>JASVER010000046.1:5425493-5822917 GCA_030449065.1 Oceanodroma leucorhoa | reverse complement strand
TCCTTTTCTTTTAAATAAGATCCTGGCAAGGATGTCTGAGGAAACTTATAATCTGATCATAGCCTCCATGAGTTATTATTGCCCCTGCAATTAGCCATAAAGACAGATTGCTTCCTTCTCATAAAACTTTATTCCATGCAACATAACAATTTAGACCACTGCATAGGTCTAGTCATGCAAATAGAAAGAACAACTTAATAAAGACTGATAAACAGGAAAGGAAACAAGCTAGTGCATTATAGCAAACACTAGTAATGACAGGACATAAATAATTATTTTTGCTCTTAGAACAAAGGTTGAAATACTTATAAATTAAGTCACYCACAAAATTCTGTCAATTAGAGAGCTCTTTTATTTCTGTTTCTCAAGGAGGTTCAGAAGGATTTGGTTTTATTTAATATAAAATCAGAATCCAGTACCTGTAGTTTGCTTGTGGCATAGCTTAACACAGGGACAACCATGAAAAAGAATTCCAAACATAGAGACTGCATGCTATCCAGGAAAGAAAAATGTCATCCCTTTAGCATCTGGTACAGCATAAAGCCATTATAATGCAATTAGGTACACTAAGGACCAGCTGCTAAGAAACTAAAATTAAAAGATGAGGACATTGGTAACAAATTTCTTTCAAAGCATTTCTCTTACAAAATGTTTGCATTTTGCTCTGCTCAGGACACTGATCTGGGTCAAGCTTCAAAGATTCAACATAATACAGATCAATGATGTCTGCCCTTGCACGTAAAGATTTATTGCACACTGACACACACTCAGCCTTCTGTTCTTTACACTCTGAAGAAATTTAAACCAATTTTGCTACCTGTGCAAAGTGGCAACAGTAGGCAATCACAGAATTTAAAAAATTATTTATCCTTTCTTCACCATCTCTAGAAAATTTTGCTTCAAAATTCATCTGGGACTTAAATGTCACTGACTTATTTAAATAAAAATAACAATTAATAAGCATGACAGCATCATAAGAGGATTTAGCCAGAGCTATTTGATTTTCAGACTGATTTTTCTGTAAGAATTTTCTTCACTCAGTCCAGGAATACCTCTGATTCCTAAAAAGACAGTCCTCTAAGAATCTGCATTCATCAAAAAAAAACCCCAAGTGATATTTTAACAAAAGGTACTATGCAATGTTAAAGTCTTAACATGAACACTGCAGCTAGAACTTCAGAAGAGTTGAGGCTGGAAGGTACCTYCTGAGGTCCTCTTGTCCAAGTCTCATAGCCAGAGAAGGGTCAGCAAGAGCACTTTTCAGTGCTATGTTCAACTGGGTTTTGACCRTCTCCAACAATGGAGATCCCACAATGTCTTTGTACAATCTGTTCCAGTGACCAACAAATGAGAACAAGTTTTCCCTATACTTGACCTGAATTTCCCTTCTTCCAACTTGAATTCCTTGCCTCTTGTCCTATTGCCCTGCACCTCTGAGAAGCATCTGGTTCCCTCCCCTCTACAAACGTCCAGCCAGGTAGTTGTAGATGGCCATCCCTGTCACCCAGCCTTATTCCAAAAGGTGAATAAACCCAGCTCCTCCATGCCATATGCTCCAGCCCCCAACCATCCTGGCAGCCCTGCTCTGGACTGGTTCCAGTACTTCTGTGTCTATGGGGAATCTCAAAAGCAGAGACTGCACTCCAGGTAGGTCTCAGAGAGCTGACTTGAGAGGAAGCATCACTTTCTAATGGTGTGCTGTTAATCTGTGTTCATGACACAATTTTGCCATGCTACTAAGACTCTATAAATTGTATTATTTTTTCTTCTTAAATCTGTCAATAAATTATCTTTTCCTTCATTTCCAAAGAACACTGGAAAAAACCTCTTATAATCAAAAAATGCTTTCCAATTTTTTAAAATACTCCTACTGCTTCTATAAAATACATCAGATAACTTGACAACTCTTGCTACAAATCACCAGAACATCTACTGTGTTGTTAAGAGGAGACCGAACTTACTGCTTGTCAATACCAATCCTTCACAAGTATTTTAATAATTCAAATGATCACAACAGGAGGTTTACCTCAAATGGTATTTCTCTCCCTGATTCCTTTTGATATAAGACAAAAAAATGGGAATCAACTGTATAAATCCAGTTGAAGCAGGAAACAAGCTAGAAATCTAGACAAATTCAGTTGTTTGACCCTGAACAGCTTGCTCAGAATTTCCCAGGATTAAATTTCAAGTTAYATCATTCCAGTACAAGATGTTACAAAATTTTGCCAGCTGCACTTCATAAATAGTTAAGAATTTAAATGTAAATGTTCCAGGGACTGTATACTGCCTCACTATTGCAAACGTTCCCCATAGTGATCTTAATGACATCTTTGAGGACATTGTTCCTTGGATCTCCTTTCATCACAGACCTCTGTTGACATATCTACAGCTAAGTGCAATGCAGCACACTAACAAGGTTTGAATTAGTTATGCAGTGAAGCTGTCTCTGAGATTGTGGAAATTTCACCAAGATGATAAAATATGACTCTAGTAAGTTGGGGAACTCACTGCTCAGAAAAATCAGCCCTCTAGGCAAAGGAAAAGCCACAAAAAATAACTTGATACAGATGCAAAGTCTTCAATTCTCTATGAGAGCTGAGCAAGCCGACTCAAAAGGTTCTCAGAAGTACAACAAAGATTTAGTTCCCCCTCTGCAAAGATGAAGGATAAAGTAATTTATTTTCTTCTCATCACTAACACAAAATTTAATTTTGTTGCTAGAGAAGTCCCAACATCGGAGGAGCAATAAGTTTTGTGGCCAGCGGTGGAAAAGCTGGGAGGATCAAATGACTCCAGGGGATTTCTGAGCGGTTCTCAGTCTGCCACGGCCACACGCACCCCTCCAGTTCAACTGTGCCAGGTGGCAAAGGCCTGTCCCAAACCACGGACGAGAGTGACTTGGACACGGGTGGCTGTACTTTGTTGGTAATTGAGGAGCATCCTCACACATCACTGCCCAGCCGGTGCAGGCCCTTGTTGGGGAAAGGGCCGGGGGGAGAGAGGAAAGAGCARGACCAGCCACTGACATGGCGATCCAATTTACAGCTTTTCAGAGCAGCTGCCTGGAGCTTGCTTGTGTCCTAGGCTGAAGAAAAAGTCAGTGGAGATCACAGTCAGATCAGTGGCACTAGACAAAGACTATTTTAACAAGGAATTAATCAGATTAATATTTCTTCTTAAAGCTTTGAATCTAGAAGAGCCAATGAATACATAATATGTAGTGCATATGTAAATGGTAAAAAGCACAATATCTGAATTATCTAGAAAGACAGGAAATCTAACCATGGATGTGCTACAAGTCACAAGTGACCAGGGCTAAGGGGCTGCATCTTACCTCCAGTAATTACCAATACTCCTGTCTACAGGTGACACTTCATTAATCATACCAACAAACAAATTCATACCCTCTTCCCTACATATGTGTGTGCCTTCAGTTTTTTCCAGGCCACAGTTAATTCTGTCAAGGAGCATTTTGCTTAATCCTCATCATTTCTGAATGTCTCGGGACACCCTCAGATTAAAAAATAAAAAAATCCTAGCAGGCATGGGCTTTTATCTCTTCATTGATGTACACATCTTTTCTTGTTATTTTGTTTCAGTCAGGAAGCATGTATAAAAAAAAATATAAACAAAATTAGGTGATATTATAAATGTAAAGATTAACCCAGAAACCTGCCTCTAAACATAGCATCCTGTGACCTAGCACTGCCTTCTCAGAACAAAATCCTGAATGAACAAAGAGGCTTTACATTTGTGTTCTCAAAATCAACAGGTTTTGCCAGACTGGTGGAAAAAAAGTGAGAGCAAAGTTTTTTTTTTTTTAATGAAGAATAGCATACTTCYAGACTCTATCTTGAAGTAATTTAACAAGAGATCTTCCACTGACTGTGGTTTTTAGCAATGAAAAAAAATAAACATCTCGAAACCATGACATTGCTATAGCACAATTATGTAAAGACTTCAAGCAGACCATTTAAAAAATAGAAGCATGTCTTCATTCAAGGGCACACATGGCCACCCAGTTTTCTCTCATATGACCTTATCTCATTTTACTGGTTTTGTTTCTCAGGAAGATTTAGATAGAGATTAGCAAAAATTAATGAGTAAACTGGAAAAAAAAAAAGCCTCGCAAAAAAAATAAYCTCATCAAACAAATAAATGACTCTTCTATGCTTGAGCTTGTCAGGAGAAGATTCATAATCATCTTGCCTTGTTACCACCCTGGAAAACCATATACTCATTTTACATATTATAGTCAAGTTTTCATAGCCCATCCTATCCTTATCTATTTATCTGAAGCAGGATTTTGAGACAGCTATTTTTTTTAACTTGTATGTTGTGTTATTCATAATGTTTTCACTTCCTACTAGCACTTAGGGGGCTTGGTGTCTACTGATCTATGCAACACAAAACAAGCAGAAAGAATGGCCTCTCTCTGAAGCGTTTATATTTTAAATACTGTACAAACCAGAAGTTAGTCCTTTATTCACTACAATGGTATAAAACTGGCATGATGGAAACTTGCCTGAACATAGTCATCTCTGTCGAAAAAGTTAGAGAAACTATTGGTTTTGTTTTGAAATTTCTTGTCCTTTCTGTTCTWTCTACAACATGGAGGTAGTTAGAGAAATCTATCCCCAATTATTTATTTTGATAATTTTATTGCACTTTTGCCTCAAGAAACCTGCTTACTCCCCCTTATCCCGTAACTTCCTCTGAAACAGGCAGACAACAATACTCCCCTGATTCTGTAAGCCTGATTAAGTTTTATCCACAAGAAATAAAATATTGCAGAAAGCTTCTTTCTTTCCCTTGACCAAGAGTAAAGTCCTAAAAATAATCCAGCATCAGCATTAGTCTCTATTCTGTTAAATAGGTCCATAAAAGTACACTTTGTTTTTTAAATGGAAGTGAATTTCTTAAATATATTTCTGTACACACAGAAAATTTGCTTTGAGAGCGAGAAAAAAAAAAGTACTGAGGAACATCCTTGACTATCGCTGTTATTTTTTAATGATAAAATGATAGCCTGACCTTTTTATTATAATCTTTAAGAAGCTAGTTCAGTAGCAACACAATAGCCTTTCACCCAAGCTCTGCACTGACCRTGCCTATATTTATAACCTCACTATCTGAACTGATGCTTTCTAACATGCAATATAGAGTTTACTTTAAAATTGAGTTTCATGGGGTGGACGTCCTAGTCTGGTGGATRAGGATTAGACTGCAAACCCCACTACATTTTCCCCCGAAACTCTGCTTGCATCTACCATCACTACATTTAGCTAGTAAACAAACTGAAGTCAAACACATCTTGCAATGTTTACAGCAAATTCCCTWTCGTTTCATAGGAACAGTTATTCGTGTGATGAGTATTAAAAGGGATACTCTCCATCTGCTGCAAAAGAAGTGGTTGGTGAACACATCAAGTACCTGACAAAGTGCAGGGCTTAATTGTGAGGAAAGCTGAACACAGTACATTTGAGAAGTATACGTTTATGAAAATTTAAATACTGACTGCTTAGTATGGGCTTAATAAAACTTAAGTAAGCTAGAAATTTTCATAAGTTCTTAATTCTGTTCAGAATGCAGTAAACAGAAAAATCCATGTAACATTTTTTTTCAAATTACCTCGCAGGGCTATCTATATTTAAGACTTATCTTGTTCAGCATTACACATATACTCTTCAGCACCCCACATACATCATATTTTTACATACTGCYTTTAATCCCAATGCTTTCCAGTATGTTCACAAGACTTAACTTCAGGCAGAAAAAATTTGTCCTACTGGCTAACGAGTGCTAAATTAAGAACCTTCTACATATACAACACTGACCAATGTACTGTACAARAGTCAGCACAGACTGAAGACACTTAGAAGCCATGTGTCTGCCTTTCTTCTCAGTGAATTCTCATGTAAAAACAGATCAGAGGATGTTGCTACTGTAAGAGAAAAAAATCAACAAGCCAAGTKGACAAATGGCACAGGAAGAGAGTAGCTTGAGAGTTAGGAAGTAGATAAAATAAGAAATATCATTATGGAAGATACAATCCTATGAAATATATTCAAATATTTTAAGACATTGCAAGCAGTTGTGGTTTTCTGCAGATTCCCCAGACTGACTTCWGGTGACTCTCCCATGCACACAGAACACCATTAACTTTAGAATTTCTGACRATGAATCCTTGCTAATTTAAATGCTCTATCCAAAATATGTTTCATTTTCCRTAGAGTTAAGAAATTGTATGTAACTATGAGGGCTGATTGGTATTTTCTATATCTACTTACACAAGCGTGTTCTAATCAGATGGCAACACCTTGAAGTTATTCATACAAAGGTTCTAATAAATATATCGGGGCTTCCTCACTATCCAAATTAAAGCATTTAAGTTAGGAGGCCAACCTGCTAATGCACAGGCAGTTGAGGAAACAAGACACCAATGTTAATTTCTTGCTTAGACTTGCTTGCTGAAAGAGCTTATTGCTCTCTATTGTCTAGATATTTGAGCCTAGTAAGTCTACCCAGATAATTCAGCAGGCCACATTACATAGCAATAGTTAAGCAAAGCAAATATTCCCCCCCAGCATATTCCTATGATTTTTTTTTCTTATTGTACCCTTAGAACACAATTTGCATTCAACAATCAATAAGCAATTACTTTTTATTTGAAAAGCATAAACTCTTTATTCATTCATTRTTGAAAAGGAACCAAGAGCCCAATCAAAGACCATTCAACTACATGGAAAAATTCTCCAACTTTTTTTTTTAAAATATCCAATTTCCCTTTTGGATATTTATAACTGGCTGCATACCCACAGTTCTAAAAGGAGAATGAACAACTATGTTAACCCAGTTAATGGTAGCTATGAAAATGTTCACATGGGAAAACAGCTTCCCCTGTGACTCAAAAAGAAAAAGAAAAGAAAAAAAGAATCCATGCCTTCTTAAACTATCCATTTTACTGGTGTTGAATAAATAGTGCATAGTTTTCTGTTGCTTTTGCAGAGATGCCAGGCAGTTGCACTACCTTTGATCTATTTCTGTTCAAGTTACATAGAGAAGTGTCTGAACCCATGATACTGTGCACTATTGATCCAGTAATAGTAGTAGATTATATAGCAAGATATATCTTATTTTATTGGCTAAAAATAGGGGTTATGCAGACAGGATGTTCTGGAGAGCAGCACAGAGCATGGGATGCTCTCACTGTTAAAAGCTGAATGATTTTTTTGTGGTGTTTATGAGCCTCTGATTCAATTTGCTGTTTGCTCATTTGATATATCACTCCTCACAAAATAAGATCTATACGGAAGTAAGATAATCATGTTATTTCATGCTGCAAAACAGTCGGAGTTTGTTTTCAAATACAGATAGTCTTATGAACTGAAAATATTTGTTGTGTTTATGAGTTGCTTTTTAAAGCCCGTAAGATGCTACAGTCAAATCTGAAAGTTAATATCACAGAGAAGGACACACGCTCACCTACCCAGATGAGATTGCGTTAGCCTACTCAGATTTCTCTAATGTATCGTGGTCAATGAACAAGAAGATCAACTTCATTGTCCTAACTGCATATTTTATGACCTGTGACAAGTTTGTTATAACTCATTTGCTCTAAACTTTTCTTCTGAGATTGCACAAGCACCAAGAGATAAACTCAGCAATGTCAACAAGCTCGGTGGCATAGTTCAAGCTGTGAAGGTTCAATAAATAGGTCCGTAAACATTGCAAATCAACACAGCTTTTGATGAAATGTCAAGCAAGACAGAGCTTAGCTATATTCAGCTCAGCTTGAACTCATAAACCATTAACTGGCCTCTGTAGTTTCCAGAGAAATGTGTCTTATGAATAAAGCACAAATGTTGAAATAAAAACAAACCATTTTTTTCTTTAAGATACAAGATTAATAAAAGCCATTTAATAACACGAAACGGTATTTTAATCACTCCAATAAAGACTGATTTATAAAACCGGTCAATATGACAACGCTACACATCCTTATGACGAAGCAACCATTATTTTACACCTCCAAGTTAGGAAAGGATGCATAAAATAGGAATAGAAAATAAAATTAATTTTGAAAYACCCTGAAGATACTTCAGTTTTGAACCACTACAAAAATCTTTGTTTTTTTCCTGCATGAGACATAACAAATATTGCTTGTTTCAGAGAAAATACATATTCTCCCTCCATTTTTAGGATGAAGAATAGAATAAAACTTGTTACAACGCATCAAGGTACCTATTTATAGCAGAAGTTAGCATTCATTTTTTCGCCCCCGGTGGAGCATTGTATTACATATATACAGTCAAATATTATCTCAAGATCTATTTCCAAATGGCTTGAAAGATACGAAGTTACTTTAGCTACTTTTCAGACTTAATCCTCTGCAGACAAGTCTATGTAATTACCCTAGACTGAATGCAAGGTTGTTTTTGCCTGATGGCCCAGTTTCCAAGTTATTTCTGTATCATCACTTCAGTAATTCATTTGACCATGTCCAAATTTGTTTGCAGTAAACTTTACATCTTTCTGCTGTCTCTGTAACAAGGAGCTCATTTAGTAAAACAACTATATCCTCTTAGATCAGCTAGCATCTATTATCCGCGACTGTACAAACACTCAGTATTGTCATTTGAACACACTGCACACTCCATCGGCAGGGGGAAAAAAAAAAATCTGTTTAACCTAATCAAAGACTTACTGCATGCAAAAGTTTGTTTGTTGTCCCTTCTGTATTAACATCCTGTTGATAGTCTCCAACCAGTTTTGAATCAGATTTAAAAATAAAGTTCTGCAAGGCACGGATATCTGGCAGAACGGAGCTGGTGCTGCAACGGGGTCAGTCCCCTCCCAGGAGCCCCATTTGCCCTTAACTTTGGAGTCCTTTCCGAGGAACTCCCYGCATCCCCCCTCTGCGCAGCAGGCAGCGCCCCAGCCAGCCACAGATATCCCAGGAGGCAGCCAACTGACCTAAATGCCGTCTTTAGGGTTGCGTTGCTGCTGCTCTTCACTCTTTTGAACATTCCTTGTATTCATTTACAGCCGGTACTCACCCGAGGCATCCCCAGGCATCGCTGGCACTGCAGTGTCTTGCTACCTTCGTGGGGAAGCGGTTAGTTGATTTCTCCGTGGGTACTTCTCTCTAACACATTCTCCGAAGTAGGAAAAAGCTGGAGGGAGACTCATTGCCAGGTGCAGGTAACGCACGCACGCAATCTCCCTCCAGCTTTACAGGCACAAAAAGAGCACCCTCTTCTCAGAAGCCGACAGGAGAATTACAACCAATTTTGTTTTCTTAAACAACAGCGAGGTGCTCTCCCCCAAGGTAGGCAGCCAGCGTGTGCTGCACTCCCTCCCTCCTCGCTGAAATGGTTTCTCCCTACACAGGCTCAATCTACCTGATTATGTTCTCTCCTAATCAGTAATCTTAGTTTCCCCAGCAGTAGCGGCCCTCCTCTTTCACCCGGGATTTCTGGAGGGCAGGCTGCAGCCACGGAGSAGCTCCGGGGAAGCAGGGCAAGGGAGGAACATTTTTAGAAACACTCATGTTTCTGTCTGCTTTTTGTTCGAACGCTGGAGTACAGCGTATGGCTGTGTGTGAGAGAGATTATTCTTCCTGCTTTTACAATCCTATTCAAATAGGCTTAAAGTCCCTAAGAAAAAAAGGATACCTGCTTCACCAAACAGTAACTGCTTTTCAATGCGGTCGTCTTTCCCTAAAACCAGCTTACATCTCTTTCATATATGACAGTGTATTTCCATCTGCAGTATATTCTTCCCTAATTCTAGTCAGCAAATAAAATAGAAGAGGTACGACTCCCTTCGCCTCCTTTTTTCTTTTTCAAACTAAAAGAAGAGGGGAAGGATAGGTACAACACATACTAACATAACCAACTTTAACACCATCTGTTGTCTTTCAACAAACACACTTGCTCTAAGCCTGAAAGGGTGGTTTGGGTTTTGGTTTGTTTTTTTTTTTTTTTTTTTTTTTTTTTTTTTTTTTTTTTTTTTTTTTTTTTAAAAATAACTAGGGAGGGGTGGTGCGGACAAAAGACTTCCTCTTTTCTCTATATTTTTGTCCTGATTATTCCAGTTAACCTGGTTATTACATTATTAACTGTTATTCTGTAAAACTCTTCCAATCCAAATTTAGAGACTATATCAGAATGAATTCTAAAGTTCCTTTACTAGCTAACAGGCTAGTTTAAAAAACATTTGTTGAGAGAAAGCAGTAGACAAAGCATTGATCGAGGAAACATTTACACTAGTATTTCAACTCGGCTGTAGAGCGTGTGGTCTGTCAGGCACAACGCAGCATAAAACCATGACAGCAAAGAGGCAGGAGATGTGGAGATAGTAAATACTTAGGACCACTCCGTTCCAGGTTAGTGTGGTACTGTATTTAAGCATTGTGAAGATCTCTAAAATCTGGTGATTTTATTAACTAAGCTAAACTGGCTTTTGTGGGCAGTCTAAAATTGGGAGTTATCATAAACCTTGGAATCTGTGTAGATAAAAAAAGATAATATTAATCAGCATTCATCTGACAGCAGACACAATCCAGAAAAAAAAAAAGACAAAAAAAAATCACAAACTATATAGTGGCCTCCTAACAAAAGCGAATGTCCGTTCTCTGTTTTCAGCACAGGAGGCCTGTACAGAGATGCTTCCAAAGGAACAGACAGCCTGAATATTACTGTACGCTCTGAACTTAAAGTGGCTTCTCCCACATTTACCATGGTCAACCACAACTCTTCCCTCCCCTTGCATCCTGCACTGAGAGTAGCATCACTGTTGCTGGAAAGGTCCAGCTTCACAGTCCTGCTAACATCTCGGTAGAGATCATTAATAAGAATTTGCTTCTTTGTCAAGATTTACTTTTTTTTCCAGAAACATGCAATACAAATGTTAAATACAAAAGTTATTTACCTAATTGATTACATGTTATCATTAAATGCAGCGAAATCCCAAATTTGGCAGTTATGTTCTTTTTTAAAGAACAAAATTAAATGTCAAAAAGTAATAGAAAAAACAAGTAGAAATCTAGAAATCCAGGTACACAAAAAAAAAAAAAAAAAAAAAAAGGCCAAAAAACTAAAACCATGCAGGCATTGATTTTACATGATGGAGATGATAGCATGCCAGATACGTCTCCTTTTGTGCCACCCCAAAACATAGAATGTTCAGAAAAATACGTTCTTCCCCTATGGATCAAGGTAAATTTTCTATAACCCACTCTGCTTTTCACAGTGGAACTGCCACACAGAGTTGAAAGGCTGCGGCATATATGCTAGACATATTCATAAATGGGTCTGTTCAATTTATGAAACTTTTTTCCACTTGAGCTGCAAGCAAATAAAAATATAATAAATTCAAGTAGGCTCCAGCTTGAACTTAACTTTGCTGTGCTTTGTTTTTGTCACCCAAAGAAACATACTCAGCCTCTCTTCATTCGCTGTAACAATCCATTCAACTGAAATTAAAGGTCATTGCATGTCCTGTTTAGGGTTGTACTCTGAATCAAGACTTAGCACCTTTCAGGACAACAGCCTAGAAGGTTACTTGAAAGTAGCTTTCAGTTAAACCTGTTAGATTAAGCCATTTGAATTACTCAGTCAGTCATGGAAAGAAAGACAACAGCTAAAACTTTTTTAACTGAATGCACAAGAAAATAGAGCATCTAGGCATGTTCTCCACGCCATTTATTGCATGGGGAATGCCTCAGTGCCTACAGCAGGGCTGAGCGCATCTCACACCAGAATAGCATGTTGCCGCACTTCTGGAAGGCTGAGAGATGCAATTTCAAGCCTCCTTTATGAGCAGAACAGGTGGTGTGTTTTCTTTCTTTCACCCGTTTTCCAAACAAAATTCAGCAGAAACTGTGCATGACTGAACATGCATATGATGGCAAGCTTATTCCAGCACTAGCATAATACAGAACAAGATTAGTAAGTAACAAATAGGGATGTTATGATCATCTCCATATGATATAGCTATTTACTCTGACAACACGGAGACCTCTGTCACATCCATGTCTTGGAGAAACAGGTACTGTAAAAATACAGGACTAGACACAGTGTCTATTCCCAAGACCTTCACAACTTTGACAAATTTGACATAAGCATGAAAAGCAGGCAAGAAATAAGAGAGAGAAAACCCCACTCAGTTACATAAATTAATAATTCACAATAAAATAATGGTTTGAGACTATAGAGGAGTCTAGCACAAGCCAGAGCACGTTGCTCAATTTCTTAATTTCAGTTGGGAACAAGAAATAGCAATTTTCAATGCAATCTACTCCTCGTTAGAGAAATTGTTTTCCATCACTCTGCGAAAGGGCAGACGTGCACTGCAAAGGGCAGTTGCTTCCATCTCTATTCTGTATGTCTGCACCACAGGAACATAAGGACAGGCCTCATCTAGCAAAGAGTTTTTTAAAATACTAATTTCACAGAAACGGTTACTTTATGTTTGTTTGGCATTATCAAAAGCTTTTCTGTTCTTTTTTTCCTAATCTCCATAGGAGGGGTACATTTGCTTATAGGTACAGTCTTGACTGGGATCATTAGCTGATGTAAGCAAAAATACTCCTAAATGTTTAAGCACAATTGCTTAGGTTCCCTTACATGTAGACAAAGTTATTGCTATTCAAAAACTAAATGCTTTTTGAGAAAGGAGGGAACTTCCTTTTTAAAGGAAGTGCTACAATCTGTAAGCAATCTGGACTAATGGCAAGAGGGTCCACAACTTTTTTTTGTCACATCCAAAAGAACCATAAAACTCCTCTGTCACACACAACCCTTCAAGTCATGAGTAAAATATAGCTGCAAATCATCTGATGAGAAAAGCAAGTCTAAAATCATGCACCATGGCTTAGCTTTGGACTCTTCCCCCATACGGGACTCCTAGCTTTGGAGAGCCGTACCTTAGGGACACCAACTCTTGTTCTCTGACCTCTGTCCACCTCGTGGGCTGGAAGAGCTGCCCAGAGCACTCAAGGACCATCTCTCCCGCCCCACCTAAATGCCTTCACCAGCTTCTCACCTTTCCATGCTTGCCACAGTCTTTTCTTTCCTCCCACATCACTGAAGCCTCTCTGCCCTCCGCTACCCAGCAGGGGTTGACTTGGGGACGGAGGGTGTTACATGGAGCAGCTGTGCTGTATAACCACTGAGGAACCGGATGCTGTTACAGGGAACTCAGGCATTGAAAAATAAAACCCACATAGGTGATTCGGTATCAGAGCAGAGATCTTGTTTATCTTTGTCTCCCTAAGTAATTTGGAACACAGGAGAGAAACTTGCATGTTTTTGCAAGAAAAATCAGAGTTTATACAGAGTATAAGTAGTCCTGACAAACTGCCTGTGAGAAGGAGCCTTCTACAAGGAAACCTGTTATATTCTTCTATAATTGAGAGCTGTTACTACYGAATGAGCTTTATACAGAGAGATACACATTTTCCTCAGGGTGAAGTGATTTTTGATAATCTGGGATTAGAAAAAGAATAGCTAGAGTAGAGGTAAATAAAAAAAACCCAAACCAAAAACCGCAAAGGCTTTCAGAAAGAATAAATTGATAAAATCACAGGCAAAATCCTGATTCCACTGAGGTCAAAGGCAAAACTCCACTGGAAATTGATTTTGCTTCAAGATCAAAAGTCAACATCTGCTCTATCCAATGTTGCATTATGGAGGAAGATACCTGTTCATTTCTGCTGTGCTCGAGAGGCCTTGCTGAATGCTCAGAGCATGTCTGTATACTTTCCTATAAATGTATACAAATAAAGCTATTCTGTATTTTCATGTATTTTCGCACACTTTTGTATACTTCATCTCTATATATATGCATGTGTAGATACACAGAATTTTAATATATCCTTATATTTCAGGATTTCGGGGTGGGTGTGTATATATTTTTGAACCACAAAATTTTATTTTCATCAACCTGCTCCCTCGTTTTWTGTACTTCTGTCTTATGCTTTTTCTTGCCAGTGTTATCAAGTGATAACAGCCTGCCAAGGAAGCACACAGCTTTTAAAACAGTGTTTTCTTAAAAGTTACAAGCTATAATAATATTTTGACTTTTTTTTTTCCAAAAAGGAAGCTACGAAAGGAAAATAGAAGATCATTACTGCTGTATCACACTTGCAGTCCCTGAAAACATCTCAAATGGCCCAAAAATGTATCACCTTACATCAGGTGGCTGTAATTTTTCCACTTTCAATTCCTTTATACATTCACAGCTTGGACTACCTGATGATACTGTATGTAAGCCTAACCCAAATGTGTCCATTCAATCTAATGTCTTGTTTGTGATAGTAAAGGACTGCCTCATTAGGTCAGGAAATCAAAATGTGTAAGTTTTGCCACGCAGTTATAATAAAGCATGAAAAAAAATTACCTATCTGTTGCAAAGGTTTTTACTCACTCCAAGTTGGAGGATGACAAGTGTTATGTGTTAGTGAGCCATTACTGCGCTGCCCACTGTAATCTGCCTGAAAACTAATGTATAAATATTTGAGAAATAACTCTTTGGAGCCAGGGGTGTTTTCAGGAGTAATATACCTAAAAGTTAAGGTGCAACAAAGTTCTGTTAGATCCTAATTCCTTCCAAAATTACTTCACTGTTATAATTATATTCATTCTGACACAGTTTCTCAGGAATGTTCAAGGACTGCTATTACTGTAGCAGTATGATGACTACTTGGTTGAATGTAGATAAAAAGCAGTTTCTGCTCTGGAAGACCACACATATTGAATTTAAACTGTGCACATAGGAACTGAAGATATTATCAGATACAGCATAATGTACTGAAGCTTGTCCAATTGTCAGCTGGCATTGTGATAAAAGTAAAAGAAACGTTATTAAATCCTTATCTCCACGCAAACCCACTCCAAAGACCAGTGGGACTTCCCAGGGTACCGAACTACCAAAAAAGCCAATCTTATCTACAGACAACTGTCAGAAAATCATAAGATACAAATATTTTCTGCTGAATGTAATGATTTCTGATAATTCTATAAACCACAGTTTCACTGAATTTTATAATCCCAATTTGCTGTAAATTAATGTTTGCATGGAATTTGGGTAATGTCACAATGAGGCAAGCTATATAGTAAGAAGTATTGCAAGATATTCCAGTCCCTGCTTTCTCTTGCTAGGCTTTTCTGTTGCCACATGCCTCCTGAGGCAGTGGCAGAGGTCTCTAGCAGAGCTCCCCAGACTTCTCTGCAGGGCAGTCCTTACTGTCGCTCTCTTCTCCCACACTGCATTTTCTTCCTTAACTTGATCCAGTTACATTTAATTTTCCCTTTCAGCGCTACAAGGAAGCATCTGAGGCAGCTTCTAAGGGAAACCACCACCTCAGCCTCCTCACTCCTCAAAAAATCTGTGCTGCTCCATCCTGCGCACACTGCCCCTCAAAAGCACTGCTTTCCTTTGCCTAGTTTCTTACGACAACCCAGATAGGGACCAGGGTATTTGGGCACTCTCAGACTACATCAGTGTCTGCTTTCAACTGATCGGCTTTGGCAAGATGAGTTTTAAACCAGACCCCTCATGAAGATGGGCTCGTGCTGTATATATCCTTGGGAAGCCTTGAAGGCTAGACCTCCTTACCAGAGCTCCCTGCACCGCTCAGGAAAGATGAGCAAGCTGTAAATCCAGTGCACTTGAATCAAGGAAAGCACATCAGATTTTCCCTATCCTTCAGTGTATAACTTTTTTCCCTGTATTTCTTTGGAAATTTTTTGTACCACAACTGTACAAATAATTTCTTTCCTGGTTTTTGGCCTTTGGTTTTCCTCCTTGTCTTCTGATTTTATTCATTTGCCTGAAAGTCCTGTTCATTTTATATTCCCATTGCATGGTCTGTCTTTACCTAAATAAAATGAGCTTGTCTACAAGAAAATTAGAGCTAACACTTATATTCTGTTTTTAGTAAAGCTTATTCAGTCAAACTTATTTATTAAAGAAGGAAAAAGATACTACTGTAACAGCAAAGACATCTGTTCACATTCAGGAAATGTGAGTTTGCTTCAGAATATATTCTGGTTTTCATTGACCAGCACCATTACTCTCATCCCACAACTACATACTGAGTCAAAGAAAGCAAAAAAACCCAAAAAACAAAACAAAACCGCAAAACCCAAAATTACAAACATCCAAAAAGTAGCGAGTAGCACATCTCCAGCAGCACGTTACTGACCCATTCTGGAGCACTAGTTTGGTACTGAATCACAACTTGTCTTAAGCATTTTTTTTCTGCGTTGTCTCACTCCGGTACAAAGCCCCATATTGCTTGGCTTGTGAAATCTTACATGATCACATTTACAGCAATAGCTCCAGTCTGCAGTAAAACAAAAACTTCTTAACATACATCTCACTGATAAGGCTTAATACAATTAAACTGACCATTAAGATTAGTGTAGATTGAATTGCTCTCTCAGCCTTGCTGATAATCGCTTGACAGACCAATAAATATGGGGTTTCCAAACAGAGTGAGTTATGGTGCTTAATCGAATACTGTCCCCACTGCTCCCCTCCCTTACTTCTCATCTCCAAAACGTCACAGGGATTACACAATAATTTGCTCTAGAATGCTTGTCAGAGATTTGCTGTTTTGATCCCAATTAATTAAACAGTCCTGAGTCTGCATACAGAAAGCAAGTTGCAAATGTTCAGTGTAATAATACAAACTGACATAACATCTAAGACATGGATTGTAAAATAGACTAAAATAGTCATTGCTTCAGTTGCAATTACACAAAAAGCAATGCAGACACTGGACCTGAATCCAAGCTCAGAAAGGTTAATGAAAGAACACAACCAGAAGCTAAACTGCATTATTCAGGGATTTTTATTTTTAAATAAAAAGAAACAATACAGTGATAAAAGTAGGTTTTCTCTTCTTACTCTTCCCATTTTTATTTTTGCCTATCCACAGGATGAGAACAGTTATTTTTATACTGCAAGAAAATAGGTTTGAGGAAATATCAAACAATGGTTATACTTAAGAATTTTAGAAGAATGATTACTCCCAATTCATGGAATATTAGTTATCTTTAAAAATAAATGAAATGTAAGGAACGATGCAAATAGTAATGAATTCCATGATTTTTGTAATCATTGAGACTTTGATCCTATGCTGTGGAAGCCAGTAGGGAGTTTTATTAATAAAATCAATATGAAATTGGTCAAAATTTCTTCTGTTTGCAGTCTCCTTTGAGAGACATGTTTGGAATACAGGGGTTGATATTTTTCTAAAACAGACCAACATACAGATAGATTCAATGATTGCTTCATGCAGTATTTTCAAAGTGTCTCTACATTTTCAGATTAACTGATTATGAAACTAACACAAACCTCAAATTTTTCTGTTTTTCTGCACAAGTCCTTTTCTTTTTTTCCACATACAACGATAGCATAGTAATGCCATTTTCTAAGTGCAATTGCAAAGATCAGAGCTTTTTAAAACAGACACATCTGAAGTGACATGGGGATTTCACCTTCATTCACGTGATGGAGGCATTATGTAAGGAAAAATGTAATCATCCCCATGCATGAACAAATACGCGCTGTGATCCTATGACTGGATATACACAGTCCCGTGACAAAGACTGACTGAATTTTTATCACACAACAGGGAAAAAGTATCAGGCAGCAACTGGAACAGATTCATTCCCCTAAAGAGTGAAAGTCATCTTTAAAATTACAGCCTGAGCACCCCTGGCCTAGCTGAACCTCATTCACGGCAAAAGACAAAGATGGAAGCCTGTCTTATTTTGACCTTTTTTGATTGCTTGCTATTTTATCTAGGCTGTTAAGAGCAGGTTAAGAGGAAATTACTGTCTGAAAATATCCATGTTGAAAGAAATCAGTAATAACGGGCAGCAAAAGAAAATATATAACGATAGCATGATGAAGCTGGACAAGTTCAGGATAGCAACTGCAAATCTTAAAGCATGAACAATGCCAAACAAATATTTCTGGTTCTGGTGTTCTTTCCAGATCTTTAAGTCATGATTTGATAGATTTCTGAAAGAAAAAGCTGTAAGTCTAGCTTAAAACTACAGATGTGGTACAAAAGCTACAAGAAGCGTTAGAGAGAAGTCAGTCTAATCTTATGGTCCCTTTTAACCCTAAGGAATCAGCTCCATTACAGTTCTCACTTGACTTTGGTTCATGACTTTACCTCTCTGCATATACAATGAATTAACAGAATAGTAATTACATAGTTTCTAAATAACCTAAGATTGATAGAGGTCCATTTACTCTTCAGGTTGAATTTGACTCTAATTAACAAAGTCTCTCATTTTTTGAGACATGTTCCCTAGTCTAGATTAAGAACCAGCATTTTGGGGGTGATAAACTGGCATAAGCACATGTAAAAATAGACAGACAGATATCCAAACATCATAAGCATAAAACTTTACTATAAGACATTCTTTTTTTATGGAATATTTCTAATGATATCATCCTTGTCAAACATTGCTTACTCTTGGATGTATCTTTATGAATCCTCTACGAAATGTGGTAATGACTCACCAAATGTGACTGCTAAGATGACTCCCCCACATACAGTACAATTAAGATACAGCAAATAAAACAACTAACAGAAGGAGCTTCAGTTTTATGGTCATTTCGAGCTTCAAGTTAAATATATGTGCAAATAATTGCACAATTGGGATTTAAGACATGCCTACAGTCGTTTGGTTGGGGGTTTTTTTTGAGTATGAACTGTTTACTTCTCTCTCCAGCTCTATGGGCAGTTTTGCAAACCTTCTTTAAACAAATAGAAAGCAAGCAGAGGTAGCTATAAGACAACTTGATAAATTGTTAATCATACACAAACATTTCAGAGCTTTTTTTTTTTTTGCCTTTTCATTGATCTACAATAACAAGAATGTCTAAAAACAAAGAGGGCAATCTTACATTTTATTCTTTAAAAACAAGATGAGATTCTAGCTGTGAACGGACACAGAAATCTTCACTACTAATTAGGTCAAAAAGCGTGAAAAAAGTTTCCAATCACAACCACTGCAATGCTGACATACTGCTCCAACCAACTCCTCRGTTTTAACTTTCTGCTTGAAAACTGTAGTGAGAATTAATAAAATACAGTTTTTGCTCTCCTCTTCTATCTTTTTGCTCCCTGCTCCTCCATTCCACTCTTCAGCAGCTATTTTTTTCCCTCTTCCCTGGCTGGGGAGGGCGGCGGATGCGTGCCGGGGCGCTGCAGCAGGCCAGCCCCTGGTTGCCCACCCAAGCAGCGGGCGGGCAGGTGCTGAGGTGCTGTCCCCAGGTGCAGGGGAGAGACCTGGGCGCACGGGCAAGGCTGTGCTCCGCTGCTGCCGGCTCTGATCACCCCCCTGTTTCTCTATTTCATACCTGTGTTGGCACAGGCAGCGTAGGGATTAGTGACCTCCGGGAAATGCTCTAATTCAGTAGGAGCAGGAATTGATCATTAAGGTACTCACACACATGCTGCTTGTCTTGTTACCTAAATTAGCACAGCGTCAGAGAGCCCAGGCAGACTAATGAATTGCATAATTGCACAGCTCCCCCCAGTAAAGAAATAGTATTTTTTTGGTCCTTCTTCCTCATTTCAGTATATCCTTTGCCTTCCAACTTGTACATGAACTGCAGGTTATCACTCTCCATCAAACAAAGACTCAGCTGTGTCCTTGTACTCTGTATGCAGTGCTCTGTGCTATGCTTACATCGAATGGCAAATGGAAAGGAAAATGTTGTTTTAACTAGAAGCAAACTTCCTCAAAGATCTACGAGAATACCAAATGATGCCCTTTCAAGTCGATCAATGCTCAGTGTACTGTAGCTGTCAAAAATCCCACCCATTTCTGGACAAGACTTGCCAAAGTAAATACACCAGGCATTAAAGAATATTAGCATCTAAAGCCTTCTCTTTTCCCAAGAGCTATCAAGTATTGACCAGCAAAAAAAAAAAAAAAAAAAAAAAAAAAAAAAAGGGCAAAAAACCCCAGGCACTAACAGCTCACTTTCTTCTTCAAACTAGGGCATATATTACACAGGTTTTTAAATACCTTTGGCAGACTGCCAGCATTAACTGACTTTCAGTACCTGCCTTAAAGAACAAGAGAGGGAAAAACCTGCTGTTCCTCTCTATAAAGCCTGGCTGCTTAGTGCTGAAGAGAAATGATGGGTAGCAGCTAATTTATTTATTTACATTTTCATTGCAATTAAACTGATATCTTCCTAATTGATTTTTGAAAAATAGCAATATGTAGAACTATCAAAATGAAAAGGTTCAGTTAGTTCACGCAGTCTCTGCTTTTTCCTTGCTGGTAGAGATTGAAGCGCCTTGGAACTTGGAAGCTCTCCTATCTCTCAAAACTTGTTGAAACAGTTGCACCTCCACAAAAATATTTGTGTTTTAACAACCAGGGAAAAATAACTCTTTTCATATTGACAATTTTCTTTTCCAATCAGCTTGCTTTATTTTTTTTTTCTTCACAAAGCCACATAGCCTTAGGCTAATGTTGCCATAATGTCATATTTTTTTCTCATTAGAATAAACCACAGTATCAGGCAATGGAAGCAGAAAAAAATATCAGCAAAGCTCTGTATCAGTGTTTTTAAACAGATATTTTAAACAAAACAGACATTGTTTTGACTGTCTAGAGCTTGATGATGGTAACTATAGGGTTGAGTGGGTAATTGACTGTGGGAGGGGGGGAGGAAGACCAACAAGGCAGATGTCATGGTGGGAGTCTGTTATAGACCACCCAACTAGGATGAAGAGAGACAAAATATTGTATAAGCAGCTGGGAGAAGTCTCACGATCGCTAGCCCTTGTTCTCGTGGGGGACTTCAACTTACCAGATGTCTGCTGGAAATACCATACAGCAGAAAGGAGACAATCTAGGACATTCCTGGAGTGTGTGGAAGATAGCTTCCTGACACAGCTGGTGGGAGGGGCCAACTAGGGAAGGCGCCCCGCTGAACCAGTTGTGTGTGAGCAGAGAAGGACTTGCGGACGATGTGGTGGTTGGAGGCTGTTTTGGGCACAGCAATCATGAAATGATAGTTTTCGATTCTTGGAGAAGTAAGGAGGGGGGTTAGCAGAACTACTACCTTGGACTTCTGGAGGGCAGACTTTGACCTGTTTAGGGGCCTGGTTGACAGAGCCCCTTGGGAGGCAGTCCTGAAGGGCAGAGGAGTCCAGGAAGGCTGGACATTCTTCAAGAAGGAAATCTTAAAGGCACAGGAGCAGGCCGTCCCCACGTGCTGAAAGATGAGCCAGCAGGGAAGAAGACCAGCCTGGCTGAACAGAGAGCTTTGGCTGGAACTCAGGGAAAAAAAGAGAGTTTATGACCTTTGGAAGAAGGGGCAGGCAACTCAGGAGGACTACAAGGATGTTGTGAGGTTATGCAGGGAGAAAATGAGAAGGGCCAAAGCCCAACTAGAACTTAATTTGGCTAATGCCGTAAAAGGCAATAAAAAATGTTTCTATAAATACATCAGCAATAAAAGGCGGGCTAAGGAGAATCTCCATTCCTTATTGGATGTGGGGAGAAACATAGTGACAAAGGATGAGGAAAAGGCTGAGATACTTAACGCCTTCTTTGCCTCAGTCTTTAATAGTAAGACCAGTTGTCCTCCGGGTACTCAGCCCCCTGAGCTGGAAGACAGGGATGGGGAGCAGAATGAAGCCCCCATAATCCAAGGGGAAATGGTTAGCGCAACCTGCTACACCACTTAGATGTACACAAGTCTATGGGGACGCATGGGATCCACCCAAGGGTACTGAGGGAGCTGGTGGAAGTGCTCACCAAGCCACTTTCAATCATTTACCAGCAGTCCTGGCTAACCAGGGAGGTCCCAGTTGACTGGAGATTAGCAAATGTGACACCCATCTACAGGAAGGGCCGGAAGGAGGATCTGAGGAGCTGCTGCAGGCCTGTCAGCCTGACCTCGGTGCTGGGGAAGGTTATGGAGTAGATCATCTTGAGTGCCATCASGTGGYACATACAGGACAACCAGGTGATCAGGCCCAGTCAGCATGGATTTATGAAAGGCAGGTTCTGCTTGACCAACCTGATCTTCTATGACAAGGTGACCCGCCTAGTGGACAAGGGAAAGGCTGTGGATGATGTCTACCTAGACTTTAGTAAAACCTTTGACACCATTTCCCATAGCATTCTCCTGGAGAAACTGGCTGCTCATGGCTTAGAYGGGTGTACTCTTCGCTGGGTAAAAAACTGGCTGGACAGCCAGGCCCAAAGAGTTGTGGTGAATGGAGTCAAATCCAGTTGGTGGCCGGTCACAAGCGGTGTTCCCCAGCGCTCAGTACTGGGGCCAGTTCTGTTTAATATCTATCAACAATCTGGACGAGGGGATCGAGTGCACCCTCAGTAAGTTTGCAGATGACACCAAGTTGGGCGGGAGAGTTAATCTTCTTGAGGGTAGGAAGGCTCTGCAGAGGGATCTGGACAGGCTGGATCGATGGGCCGAGGTCAACTGTATAAGATACAACAAGACCAAGTGCCGGGTCCTGCACTTCGGTCACAACAACTTCATGCAACACTACAGGCTTGGGGAAGAGTGGCTGGAAAGCTGCCTGGTGGAAAARGACCTGGGGGTGCTGGTCGACAGCCGGCTGAACATGAGCCGGCAGTGTGCCCAGGTGGCCAAGAAGGCCAACAGCATCCTGGCSTGTRTCAGRAAYAGTGTGRCCAGCAGGMRKAGGGAGGTGATGGTGCCCCTGTACTCGGCACTGGTGAGGCCGCACCTCGAATCCTGTGTTCAGTTTTGGGCCCCTCACTACAAGAAGGACATTGAGGTGCTGGAGCGTGTCCAGAGAAGGGCAATGAAGATGGTGAAGGGTCTGGAGAACAGGTCTTATGAGGAGCGGCTGAGGGAGCTGGGGCTGTTTAGCCTGGAGAAAAGGAGGCTGAGGGGAGACCTTATCGCTCTCTACAACTCCCTGAAAGGAGGCTGTAGCGAGGGTGGGTGTTGGTCTCTTCTCCCAATAACAAGGAATAGGACGAGAGGAAACAGCCTCAAGTTGTGCCAGGGGAGGTTTAGATTGGACATTAGGAAAAATTTCTTCACCAAAAGGGTTGTCAAGCAATGGAACAGGCTGTCCAGGGAAGCGGTTTAGTCATCATCCCTGGAGGTATTTAAAAGACCCATAGATGTGGTGCTTAGGGACATGGTTTAGTGGTGGACTGGGCAGTGTTAGGTTAACGGTTGGACTTGATGATCTTAAAGGTCCTTTCCAACCTAAATGATTCTACGATTCGCAACATAGTTAAAAATTTGTGAAGCATCTTGATTGCTTAATTTGTATCTTCCTAAACATTCATATTTAGGTATATTTGCTTGATATCCACTTGATAGGAGTCATATTTAGGAGTGACTTACTGATCACTGGCATGGCAAATATTCTAAGGCTACCATTACTGATAAGAAAATACTTATCAGCTCTGTATGAGTGATAGAAATAAAGACACGTAAGTGACTATACAGCAGATTTACCTGTTTGAGACACAAACTAACTGCAAAATCTAAAAAGCCCCCAGATCCTACCTACTGAAAGAGGAAAGAGAACAGCATTAACTTGGCTTCTCTGACTGTTCTGTATACCACAGAAATCAAAGGGAATGTGAGATTAAAGTTATGCCTTAGTTTTAACTGTTACATTATAGTGCATATGGGATGTGACATACATTTAGAAGAAGCCTGAATTTACAATATCTAGAGTCTTATATTTCAGTTGCAGATACAGCACTATCTAAAGTTATTTCTCCACTTCATTTTTCTTATTGAATTTGTTTTGTTATATAGCCTTGGTTTTAGGCTTTCAAATATAGAGGTAAATGGAAAATGGAACAAAATGAATCATGAGTTCGCGAAAAGAAGATTGCACTAGATTAACCTGATATCCACCTCTGAAAAGATAACTGAACTTCTAGACAAAGAAATGAAATGGATTTAGTCTCTCTGAATGTCAGCATTTGACAGTGCCTCAAGTACCCAAGCTCTGGCTGACTAGAATTCACCAGTGGAAGGCAGCTACAAAAAAGGCAAGTTAATGGAAGTCAAACCTAAGAAAAATAGGAATTCATTAAAGAATCACAAGACTAGTAAGAACAAGGGGAAATGTCAATTAGTATGATGAAAGGGAATCACTTGCTGATAGTCAAGTTACTTGAGTCATTTTTTAAAAAGTGGTCCTGGGACAGGAGGCATTAATGACCTTTGCACAAACAGCTTATGCCAAAGAAGTCAAATGATGACAAAAAAATTGAGAATSACTGTCAAGACAGTGGGAGACTGAAGTATCAGATAAAAAGAGCTGGGCAATGTTCAGGACCATGTTAATAAAAATGGACTGAAATTCAGTAGCAGAAAATGAAGAATCAAAGAATATGGAATTTCTGCTATTTGCTGTGGAATCAAGAATTGTCTGAGTTTCGTAAGGGCAGACCGAGACTTACCAGTGGAAGGTGGTTATAAAAAAAAAAAAAAAAGAAAAATGCAATACTTAGGTATATCAGGTGAAATATTTTCATTTCAGATAGTGCAATATTAGTATCATTAACAACTGGGCTAGACTCCAATGAAACAGCAATGGTAGGCTTGAACAGCAACTCTCCATTCCTCCCAGAACATCATTATTGTTTTCACACTGGACACTGCTACATTCCCATGATCAATTTCTAATTCTATAGACTGACAGTCACCATTCCAGCAAACCTGGTGTGCATGTAYGTATGCATGTACATTTACACAAATACAGAGGTGCACAGATTTAGCAGAAATGCAGAGAACCCTGGAGTATGTGTATATGAGGAAAAGAAAAAACCCGAGCTGTGAATATTACCTGGTTAATTGATGCTGTCTAACATCAGAAGTTCTCCAAGATACGCACTGCAACACGTTCTTACAGCACAGATTAGTTCGTGATATCCTGCTTACAGTAAATGTCTGCATGTGGAATATGGCTGAGTTATAGCTGTGACAGTGAATTGGTAGATCCAAAATCATCTACTGATTTCTGAATATRTTAACACCTAGTCTATATTCTTTAAAATATGTAATTGTTTAATTTTTTCTTAATAAATTAAGAAATTCCATTTTTAACTTCAATCCATCTGTTTGTGGATGGCTGTTCTAAATGGCATCGCATTAAGGATTTTAATGGCCTTGGCAAACTGAGAAATGTTTGACAGTGACCCTCATGCCTAAAGTCATTTCCTTCAATTTTCACCTGCTTTAATTTGCCCTGGCAAGAAGCTACACTGGCCACATGACAGTCAGTCTTGTGCACATACACCATAGTCAATTCTATCATCAAATACCTATTTTCAGTCATTTTTTTATTTTATAAAATAAAATACTCTGTACTTTTGCTACTATACTCCTATAGTTAGGTCTCTCCAGTCCAATAAACCTATTAAAAAATATAGAACTCTTTTGCCTTTACCATAGATCGTCAAACAGTTTTATCACGACTCTATCAGATATTATGAATTTATTCTATGGATCCAAATTCTACCTTATTTATAAAACAGCTTTGTTATCTCTCTTTTACTCTCCTGACATAACTGAAATATTAGGATAATACAAGCATATATTCCTACAAATTTTAAAATGAAGTAAGACTAATTTCTGTCTTCACAGATACTCATGAAATGCGCTGCCCACATGTAGGTTCAAGAGAACAGAAGTTCCTTAAAACCAGAGCACAACATCTTGCAAGCTCAAGCCTTTAACTCATGATCAAGCCTTTGAATAAGGACAATCATGTCCTGGGTGTTTATTAGCAGTGAGATTGCCTGCACCTGAGAGCCGACTTAGGCTTACTTGGGCACTTATGCACCTCTCTTACTGTCCTTGTTTCCTTCTTTCTACTACTTTAGATTGTAATAGTCTACATACTTTAAGTGGATTCATATTTGTAGTGACATAAGTGACTAAACCCCAAATCTTCTGGTTTTGAACACAATGRTTGCATTTATAGGCCATTATACCTTCTGCCAAAAAGTTTCAAACTTAGTTTTCAGGGTGTTTTCAATGATGTAGCGTCCATCTTCACTGTCATGCATTTTTATGACAGAAACATGCGTTTTCTTCTGATAAAATTCCTTCTCCAATTCAAATTCCTTATTGCAAAATCCATTAATACTTGTCATCAGCTTGTCAGCTGCTTAAAACCAAGCTTTTCACAGCAATCAGTCAATGTCTTGAAATCAATTATGGGTAATCTAAAAATATTTTAAATTAAATGTGTCATTATTGCTTAGTCCAATTACTTCAACTGATTTTATAAAAGATTAAAAAGTTGTTAAAAAGTCAGAATCTATTTTATTTAACTGTGTTATTAAGTAAATAACTATTTTTTAAAAGTTTTGGGAAGGCAAAAGTGAATTATTTCCCCCGTTGCCAAYTTTGTTATTTTTAAGTAAATCCTTCACCCACAAGGGTGACACACACAGAGAAATGAGACACAAAAGTGTCAGTTACACTCAGACACATGAAGAGAGTAAGGAGATCACTAAAATTTAGCCCAGACTTTTTTTTCAGTTTTTCACTTTGATTCTCCTCTTCAGAAGGTACTCGGAACATTTGTGTTATGCCACAAATGCATTTAACCAGCAGCCAAACCACTGTGTTTACCAACAACATTTAGACGCTCTTTCAATAATCGGACTTTTTTTGTGGTAACTGGTAAGTTCACCCAGTCCWTTCAGCTCCACCTGGAAATTAATCTACACAATGCATTTTTATTACCTTGTAATGAAATCAAAAGTAAATTTTCATAAGATATTCACAAATAACATTGATTCACTTTGAGGGACAGCTATGCAGACCAACTTCTTATATCAGTTAGTTTACCTCTTGAGCACAAAAGATTTTAAACTTTGTATTTAAGAAAATGTTGAGGGTGAATTCATTTTAAAATGTACCACTTATGTCCCAGTACAATGACTGATCATTCCGTCTTTATCTGGGCACAACTCCCCTTGATATCACAGCAAATGCTTTACAAAGGCTGCATGATCAGCTTCATGCAGAACAAAAATAAGAAAGGCTGTCTGCAGAGTGCTGTCAAACCTTTACCGGTGCAAGAAAATCTGTTACAACTTGTTCTTTACCACYGCAATTTATAAAGCTACAAATTCTGCTTTCTTTTCCATGTATAGCCAATAATTAATCATAAGGGTTTTTTCCTTTTTTCCCTGTCTCTCATTCTTTTCCTTGATATTCTATCTATGTATTTCCTTTTAATTTGCTCCTGACTGCTAAAAAACATATAGCAATTTCTTTCAACAAAATATAAATAAATTACCAATTAATTTGTTAAATTATCATTTAAAAATATAACAAGRCTTAAATTTCCTTTGATATCCTAATAATTTATTTATCACTCAAAGTAAAACCCAATATTTTAGTTGTTAAGAGTAACAAAAACCCGCACTAGTTGAGGATTGCATACAATAGCAAGAATGAAATGCAGTAACAACTGACACAAGTTGGTGTCCTAATCAGTGTGATGTCTCCACACTACTGAAGTCATTCCTCCTTGAGACCATCAAGGTACATTTTTTAAATAAAGATTTATTTTAAAACAAAGTATGAAGAMATCCCACGTTAGAATGTCATCCTTAAGCTCTGAATCTGGAGGAATACAATTTGGTAAAAAGCTGGCATCGGAAAGAACTAAATAACTAATAAATTGTGAAGTTCATTCAGCTCCCTGCTCAGTCAGTCGTCCAATCCAGCTGTAAAACCTAACACTCTGTAATCAATTTAATTTTTGGCAACAAGTTTTCCTATTTGCAGAATGAAAAACTGAGTTATGCAGCTTGAGCTGTGATTCARAAAACAAAATCTGTAAATGAAGTTAAACATGGGATTCAGTCTAGGCTTCAGAGAGGCTATGTTTGCCTCCACCCATGGCACATAGATGTTCTCCGTACAGAAGAAGCTGGGGCCTGACCCAGTGCGGATTCAAGTCGGGGAAACTCTTTGCTTTGGCTTAAACAAACTTGRGCATGGATCAGTTACAGCCATGGCTAAAGGTCATGTTATAGCTTACAGACAACTGAAAGGATTACTCCTAATTAATTTTTTGGTACCTCACAGTGCAGTATTTCCCCAGATAACAAATACCATAGAACTGGATTTATTTCAAAACATACTGTATGCTTTTCCCCATTTTTTCTTTCTTACATTTACTGTCTCCAGTGATTTATTTCATTGTATACATCTTCCAAGACTAATTATATTAAGAAAATGGCTAGATTACTATTCAATGTCTGTCCATTTTCCATTATATACTGGGGTGTTTTTTTCACCCAGCAGAAATATATAAAACATAACTGSTAGTGACAGCTGACTTAGGAATTTGGGTTAAGGAAAATAAAAAATAATGATACTGCCTTAAAAATTCCTATGCTTGGTCAAATTTATGCTGGAAATTTTAGGAGCTAGCTTTTCGGTGAGATTAGTGATGTATTTTTTCCTGGTCTAAGATCACACTAGGAAAGACTGACATGAGACCTGAAAAAAAAAATGAACTTGCTTGCCTGGGATTGATAGTCGTCTTCTGTATAAAGGTTTAGGTGAGTTCTAAATCTGGTCTGCCACCTACCTCAATCCCAGTTGGGAATGAGTGTGCTAACTTGTTATTAGGTATGGTATTTTTTTATCTTTAGTATGAATGCCATTGAAAATATTTTTTAATGTTTCAGTATACACCCCTTGTTTCCATAAATACTTTGATTTTTTCCTCTTTTTTTGTCAAGTATTGCTATGTTAATTGTAAGATAGAATTATTACTATATTGCTTCAGTTCTTCCAACACATTTTATGAAGTTCTTAAATACTTTTTTTCTACTTTACCGCAATCAAGTAACATTAACAGTGAAGTTCATGAAGTTTGTCTTCACTGCTACATAAACTGCTAACAATATTTGCTTTTACTGTCCTATCTTGCTTAATTAATCTGCAGTTCTATTCTAATTTGAATGTTAGGCTTCCTAACATGTTGCTGGAACTGAATCCTCTGAAGCATTTCTATTTGTTGCAGTCCTTTCCCTCACAGACAATTTTTTAAGATTCTTAACCTATTTTGGATGCAGTGAATTGTGCTGTATATAACAGTTCTACTAGAAGAATTGTTTAAGTTCGGTAGCTCCTCTGCAATGTTTAGATATGTCATATGAGAGAGACAAAACCGCCTGGATTATATACATTTTGTAAGTCTGAATGCAAACCATTTATTGCTTTATGAACACAACATCCTCCAGGGAGTATTACAAATAACATGTATGTCCTTGAGTCTTTTGATTTTGCATTTAGAATTTTGACAAATTGAAATAAGCATAAAATCATACACAGTCAAATATGGCTTCATCTGTTGTGGATCTACGGAGTCTCTTGCATACTGCTTTTTCCAGCAAAAACTTGAGAGTTAAGTAACCTCACCTATAAGAAATGAGTTTACAACATGCACACTTTAGATGCTGGGATTGGTATACTTACTTTCTCTTCCTTTTAAACTTTAAATTTCAGTCCTCATTCATGAGAGCAAATGCTAAGCAGGTTCTTTTTTTCCTTATTGTAATCTATATTAATCCCTGTTCTTCAGTCTCTGACATCTTTTGAACACTTTGTTGTGTTTTGGTTTTTGTTTGTTTTTAATGGGAAAACAAGGTCTAGTTGGTAATAAATCACAGTTCAAACTTTTTCAAATACAGAGCCACACAAACATTGGGACTGATGTAACCAAATGCAGACCACCTCTGACTAGTCACTCAAAGCTCCATTTTTASCCGGTGGAGAGGAAAAAGCACAGCTAGCACAGGACCAATCACACTTTGTAACTCTACATCTAAAGTAGTCATCTGGTCTGCTTTCATAAASAAACTTTCATAATCTCAGTCTAGAACAGGCATCTAGCGTCAAATGAATCATTTCTTTGAAGTCTCTTTGAAGGGCTTATTTCTCTCCACTAACTAAATGGGAGCCTGAGGTGACTATCTTGGAGGTACAGCTGTATATTATAGACATCTACAATAAGATAAGGACCATCTCAACTCATGCTCATTTATTGGATAGTGGCAGAGATTATCAAAAGGATTTAAGAGCAGGGTATGCCCAGATAACCTCCCCCTGCCATCCAAATGCTTCCAGTGGTCTACAGTAAAAGGACTTCCTGCGCCCCAGGCACTGTGTACCAACCACCCTTGTGTTGTTTACGTGACTTCTCCCAGTTGCTTTTTAATTCCATCTACAATTTGGCTTCCAAAGCATTCCATGGCAATAAATCCCACATCTTAGTCGTGTATGGGGGAGGAGGGGGGATGAAAAAGAAAACTCAGTTCCCTCTGTTGCTTAATTATTGCTTTTAAGAGTTTCGCCATTCTGGTGTGATGGGGAAAAGCAGACTCTACAAATCCTTGTGCACTAAAGGCAGGGAAGACTTCTCCCAGCATCCTCTGTGTGCGCACGCATTGCTGCTTTCCATTCCCAGAGGTAGAAACACTTCAACAGGGCTCTGTGCAGAATGATAATAAAATTTAATTTGGAAATTCTCCATTAAATGCTGCTCTACGCCGTAAATTAGGTTCTCTTGTTAAACAGCTAATTTGTAGTATTGAGTCACTATGTCCTGAAGGCAGCAGCACCTGAAAGCTTATAAAATTGACTGAAATGTGAAAGACAGAAATAAATAATATGAAAGTCAGTCTAAACCAGACGGAATTTCCACTGCTAAATTTTTAAAATTACCTTCATTACTCACACTTCATTAAGCGCACATTCCGATCATGTCCCCACAATTCAGTCAACAGGGTGAGAATACTCTATGTGTGTGTGCGTGTACCCCTTCAGCACAGACCGCCAATGACTATATTCTTSTTTCATAGGATTGTTTCTCAGTACACAGTTCATTTGTTTCAGCTTTTTTTTTTCCCCCGAGTTTGTGTTCTCAGATGAAATTCAGCCTTTTTGCATTGTTTGGATGGACAGAAGGTCTACAGTCTAATACAATATCCAGCAAAGAACTCCAGTGAAACTCCTTAATAACATAAATTGTTGCAAGCAAGTCCTTCATTAAAGACTGAAAAGATCCTGTGAAACTCTCCTGCTTCAAGAAGCCCAACCTTTTCCCATGGAAAACTATTCTGCCAGAATATTTTAGACCACTTTTACAATATAATGCAATTCACTCTGGATGTATGGGATTCATTACAGCYTAGTCATGTGAAGCATGCAGCAGGGGGTTTGAGACCGAGTTCAGTTGCTGGACACTAGGCCAGTTGAATTGTACTTACTGCTGAGTTACAGTAATACATATAGCTTTGGAATAAAGGGGCATGAGGATTAAGGGCTATCCTTCAGAGACACTTAATCATACAGAGATCTTATCACACAGGAAAACTGAAAACAGACTTACTGGGAAATTTATAAGAGTAGAGGAGAAATGGCAAAGCACAAATAAAAAGTAAATATTCTTAATCATCATAAAAGCCCATTACACTCATACAGCACAGATGTTACACAAATGATAAGCAGGTGTTTTTAGGTAGACTAAATTCTAAATGATCCCACTGTTATCAATCAACATCCTTCAAATAAATTCAATGGAAATGACGGTAAGCAAGAAGAGGTTCCTGGGAAAACAAAAAGTCWGTTCATGCATGTAAAGGGTTAAACTGCACCACAGGAAAATATTGTAGAAGTGACATGATAAAATCCCTAAAATTACATTTCAAACTTTAAAAGCCACAATATTGAGGGTCTCGCACAGGAAATCCAGAGGAATATTCTAAGAAGACATGAATAATTCATGGCTTCTGAATACGAGACAGATGATCGGAGAACAACGAGGTATCCAGGTGTGCTCCTGCCAAATGCAGTGACATGAACACACTGTAAATYTGCTGGAGAAAAGCATACGCTCATCTCCATCCCACAAGACACACTGTGAACTGGCTTCCAGAAGACGTGTACCTGTTTTAACATCAAAAGGATGAAAAGCCCGGAGAAGGAGACTGGCTATTAAAATACCTTAAACATGCACAGAAAAGAAATGCTCCCTGGCTCTAGCATATATTAGAATTGACCTTAAGGTGATTGCCTGGTTAGAAATAAAAAACAACCTAAACCATACCCACTCCTGTTCCTTCCATTTCCAGTATTTCCCTACCTTTAGTCCCCCTTCCCCTCCCCTGATACGTACTTTGAGTGACATGTTTTTCACAAGTGTGGTAATAACTCTTTTATCAGGAAAATAACTGTTTTTGTTACAGGGCTTGATTGTTTTTCCTCACGTATAAATGTTTAAGTATAAATTCAGTTTCCTATTGTAAAATAATGCAATCAAATCTTACATAAATTTCAAGATCTCTTTTAATGAGAAATACTAACATGCAAAAATATGTTCCAGGGTGATACAACTGGCAGGTGGATGTAAAGCTCAAAATAGGTAACCTTTACTATGTGCCTTGCAGGTTGTACCCTGCCTTTTCAAGTCCAGAGGGAACAGTAAGACAGGCRAATCAAACACGTAAAATATTGAACCTGCCCAGTGTTCAGCATCTGTCAGGGTGTCCACTTCACCCTGAATGACTCCCCTCCCACTTGCCTCTCTAAAACACCTCCTGGCTTTGCCAGTTCCTGAACGTGTAACSCAATGTGTGACCCCAAAGTCTACCTGTGAAGCTTAGCTTCACAGGTAACAGGGCTTGTTTTGATCTTCTTGAAGACTTTTTTACGCTTGGTAAGTACAACATATGTCAAACCCTTAAAATGAACAAAACCATCAATTCAACAGATTCTGTCTGCAAATTAGATCTGGAGATAGAAGAGAATGTGTAATTAGTACTAAGAATTTCCAATAGAGCTTTTTTTGGTTTTTTTTTGGGGGGGGGGTACACATGCTTGTTTCTTGTCTAAAACTGTTCTGCATAATTTCATCTGCTGCATAGGAGATATTTTACAGCTAACCAGTTGAAATAAATGAACATGCTATAGATTCCTCTCAAAACTTGATGCCTCTGGCAACTTGAAGACAAAAAATATGGCAATCCAGCTCTTTTGTAAAGAGACGTATAAGAAAAAAAGTACTAATTCAAGCAAATTGTTAATTCATAAGCTTGTATGATCAATGTGATTAGATATACTACAGATACACAGCCTTTATGCACACACACACAMGCCCCCATAGCTAATATGCCTAGACACAAATATATACATACTAAAAGAAAAAATCWTTACTACTATTATTTTATTTAGTTCATTACTAATAATATATAACTAACATTATTAAGTCAATTGACCTTTTGACTTTTTTTTACCAAATTAATCTTGGAAGAAAAGCTATTTATAAAATCTTCTCTGAAACCAATGCARTATTTTCAGATTTACAACTAAAGACATTTTTATAACTGGTGATGAATGCTCAGATTTATTTAAAAGCAATTTTCATTACTCCTTTTACCAAGTAAGTCTGATCAGACAGCACTGTGTAGTAACCAAAGTCCTGTTTCTCTTTTGCTCTTATATTGGTTTCCTTCCTTCTTCAGATCTCAGAAGAAATCCCAAATGAGCACCTCTGTACCCAGCCAACAGAGAGGACCACAATACAACTAAAACCGTGACTCTTTTTGCATCTGCTGTGTGCCCAGAGAGCCTGCACTTGGGCTGCTAGCATATGCTGGCACATCTTAATTCCTGTTCCCAGCCACATCAACTAGAGGACTGTACGGGSACTTCAGCATATGCCAAAACCACATTTCCATTTTGCTCTGTGATTGCACATGCCAGTGTGGGTGATATGGCCTCAGCTGGGGGACTGGTGCTCCCAAGGAGAGACCCCCTCACCTCAGCCAGCTCTGGCCACGGGCTGGCTGGGGTCTGTCCCACCCGGGCGGATCTTTCTCTAMGGAATGGCAAAACGCAGCTGGATGACCAGGCTCACACTGTCTTAGTTCTTCCATAATTCTACAGACATATTGTCATTGGGYTGTGGAAGTTAAACTTGCATGTCTGTGATTTAAAATAAAGTCATTATTCAAAATTTACAGTTAAAGTTTTTTGAGAGACGACAGTGTGAAGACTGTGGGCCTGAAGTCTGTTATGAGATCTCTTGCTGAAAATGCATTAGTTTCCCCACTGTAAACTTGATTTTCCTAGCTGCCCCCTTCCCCTTCAATCCCAGCAACTGTTCTGTTTCAAAATTACCCTGTATGACATAGATCAACAGGTTTTACTTGGCCGAAGGAAGAAGGAGAAAGGAGAAGAGTTGTCTATCAAAAAATCAGAAATTAAGAGCCAGCAGGCACAAGCTGGAACCCAGGAGGTTCCAGTTAGATGTTATTAAAAAAACAGTTTTCAGTGTGAGGGTAGTCAAACACYGGCACAGGGATCTCCATCCCTGAAGATACACAGAAGTTGTGTGGGCAAGGCCTTGGAGCCCCATCTCAGCAGCCATCCTGGGAAGAGGTTTTAGACCAGATGACTTCAAGAGGCCTCTTCCAAATGAAAGCATTCCACAAGTCCATGTTTCTAATGTTTGAAAATGGTCTTTCCAGTGATTAAAAACATAAACCAAATTAAACCGATTAAAAACCAGAAACCAAACAATAATAACAATCTAAAATATAATGGAAATAAATGAAAATTTAAGACRCAGTATTCACTTCCTGATAACCAACAACTCTTCTATGAGTCATTTCTTACCTTACGTTTTTCACATGATTTTACAAAAACTTCTGCCTGAAGGAAGAAGAAGGGCAGAATTTGATTGCAGGACAATTTGCTGTATAATGAAATCATACTGCAACTGGTGTTCGTAACTAAATAATGATCAATCATGAAACTGCATGCACAGTTTGTTTTAAATATCTCTAAATATAATCTCCTAGTTGCCCACCCTATTGACATTAACAGACATAAAATACCAGTCATATTGCCAATCTGTATGATATCAGGCCTTTGTCATACAGTGTGCTTGGACAATTAATTATCCAAAATCATCTTGAAGAATATATCACACCATGGTATATTATGATATATTTTTATTTCATTTTAGTTTATGATTGCCACATATGACTTTCCTGAGAATAAAGATCTTGTCCAGCCTGGATACATAAATTAGARGCCCAACTCATCTTCACATTAAATAGGGTGTAAAGGGGACAATTCAAACTATATCTCAACTATGGGGACTAAGAAATATTTCCCAAGCCTGGAATCCCTCTGAGCATCCCGAGGGGATCTCAACTCTATCTGAGAGTAAGACCCAAGAGCATACCATCTCCCTCTTCCCTGCAACACATCCATCTTTCCAGGAGGAAGGAGCCAGGATGCCTGGCCTTGTGGGGACCACCATGCACACAAGGCAGTTGGATCCCCAGTCTGCACAGCCAGGGAGTCAGAAGACCACAACCTACTGTGCCGTGCCAGCTCGCAAACCTGTTGCATCTTTTAGATGCAGGCTCGGGATGGAAAGTCTTCCCCTCCATTAACTGCACAGGGAGACCATCTAGGCATTTAAATAATGTCTGGAGCTGGATGATGTAAATTCTTCTCTGATCCCTTTATTCATACCCACAAATGCACCCATTGTTGCTCATTAGCTGTAATTTGAGAGCTGAGTTTCCGAACAGAGCACATGAGAGTGTAAATTGCCTGGAAATTTTGCGCTTCCCTGAATACTTGCATATGCAGTTATTGTTCATCAACCTCATCAACCACAGCACCTGCATACAAAATCATAACCAGGACCACAGGAGATGCCGCACTGAATCCTGCACAGACATTTTCATCCACAGGGTTTCGTATTCAAAAATCTTGTACAGCGAGCAAGGAAAAGGCTTAGCCTGAGATTAACTTCTATTAAGCCTTTTTAGCTTATTTCTCACACGTAGCATAGTTATCAGATACAGGCTCAGTGACCATTATAAAAGCCGTCACCAAAAGAGATCATTACAAAAAAATCACTTCCCATTTATTTAAATTTGTATTCTGGTTTCCRGACTTGTGTATAGAAAGCAACATTTTATATAATAATTATCACAAATTAAATAATGATATAAAACTGTAAAAGCAAAAAGAAAAATCTTACCCAATCATCACCCAAATAGTCCTAATAAAAAGGGACTGATTTTCTTTCCACTTTTCTTTTTAAAAAAATACGCTGTATGAAAGTTCAATTCTTTTCCTCTAATTCTCTCTCAAGAGGGAGTTCCCATTTGACCCAGCTGTCTGTGCATGAAAAATTTATTAACTGGCACGGTTTGCTTTATTTAGAATAAAAAGAATATGTTTGCCATTATTACTGCAGGGAGCAGAAGGCAATGCTAGGTCAGATCAACACAATGCTTAAAGGTTTCTTTGTCCTTCTTATGACCTCCTGCTACCTAAACTGCATATTAAAAGTCAAAATAATCCAAAAAGAGATGCAATATCAAAACAGTATCACTACTTAAAGAAATATTTATCATAGAGTTTATTGTCAACTGACATACCATACCGTTTTAATTGCCAAAACCTATACAATTCACATTGTCTAGCAATGGAAAATGATGCTTCCCAATGTCTCAATAAAGCATGAGTTTAGCATGACATTTACAAGTTGTAGACAGATCTGGCTTTATTTTAAAATTGTATTTAAATTATTTACTAAGTATTTCTAAAATACTTTCTTAATAAAGTTCTTTATTCCTGCATACTTTTTGTTAATGCGAAAAGTGAAATTAAAACCACTGAACTGACTATAAGTAATGCTCACTTTAGGAAGCCTTTTTTAAAGGAAAAAAATATTCTTCTGGTACATATATTTCCTCTATTTTCCCATTTGAAGATAGGCAAATGATTCATTTTGATAACATGGTTAAAATTTTGCATTCCTATTAGATTAATAAAATGAGGAATTTGAATTTATATTTTCTTTCATGGCCACAACTTCCCACACAATTAATTTGGCTTCAGAACAAAACAAATCTTCATGAGAGACATTTTGAAAAAAATTGGTCTAAGTCCAATAGTTTGTCACATTTTGTGTTTTATTTTCTGGAGGCTGATGCTTTCCAAATAGCAAGTGCCTTGAGCACACAGGGCAGTGTAGAAGGGAGGCAAAAGTTGTAAGGACTTACTTGGAGTTTTTTGGTAGCATTTACCATGATCTGGAGAACAGAACTTACACAGAAATGGGCGCATAGGGTTTTTTGTTTGGTTGGCTGATTTTACTTAAACATTAATGGAAATTTGGCCCCATTTAACTTAGCAACTACCTTGCTGCTGACTTCCTGACATTTGTCACTGACTTCAAGAGGGACTTTTTTTGCTAGTTCTGTGTTGGTATTTTACAGGTTCAGTGCTGCCATCCTTTCTCTGATCCAGGTAATACTAGTCACGTGCAACCTGAGTCAGATTCGAAAAGACAGCTGCTAGCTCAACTTCATGCAAACGTCATCTGAAAGGAAGACAATGTCTTGTCTAGGCAAAATTCACTTTATAAGAAATACCAGGCTGATGACAGTGAACAAACACAGAGGCCGTGTGAGTCCCCTACATTGCTATGCCAATTTGTATCAAGTCTGACTTCAGCATGTCACCTGTGAGGGCAAGGAAAGCTATGGCTCGGTCCTCGTTCTACTCACTTTCTTGGTGCTGCTCGCTGTCAGAATGCATCCTGGTTAATGCCAGTAGAAAACAGAGGTCTAGTTACATGAACTCGTTTACTGGGAAATGGAGATTTTTACTACATATAAACCTCAATTCAAGAAAAATAATAGGTTCATATAGAAGTGCAATAGGGACATACTATACTAGGTATATTGTGTTCTTAATGTAAGAAAGAAATACATGGTCTCCTATTAGAGGAGGCTACCTGAGTACTATAGTCACTCACCATCAATGATGTTTATAAGAAAAGAAGACATAAAACCAAGGATAGAGACAATAAACTCTTGCAAAAAGTTTCCAAGCCCACGTTTAACCCATATGACGTGTTCCAGTTACCGAGCTGGGTGGAGGTAAAGCTGTTAAGAGGCTTGGGAAAGAAGGTGGAAAGCAGTGCGTGGTGCTCCATCACCGTGTTCAGGGCATCAAGAACCTGCTGTTTACGGTCTACTCACCATAATGRCATAAAGTACATTTCTCGGATGATCTCTTCGGAAACCTATAGAGTACTGGTGATGTTCCTGGAGAACATGATCTGAATGCTGCTACCTACACTGATATGTGGAGAAGGAAACCGTGACAGCCATGGATGCTGTCTATGCTCTCAGATGCCAGAGTTGACCCTGCAGGACTCCGAGGACTAACCTTGTTTTTCTCTCTGGCTTTTAGAGTTAATAGGKTGAAAGCAAAATTAAATTCTTCACTTGTGTCTAATTCTAGCCCAGATACAATGGGTCCCATTGTACTTACACCTTACAGATTTCTAAAGCATTTTACATCACTAACTTTTTTTTTTAATAAAAAGGTTATGTTGAGAAAATATAGTCAGCACACTTCTTTGTCTCTCCTGCCATATGCAAAAAACGTCACCAGTTCCTCAGACCTCACATAGGAGAACAGGAAAGCCATAATTTCATCTTCAAATAAGAAAATTTATAAACAGCACTTATAGGAAGAAAAAAAGAAAAAGTTGAAAATTTCTCTTTCCACTAATATTGAKGATTTTTAAAAATTTTATTCACATTTCTTGTACACCCTAGACTGAGCACCAACTCTAGTCCAATCCGTGGTCCAACCAAAACTTTGTTACGCAATGAAGTTGTCTGAACCCACAAACATACCAGAGAGGGATAAGTGTGCCCAGCCTTAAAACAAGATACATATCACTGCAGCTGGCTACATATGTCATTTTCATGAACAAAACTTGAACTCACTTCTTTGGATCCATAGAAGAATAACAAACAACTGGAACTGACAGCTCTCAGATACTACTCCTAGAGTTTTTTCTCATTTATAAATACAAGAAAAATCCTCTACAATCCAGTGTTATGCAAAACAATTATATTTTCTTTTTACACTTTTTACACATTATATGCTGTCCGTAAAATATGGTATCTTGTAATTTATGAGCTCAAGATTTTATTTATATTTGTTTGCTTATATGTGATCCTAATAAAATCATCTAACCAAAGTACTGGAAATGTTCACACAAGTCTAGTTATTAAGAGACACTATCTCAAATAATAAGATGTCAGAACTCGTATTTGCAATTTCAATCAAAAAATCAAAGCCTTGCTTATGCACTGAATTCATGTTTCTATTCATCTACTGATTTTTAAAATAAGAGATGAAAAGTGTTGCTAATTACAGAGAAGCAATGCCCTAAGGTGGTGTCTTAGTTTAAAACTGTCCATTAAGACAAAATTATCYTCTGGAACACTGGGGTTCTCAGGTAGGGTGGAATTTCAGCCAGCAAAATGTGTAGAGATGACATTTCCCTTAGATTTCTCATGGGAACATGAAAAAAACACAAGTGCTTCATGTTAAACTCTCATCCTACTTATGCTCCTGGATAATGTAAAACAAGTGGCAAAACCCCAGTGGTCTGAGGTTAAGAAATCCATCCCTAAGAAATTACAATATAAAATTTGATAAAAATAACACAAATATATTAAAGCATCTGTATTTCACATCTATAAATAAACATATACACAAGATTTGCTAAACTAAAAGAGAATATTTCATCTTCTCTAGCCTCCTGCCTTGATGGAAAATAAGAAATTAATTTAGCACATGTAATAAATGTGTGTAATACGAATAGGAAATATCAAAATGGGTCATATTTTTACTTTGTGTGTTGACACAGTAATTGGTCAATTATGTGTAATGGAGACTAACTGTCTGTTATGAAAAAATACTTACACCCTCTGCATTAATAATAAAGAGATTTTTTTTCCCACACACATTATGGAAGCCAAACAAGATAGAAGTGTGGAAAAAGCTTTGGAAAAGAGAAAAATCAGTCACCTGTGATTTGCACCATCTAGAAGCATATTGTTCTTAGTAATCTCTTAAAATTGTACAACAGGAATGGCCTGGAAACGTGAGCACACGCAAAGTTATTGAGTCTCATCCGGGGCTTTGGTACGACTCTGCCCCTTTGGATGAGTCTTTCCACCGCTCCCCTGTCTATCACAGACCTTGCCCTTCTCTTCACACCTTACAGAATATACCAAACACAACAATCTAGGGGTAAATTAGCCAGCTCAAAATTATGACCATAGGTTAAAATAGTTGTCTAAGCTTTCTCTATATTCAGGCAAGAAGGAAAGGTGCCTTTAGAGTAGGATTTATCTCTCCCTTAATATTTAAGATATAGGTGATAAGGATCACCCTTCAGACCTGCCATTCTTTTTCCTCTGACTACAGTGGAAATGCAGATGATTAATTTTTAGGTAGCCAAAATCAGGTGAAATCAATCTAACTGTACTAATAAAAAATATCTACCTTGAAATATATTTAGGTTAGATCTCAGTGTACAGTATGTCAGCCTGAAAAGGAATTCATTTTTACCAAATCTGGTGTGAATCAAATAAAGTTTCAGTGACATTGAAGAAAAAAAAAAAAACCTCACAGAGCACTATAAAAGTATCTCTGTGATAATAAAAAAGCTACTAAAAATGTCTGATGCATTTAATTTTTAAAAAGACTTTGATTTAGCAGATAAATTTAATTTATTGCTTGGGTAGAACCTTTGGGCATTTTGTAAAGGACTGAGGAACTATTGTACTATCTCTTGTCGCCTTGCAGATCTCATTAGTGTGTAAGACACTTGCATTGAAGGTCTTATTTTCATTCCTTACTCTATTTACAAAAAGCTAAAAGAATGGTTAAACTATTAAATGAAGTTCCTGAGTTATACYGAAACATTTTTTCACTCGCTTCAAAGAGTGCTAGAGTTGAGATCTTGACTCCACCAAGAGCAGAGGTACCAGCTTTCCTTTGGCACTTGGCTAGTCTGGGAACTGACCTGGGATCCTGAGGTATCCATCAGGTTCTTGGGCAAGAGCACCTGCCCATGTCCTGGTCCTCACAGTACGCCCACATGCCTGTCAGGGATGATTCAGAAACAGACTTGCAGAAATAGAAGAAAGAAGGAGAAAACAGAAGTTTTTACTGCTTTCCTACACAGGGGTCATGAAGGGACAGTATGTGACCTTCCAAAACACCTTTCTCTGATGTGGCTATGGAGGCAGAGAAAACCATAGCCTAAGGAAATCCAGGAATGAGAAAAGAAAGTGTAAATGAGATCAGTAAGRGCAGGAAACTTTTCCAAGAGCTGTGTACATAGGGGAAACGAAGGAAGAACAAGTAGTTTAGGAAAAGAAAGGAAAAAATGAAAAGAGCAACTGAGGAATGGTATGAAAAAAGAAGTAAAAAGAATGGTGAAAAAAATAATAAACATAAGATGCTCAGGAAGGAGATCAATCTTTATTTCTCAGTCCCTCTCACTTGCCACAGGTCAAAGCTATAAAGACAGCATGACAGATTTCCACTGACTATCATGATAAAGTCCTGGCACATTGTCCTTGCTATTACTGTCAATCAGGAACAACTGTCAAAAATTACTATGAACAATGAAGGTACATGTACACAGAGATGATCACAAAAGATGACAGGAGAGAGGTTTTTGACAGATTAAGATATTATTCTGCCTTCCCTGTGTATTTGTTTAACTTTCAGGATTCAGTGGACAGCAAAGCAAAATGGCAATAGCTCTGTGTAACGCAGAGGCCAGTAATGAGGCAGAGAATCTATACGTTATCTTGCAAACCGAAGCAAAATAAAGGCAAAGGGAATGATGCGAAAGAAAAAAGGTAAAAATAAATAAATAAATAAAAGTCAGAGAAGCTGAGTGTGAGGGAGAGAGAAAGATATGGGCAGAGCAGCCAGGTTCTGCTCTCATTTACCTTCAAGTCATGGATTTACACTCGTGTAACTGGCAACACCATTTGGCGAAGCTCTCCTTATCAGCAACAGGCAGAAATGAGTGACAGACCATACAGACGGAAAAGACCTATTTGCTCATCCACTTGTCTTCCTGACAGAACACAACCATTCCCTACTGTACATGTTTATTTTTCTCCCTGATTTTAAAATAAATTCTCAAGAAATTGAGCACCCAGGTCGTATTAATCTTTTAAGGATTTTTCTACAGCTAAATGACGTCAGCATCAGGATACCCTGTCCTTCCACTTTTCTAGACTGACRTTCATACTGTGCATTCTTATTCTCACCTCACCTCAGTATCCCTCCCCACATAAATATATTGCAAGTTTAATTGCAAATAAATACCATTGTAGGAAAAAAGTCTTAGTCCTTTGCTAGAAATTAACCTTCTAATTGTTTCTATTACTCTTAATTGCACTTAATCAAATTTCATGTGGTCTACCTGAGATGAGGTAACATTGGTTATGTCATCTTAAACTTTAAAATTTATAATATTTTCTGAGCAAATGGATTAATAGTCATATAAAAATGGAGATGATTTTTACCCTCCATGTTCCACTGTACGTTATTCTACATTTCAGACTTCAAGTCATACTGAATATTTTTTCCCACCAAAATGAGAAAATCCAGTTAAAAAATGATGCCTTCTATTATTTTTACAATCACACTTAAGTAATTATTCATGAACCAGACCTCGCACACATCCTCAGTGAAATTTTACTGTGTGTTAACTTTGGAGGGAAAAAAACGTCATGGCTTYTGATGATATATTCAGTTATTTTGTTTGTATGTAATTTTTTTGTTTAGATTTTTGACAATCTATCAGTTGTGATGGATTTTCTCCATCCACTGAGCGCCTGGTAAAGCTTGGAACAGCCAGCCTTCGCATCCTGAAATGCATCATCTTTGTACTTGTCAAACTAAAGCTCACTGTTGTTCTTTTCTATCATATTTTTCAATGTTTCTTTTTATTTCTAGCTAATGGTGCTTCCATTTTTCGCTCACATCTGAAAGCCTGTGCCTGAATCTTCCACTGGAATCTGCACATGGAAGCTGTGAAGAACAGCATAGTGCAGAAACCACACCAGGAAAACATTATGCCATGCATCTTTAGGCTCTGTTTACTTAGGATTTTATGTCTAGTACAGACTATTTCTTAGAGAGAGAGAAATCATCTATTAGGTACATGTCAGACACCAGCAAGCCTCAGACCAGTGTCAACAGAAATCCTTCATAACAGACCTAATTCAAAGGAAAGTCAGCTACTGTTATCCCGAAAGGTGCAGAGATCCTAACTCTATTTTGCTATCAGTCATTGCTTTAACTCAAGATTGCAGGTTAATTTAAGTTTCTTATCTATTATTCTATTTTTAAGTAGAAAATAATCTAGAAAAATTAAAAAAAAAATCTTTATTATGGAGTAAGTCATTACTGATTCTGGCACAGAAGGCAACAATAATCCTCCTTAAAAAATTGTTATCAAGCTAATTTTTTATTAGGCTTTCTTCACCTCTCAGCCAGTTTTCAAGCTGTACAGCAATGCTGAATCCAAACATTCAAATTGGTCAAAATTAATTTTGTGAGTATGAAAAAAGATGAGAACAATGAAGATCAAGACTTTCCATGACCTGTTGTTGTCTTTGGGGGTATTTCAGATTTCCAGKGTCACATTGATCAGCCTGATTTTTCAAATTATTTTTTCTTACTCAAGCTCAAACACCAGGTTCATAATACATTTTCAGAAGAAATAACGTGGTTTATTTCTTCTGAAATAAACCTACGCTATTGAAAATAGTTCTGCTAACTCATAAAGGTTAAAACTTAAGTGACAGTATTACTAACAAACTAGGCACTGCTTTGTAAAAAACTTTAAGGATTTTTTTTACATAAAAATAGTTAATCATTGAGATATTGATCTCAATTCTAAAAAACTAAAGTTTAAGTTATAGCAATACAGACCAAACTATTAGGTTTTAGTGTCACACTGCCATTGATGCAGTGTCATTGCTCAAGTCAATTTTATACATGATACAATTATTACATTGTCTTACAGATTTTTCATCACTTTTGCATATATTAAACCAGACATATGAGATAATACCAAAACATAATTGCATTTACAGCAATTTGACAAGAGGGTTCATTGAGGTTTGCAGGTTTATTCCAAGAAAAACAAATCAACAAAACCCCAAAGGAGGGATTCCTTGAATTTTTGGAGACTGGGAAGGTAAACTTCAGAGATATCTCTACAAGTTCAACTTGGTCCACGGTTCCTCCCTACCTCCATGATCAGCCAGTATCAGAACCAGGATGTGAGGCCAGGTGGGCTTTGGATCTGACATGCGTATTCTCATGTAAAATATGAAAAAACTCCCCTGACCTAAATGCAAACAGCCAAGCTTTTCCTGCTATCAGTCTTGCATAGTTTCCACCTAAACATACATTACAAATCTTTCCACAAACCTGAGGTTCTCTCCTCTCTTAATAAAACCCCATGTAGGTCAAATGCACAAGCTCATGGTAACATGCCTATTAACTAATTATCTTCAGAGGAACAAACTACCTTTAGCACTAAAAAAACCAAACTGATGTATTTCTAGGGGTGTATATCAAAACACTATTTTGGTGGACTTTTTGCTGTGCTGCACTGCTCTTCATAGCCATCTGTTTTATTGTGTCTCCTGCAGGACAGGGCTGCTTTATTAACAACAACAACAAAGTTCATACAAAATACAGTTCTTCAATGTTGCACTGTTAAAAGGTCACTTCTCCACTTACCCTTTTTGACAAGAAAGGGATACAGAAGTACTATTTGACTTTGTTCTCTTCCAGTGTTGCACAGAAAGCTTTTAAGGAAGAAGTCACTCTAATATGAAAGCAGCACAAAGGGCCCACATGGAATACTGTGATTATTTGAACCTAAATGACTCTGTTAGTGCACTAATCTTTCATCTACAGGGAATCAGACTCTCGTGTCGGTCACAGGGGACTAGGAAATCATCTTTGATCTTTGTGTCTATTTTTACACATCACAAAACAGCAATAACAGTTCGGTACAATTCACCGGACTTGGCCATCAGCTTCAATTTAAACTTAGGCTTTTCCGGAGAAGTACTGCTTTAACCGTATGTTACAGCTCAAACTAACCCTCAAATGCTCATGCATTTGTTCAGATCATGTCTGTGAGCAGGATACTCTCCTGCCCACATTCCTGTTACCGCTACAGTTTCAGCTGTGAGGCTACTGCTGATCCGTGTCTCCCGGAGTCGGGAGAGTGACGTGAGCCATCCCTTGCATAGGAGCTCTGTAACCTTTGTAGGCTTCACTGTGCATGTGAATGGGAGCAAGGCACAGGCTCTAAGCAGYAGTAAGACCGGCTTCACCTGCATACCGCATAGTCAGCGTACAGGAAAAAATACAGTAAAACACTTTCTGATTTACAGATTATTTTTTAAAAGCCCTGCTATAGTTTACAGCCATTTACAACATGTTTTCTGTAAACAAGCACAAATATCAACAAAAAATACAGTGGCCGCAGCAGTGCACGGTACACAAGGAGGTGGTAAATGATGGCACTTTGTCACACAGGCAGCACCCTCTCCTGGGCAAAGATTGCCCCTGACAAGGGAAAGGAGATTTCACGGTCTTCAGTGATCACCGATAAAGGGACATACCGAAATCTCCTCAACTCTGTCACATTTAGTACGCATCACACTTCCCGTCAAAAACATCTCTGAAGTACCAGAACTAGCCAAAAAGAAATATTAGGCATAACGAATCAGCAGTAATTTAGCCCTGATACCTGAAAAAACTCCCGTCGAAAAGGTCGGCTCCCTGATCAATCCTGGTAATGTCATACAGGCTCCTAAGTATCCACACCTTTTGTTCAGCCACAAATATCAATTCTAAAAACTTTAACACCTATTCCTGTTAGAGAAGCTGATATATGATCTATTTATTTCCATTACAATTTTAGCTGTTACTCTTACACCAACTATCACTTCAAGTAAAATTTGTCTGCTGTCCTCCAACATGCAGTCACTTGGCTGGTGAAAGCCAACTCTGCTTTTCAGAGCTGGGGAGTATTTGAAATCCAAATTGAAAATGCACAATGAAACAAATGAAACAAAATTAATCCCTTTCACAAAATACATCCCTCTGTTCCTTGGTGAATCTTGTTAAAAGCAGACTAACAAAGAATAAAATAGAAGTTGGGGGGKTTTTTTATATCAAACTCCAGATTTATGGCCTCCTATTTATATTTTCTCTCAATAAATTCAAGCAATTCTTAGAACATATTTATCCCTATGGAAAGTTTAGGTCAGCTATTTGACATTTTGAAGGAAGTAGCTATTTCTTCCTTTATTCCTTATTCAAGATGTCTCCTTGTATGCTGTGTTCTATAATATATCTCCATTTATGCTTAATACAGGCAATGTGTGCAGAAAATAAAGATATAATTAAAACTGGAAAGAAGCAACATATTCACTGTTCTGCCATTTCATGAGCTCAGCAAAATGTGTACATACAGAGCCTATATACCGCCACATTCGATTTCTATACTGTGGTTTTTCGGACTCCCACTTAACAAGCCCATCATTCCTGATGAAGGTTTAACAGCTTTGTATTTGAAGAAAAAATKATTTCCCAGCATGAAGTTCCATTCTGTGCAACGCTGGTTTCAACACTACTATGTCAGGAAATAGGCCTTTTTCCCCATTCTTCCAAATGTTAGTCTGCAACCTTTATTTTGTGGTTAGATGTAGATGGCATACGTGTTGATATTTAAGGTAGCTATTGCAATTTGCAATGTATTTCACTAGCTGATAATGGGAACTCTGTAGATTCCAGGGTGCCTGTTTTGGTTTTTTTTTTTGGAGGGGGGCATTGGCTGAAATCTGTTTTCTGGTACATTGCCTACAATAGCGCTTTGCCAGTGTTCCTTACTATCGCCGCACTGTAGAGTCGCTCAGACTAGGACTCAGCTACTACGTGAAAGGCTTGAAAGCTGCCACAGAGGAAAACACTGTCGCAATTCATAGTAAATGTCCTTGTGGGCTCTGGAATGTTAATGTCCTCCAGCGAGGACAGGGCATCCAAATAGTTTCAAACTATTATAACGAGTTAAAAATTGCCCACTGGTAACTATTTAAAGGTCATTAGTTACTTTTTATATATATAGTGCATGTATTCAGCTAGCAGAAATCTGGTACTACATTGTTGGCCATAAAGGGAAAAGTTGGACAAGTTCTAAAAAGAGATCAAGGCCTGGGCCAGATCCTTAATTAAAGTCAAATGAATTATATCCATGTACATCAGCAGAGGGTATTTTATAGAGTGCAAAAGTCTTTGTGTCAGAGCACGAGTTAAGTGACAAACCACCACTGGTGTGACTGCAATTCTAACTGTTCTTGTCCAAAATATTCAACAACTCAGTTGAATAAAATAATAAAAAACAATCCATGAAGTGTTGATTCCATGTGTCATCTCACTTCCTTACAAAATTCACCCTCTTATTGCCTTCAGGAGAAATGAAGCTGCAAAAGTAATAGATAATGACAGCAATGGATACCCCGCTTCCACCTTTAAAACCAATCTATATATCCTCACAAGTAACTTCACCCACAAGCAAAAATAAAACCTGTGTGCGAGACTATAGTAATATGCAGCATTTGTGTTTAGCAATTCCTATGGTTTTGGGATAAGATATTTGTTGATCTTGGAAAAGGGTATTTTTTTTTCTAAAGCTAAACAAAGGAAAACAGCTAAGTGATGTATTTACTAAGGTCACATCCCTGAAGGGTAAATTGTTTCATTCTCCTAACAATGAAAAAATTCGATGATTCTTCCTGCTTCCATTGTTAATTTGGTAATGCTTTGGTTTTCATATACATGTGCTGCATAGTAATAAGTTCCTTTTTTAAACAAACAGGTTCAAACAGTGGAAAAAAGACTAAACAAAAAAACCTTCAGGTTTTAAGTTTGTAAGTGGAAGGAAAGGATAATAGGTTGCCCAGAGCAGTAGGAAACCGAAAATATCTTATCAGTTTTACATGGTTGACTTATTGTGATTTACAGGGTTTTTTTGTCAAATAATTCCACGGTGTACAAAAAATTCTCTTCTGGTCTGTTCGGTCACAAATAGAGGAAAAACTTAGAAAAGGACTAAGAACAAGGGAGGGTATTGGATGAAGGGGAACTGAGAAAAACTATCAAAACAAGAGCAAAGCAAAAAGGACTAAAACAGGCTTTATACAGTCCATATGGATTAGGACTCACTTATTTGTAATTCTGAATAACAGAAATTAATGCTGGAAACATTTGCTGAACCGTATTTGCACTTTTTATTGTAAAGGTCAAAGAGGTGTATAATGGTTTTGCAAAGAGAAAAAAGTAGCTGTAATAAGGTCTATTACTATACTTGCTCTGTAACACTATACCAAAGAGCAATGAACTGTACCTTTGGAAACTCTACGGAATTGCCTTTTATAGCTGAAAGGTCAAAACAGAATTTGGAAGAGCAGCTATTAAGTTACATGGTCTTTATGTATCGTTCAGTTTGCCAGTGAATTTACAGGAATTTCTATGTTGGATAACAGAGATAGGGTTTGTTCCCTTTTAGTATTTAAGTAGGAGAACCTAATGTCTTTTGCATATAATCCTCCCTTCCCAACACAGAGTCTTTCAAGTGTATTTCCTTGCTTTCGTAGGTATCTGTACCTATTCAAAATGAACACAAGCCTATTTCATAAGCACTTTCCTGTTCCTCTTGCAAGGCAGAAGCTGGCACAAGTGCAAACACGCAGCCAAGTTGGGTTAGGGCAGCTGACAAGTATGCGGTAGCTGTCCCATCCCTTACGTGTTTTGCAAAAGCACTGTCAGTCCATGGGAAGGCTCTCTGAAGTTGAATGAGATGACAGGACGGGTGGTGATAAAGGAGCTGCACTGAGAATGTCGTCTATTTAAGCCGCACACATGTCGACATTTTGTCTAAGGCACAGCATTGGGATACTGTTTTACTGTGCTGGCCGGGCCGGGACTGCTGCACTCCCTTTCTGCCCGGACAGAGGAGCCTGGATAACAGATATATTCACAAAGGAAGTTTTTCTGCACTTGGACACTGAACTGTTGGGATCTGCAATGTCACATTCTACAAATTATTGCCTGATGCATGCCCGAGAGCAGTTTTTCTGACCATTCCCTGCTTTCCGCAGGGGGAAATGAAATAAAAACCTCCATACTTCCTACTTAAACCAAAGTGTTACGACAATGTTCTTCTTTGGATGCTTTATCCAGCGCAGGGCTAGACTGCAGATACTCCCAGTCAGAGCCACAGGGAGGAACCTCATTCACCATTCCAGCTTTGGATTCTCCCTGGGAAATTCGTAAGATAAGGTTTTTACAAAAGACATGCCTCACAGCAGTCATTACTTAACCACTCTAGACCAAGATTAAAATTGTTTCTTTTACTGAGGAGAAAACCAAGGCAACTGCTGACATTTTTGTGGCAAACACTGTAACTATCATTTCTGCCAAACAGGAATGTTCATCCATCTGGCTCATTAGGAGTCTATGCTCCAGTTAATCCAGGTCAAATCTGTTTTATTTCTGTACAGTGGAAACTATTTTGAGAAGGCCTGTGCAAGGCCCACAGATTGAGACAAACAGCTATGCAGAGCTTTGAGCACAATTGTTGTGCGACAAAAAAAAGAGTCTTCTGCCCTATGTACCGTTAGATAACACAGATCTAAACGTGTCAAGGCTCATTCTTGATTGTATTATTGGGTACAGAAAGTTTTGTTATTTCTGTGTATCAGAGAGAAGCAGTTCTAATGTTTACAGGAGACTACAGCCTGGAACTTTTACGCTGAGAAAATACCCAGCTAGCATGGTGTCTCACTGAAATAAAGTTAAACACAAAATAAGATTGGCAGAGTAGTCCCAAGGAGGGGGTTGAGGAACAAACCCCACAGGTTGTGGAAAACAGAATAATCAAATAAAATAAATAATAGTATCCAAGAATAAATTTGTGGTTCAACTGATAAGTTACAGACTTTCAGTGGTTTTCTTAGAAAATCTGTTGAGCTATATCTCTATTCTAAATTAAATATGCTGAAGGCATTCTTTGTAAAGCAAACAGAATTACAGAATAATATAGGCTGCAAGGGAGGCCACCTAGTCCAACACTGTGCTCAAAGCAGGTCCCCCTTCAGAGTTAGATCAAGTAGCTCAGGGCTGTGTCCAACTGAGTTTTGAATACATCMAAGGAAGGAGGTTCTACAACCCCTCTGGGCAACATCCTCTGGTGCTTAACTGGTGACACCCATGGTAAAAAAAAATAAAAAAATATTCCTGGTATCTTGTCAAAATTTTCATTTTGGAAACCTGTTTCATCCTTTCCCTGTACACCCCTGAGAAGAGTCGGACTTAATTTTCTCCATAACTACCTATTAGGTAGCTGAATGCAGCAATTAGATCCCCTCTTAGCCTCTTCATGGCTAATTAGTACAGTAGTTTTAACTTTCATCACTAGGGAGAATACAATTTTGCACTCAGTACAGTTCCTACATTTTTGTAATGGTAGGATTTTAAGCCTTTCTGAATTTGTAATTAGCTAGGGACCTAGCTGTAAGTAAAAGGATGAAAGCATCCTATATTCACATAATTTCGCTCTTATACATACAAACTATATACATGTCCACAGTATATTATACTGTTAAACCTGTGCAGAATTACCTAAGTTCTCTAAAGATGTCTAAAGCAAACTTAAACATTGGTCAAGGAAACCATGAGTGGCAAACTTAAGCTTTAGMCACAAAAACTGAATTATGTAGCATGTTTAAGCAATAATAACACATTTATGACATAGTCCTTGAAACCACTCCCCAAATTTTGAGCAAAGCATGTCTGCTTTAACAGGAAAAGCGTGAATCCACACTTAGCAAGTGTATCTTTGAATCAGTTGCTGATTGAGCTATACACGACCTCTGTGCAAATCTCTCAGAAGTTCAATGTTCTAAATCAGGGAAATTATTAATTGTGCGAATACCTTTTGAGCCATTTATAGGGCAGCTACAAAGAAGGGGAAAGGGCTTCTATATTGGATACAGAATGGTCTATATTATCAAAGTGTGTAATGGAAACATAAATGAATCAGTGAGAGAAAAAGAAGGCAAAAGGAAAGATATCCCATTGATGTCTTAGGGCCAAATCACACAGAACAAGGAGAAGCAAAAAGGAAGAACTTCTTTGTTGGCTAGAGAAGCCTCCAGAAGCCTCCAGAAGCCATCTCTAAAGACCTGAGTATGAATAGTTCTTCAAGGCATGGCAAGCCCTGAAGTGGGCTGGAAAGGCCAATAAGCCTCATGCTCTAGCAGAGATGTTGAAAGAGCCAAGAATCAGGAATAGTGTGGCCAGTAGGCGGAGGGAGGTGATCGTGCCCCTGTACTCGGCTCTGGTGAGGCCGCACCTCGAATACTGTGTTCAGTTTTGGGCCCCTCACTACAAGAAGGACATTGAGGTGCTGGAGCATGTCCCGAGAAGGGCGACGAGGCTGGTGAAGGGTCTGGAGCACAGGTCTTATGAGGAGCGGCTGAGGGAGCTGGGKCTGTTTAGCCTGGAGAAAAGGAGGCTGAGGGGAGACCTTATCGCTCTCTACAACTACCTGAAAGGAGGCTGTAGAGAGGCGGGTGTTGGTCTCTTCTCCCAAGTAACAAGCGATAGGACGAGAGGAAATGGCCTCAAGTTGCACCAGGAGAGGATTAGATTGGACATTAGGAAAAATTTCTTCACCAAAAGAGTAGTCAGGCATTGGAACAGGCTGCCCAGGGAAGTGGTGGAGTCACCAACACTGGAGRCRTTMAAAAAACRTGTRGATRTGGYRCTTCAGGACATGGTTTAGTGGGCATGGGTGCTGGGTTGACGGTTGGACTCGATGATCTTAAAGGTCTTTTCCAACCGTAATGATTCTATGATTCTAAGAGGGATCCTCAACTGGGTGATGTTTCAGTATCTTTCTCATTGTAAGTAAGTACCATTGCAGAGAAAATAATCTTATTTTTGTACATGTATACCAAGCACACCAACCTTTGAACCATAAAATTATTAAGCAAGGGTGGACTGGCAAATTACCACAACATCTTGTCCCCAGCAGACTTGTGGGCTCCCAAGAGTTTAAAGGAACTGCATTGCAGAGTTGCAAGAACCTAATGGAAGGCAAATACTACTAATTTTGAACAGGCAGTGAGATCACCCACTCTGCAAGCTCCAAGACAAGAAAGAGATAAAATCATCACAGATACCCTTCACGGTATGATTTAAGTCAAAGTTGTTATCGAAAGGAATCTTTGAACACAGAATTGTTGCACTCAACTTAGGTATATGAATTAATAAACCAGAGAAGCTGCAGTCAGTCAAGTTTCATGGTAAATGGCCAAGGGAAAAGATTTTTAAGTTTATTAATATTTCATAGTATTGTAGCACTAAATAGGGTATAAATTAAACATGAAAGCAGTACTGAATTTCCCACTTTCTTTAGGAAAATGCACTAAAAAATGTTTTCAATACACAGGAAAATAAAAGCATTGTTTTTCCTAATATCATCGAAACACTTTTTTCTCCCAGCTGAGAATGTGAATTAGGTTCCCAGGAGAAATTTGTATTTTCCTCTATCATCTGTTTACTCAGTACCCAAGTAGCTAGCAAAAAGCAAGACTGAAAACACAGCAAGAGAAACTGAAGATCCCTAAGGAAAAGAGACAGGAGTTTCTGTCAAGGATCAAGAGGGGATTAAATATATACAGTCAGTTAGAGGGAATGATTCTGGGAGAAGCGATTTACTAGAAAACAAAATTGCCTCACAGCTGAAGACACTGGAAAGTCTGCAAACCTAATACTGAGGAAGAAGATGAGGAGCAGTCAGACTTTCCCACCCTGTCACAGGGAGCACTTAGCTTATTTTTCTTGGCTCAAAGAGGTCTCACCATACAGTGAGACTTATGTTCTTTGGAGATATACAGTAAAGTACTATAGGTGACAACAGCCATTCTCACAGATCAAGAGGCAATATTATTGATACCATGAAAATAAAATCCACAGTAACTCCTGTTTGTTGCCTGATGACTAAAACTCCAGAGAGGATTTTTTTTTGTTTTGTTCTGTTGTGGTGTTAGTTTTCTAAAGCGGTTAAGGTTATAAGATCCTTTCAGGCAGGGAGAATGGATTAGTGTATCTTGCTGATTATTCGGGCTCAAGCCTGGCAGTGCGTCTGCTGGGACACTTCTCAGCAGTAATGAGGAAGCTGTCTGAAAAAAGGAAAAGAGGGATTCAATATCAGTGGCCACAGCAAACCGTGTTAGTACTTCAAAAACTTCAAGTTACTGACAGTAAAAAAGAGAGTGAAGAAAGAAGCTGAGCATAACATTTGCCAGTGGTCCCCTTACCTGGTGTGAAAGGCAAACAAGCCCAGTCCAACTTGCTCAGATTTTTGTGCCAAGCTGTAACAAGGCCCCAAAACGCCTTTTACTCAAACTATGTAAAAACTGAATCTCATTTTTTCTGGTAAGGTGGGAGGACGGGGGTGAAGGGAGAGCCATGACAAATAAATTAGCAGAAGAGGGCCAGCGCCATGCAGTTGACGGAGCAGTTTGGCACGGGCACTGCTACCCAAACAATGGATAACGGGAGCAGCCCCGGAGGACCTCCTGCAGCCCCGGCCCCACAAAACTGGCATTCCTCTCTTCCCTCCCTCAAGCGTCCAGTGAATACATCTCTGTTTCAAAAGTACGCGGGCCTGTCAGGCTGCAGCCTCAGCCCAAATCTRAGCAGCAGCTTTCCCTTTGTGGCCTTCAGCCTCCAGTACAGAAGGTGGACGTGTCCCACCCCACACAGCCACGGCCAGCACAGAGACCTGAAGGCAGCACCTGGAAGAGCACAGGTGCCTCCTAGGGACWCCTGGTTGTTGGTATCTATGGAGGCCTCTCCTCCGAGCTTCAGGGAGAATAAATGAGCTCATACCAAGTCCTATCCACAAACCAGACTAAACTTGAAGATGTATAATATAGATGTCCCAGTTAGGTGCAAAAACTAAATAGAAACTAGGCATATTACAAGTGAGGTCTAAATTAACTTAGGCTGTGATCAATTAGACCTGTCACAATTTATGCATAATCTATAATTTATGCCATGCTGCATCAACCAATCACATGATTTATTCCACACACAGAACAAGATGATTTAGATTATAGGGAGACATACTGAAGTGACATACAGCAGACCTGTCGTGGAGGGAAGGGGAGAACTGGAAAGGGCTCTGAATGAGAAACCTGTGTTTGCTCATCCTTGTTATCACACTTTGTGAAAGCTGTAACTCCAGCAGCAAGGTCTTGCAAACCTACCTGTCAACCAGCGTGAGAAGACATGGTGACACAAAGATGCAGTAGTAAAGACTGTTAAAATAACGCCCCATATCTGCTATCCCTACTCATATTTCTTTAGGGTTTTCTCCACCTTAAATTCTYGTGCAAGCTCCTCGCAGGCATGCATTATGGTGGCACAGCTCTGTGGCTGCCATGTGTCTCAGGTCTTTCCTTGCATCCTCTCTGGCTGTCTTCTGGCTGATTGCTTCCCTCCCCCTCTGCCCGACATCCCTGTGTGGCTTCATACAGCCTTCCCGTTTCTGCTTTTCCATCAGTTTCTACTGTCTCCAACAGCCCTCTACTCTTCAGGCATCCACCATTTACCTTAATATTCGTATCATCAAAACAAATTCTTGTAATTGTTTTGTAAATATACAAATAAGGTTTGTTTTATTGTAAGTGTGAGAAGATGTGAACGAATGAATAAATAATCATACAAAGTGGAGGCCTAGGTGCATGTACTTGCCCCACTAGTGTTTAGACTGCATTGCCAGCTAGCTCCTGTCCTGTCAGCAACTCTGCCTCCATAGAGAAATCGTGTGGCAGAAAGGCTCTGTGCATAAGGAAACCTAGGGTACTAACTGCTTTAGTCCCAGAAACAAGGGATTCACTGATTTTCTGGTGCAATTCTGACTAGCTTACAGCACTGACATTTTTGTCTGTTAAAAACGATAATGATATTGTTAATAGTTAGGGCCCTGTAAGAGGGTTTCTCTGCATGAAGTCGGGCTTGAGTGTTGCACTTAATCTGCAGTTATATTTTAAATTGCATTTATATTATAGCTTAATTGAAGTGTGCATACGATTTCCCACAAATAGTACTTTCAGTTGTTATACTGTATCAATAATAATTATATCAATTTATACATTCATTCAACTTAGATTATGTAAGAGTTAGATTATGAATGCATTTGAATTACAGTGGAGTCAACTGTACACTGGCATAAATCAACTTGCTGTTATTTTCTTTTTTCCCCTCRTATATGCCCTTTTAGAAGGACTGTCTCTAACTGATACAAGGGTGCAGGAGCCGATATGCATCTTGTTAATGTTGTAATTATTAAAATATTTTCTTTTCATTCCCTTCCCTATCATGTTAGCAAGGACCGTGCGATATTCTTCAGAATAACTAGATCTTTTGACAACTGCTGTAATAGCTAATAACTGTCACTACCATCATATAAGGTGCTTGAAGCTTCATAAACTCACTTCTAGGACTCTCCTCTTTCTAGCAACATCTTTGATTGTTTCCAGCTATGAGTTCAGCCCTGGCCACAGCAATGACAACTTCTCTCTTCATACATAAAATACGTTCTTGCTCTCTTCTGCCAATCTAATTTCAGTATTCAAGTTCATCAACCGAAAAATAACCAGGCTTTTGTTTACAATGATTACAAATTCATAATCCCACCTGGGTGTCAGAATTTTGCACAGCATATCGGCAACTAATATCCAATTAATGCTTGTAGACCCATTGACTAAAGCAAACTGTTGACACATTCATTTTTATTTCACACTGCATGCTGTAGGCTACATGGAATAGGGAGTACCTTGAAAAATCTTAGCATATTCTGAACTCAGGTACAACAACTCCCCTGGAACGTATTCTCCCCAAAAAACTTGAAAATGAAAAAAATCCAGGGATTTTTACTGTGTAGAAAATACAGAATTACATTGTTATGGACAAAAAATAATCTCTGGTGTTTATTAGGAGAAGGCCTCAGGCAATTGCAGAAGGTTGTGCTGTTTCTGCATGAGAAAGAAATAGTGGATTTCTAAAAGTAACAACCCATGAATGGCCACAGCTGTGGGTATAGCTGTAGACCAAGAAACAGGCTACAGAGAATGCAAATTAGGATACAAAGGATTACAATAAAATAAAATAGAGAGGATGCAAATTCATATGCTGTAAAACTGAAATTGAATATAACTTTCACAGAAGTGGAATTAACTTAAGGAATCCTGGAAGCTGTGACACACATGGTACTTTTTCTTTCTGGCTCAAAAATACTCTCTATCTTAATGAAAAACTGTTATATAGAAGTACATCTTAAAAGTTTCCAAATCAAGAGTCCTCAGATTTCCAATGGGTTCCTAACTGGGAGCCCTTCCCGCTAGAATGGGACTGAATGACTTCTGATTATAAGTCAACGTTTCAAATATCTCACTTCAAACATCTTATGCTAAATTTCAAAAAATTCCAAGTAAAATAATGCCAAAGAGACTGACTTTGAGAAGATGGTGTTACCAGCATTTAGTTGCACTACAAATTCATATAATTGCAGGATATGCTATTTAACAGTTTAAGAAGCAGCTAATTCATTCTTTGCTGCGCTTTAACAAGTGAAAATAAAATTAAAAATAGGGCTTATAACTATAGGTGGCATAAACAAATATGGTCTGGAAAAATAATTAACATCTCTTATTACATTTTTTTTGTTGTTATTCTAAAATAATCATGAAGTATACTGAAATTATAATCATAACAGAAGATAACAAAAATTACCAAAAGATAAGACAGATAAGGAGAAAGATGCAACAAACAGAATTTATCTACATCTAAAAGATTAAAGTGGCAAAGTTAACCACACTTCTATGAGAGAGATACACTGACTGCACACTGGGTAACAGCATTCATTTGGAAGGCAACAAACACTTTAAAGGGCTTACTTTGGTTTCTTTTTTTAATTAAAGATATCAGAACTAAAATCTCAACATGCTTATACCTATTTAAACTAAATGTCTTTCAGGCTTTTTATGCATTTTTGCACTCAGAATAAATTGCTAATGAGTCTTCGAAATAATAACCATGTTTTTACAGAATATGGATTAAATAATTTACAATACCACCTAAGATGCTTTGCTAACTTCTAATTTTTAAACAACTGTCAAAAAATGTACTGATATTACTGCAGGTTTGGTGTTATGTATTTAATGGATTTTGAACTTGGGCAGTCTTTAAACAAATAATGGACATTCTACACTGAATATTAACCTCATTAGATGGGCTTTACAGTAAAAGGATGTTCAGAGAAGCTAGAGAGTTCAAAGGAATACATCCTCATAGACTAGCTCTAAATTGATTTGTGGATAGTTTATAATATGGGCACACAGGCAAACATGGAGAGTTTTGATGTTTGTGTGCATGCCATGCAAAAAAATGGAATCAACAGAGACACAAGAGACCCCAAATCTCTCTTTCCGGCCACCTTCTGCACTAGTCAGAAAGGCTGCTGGCAAACAAAAGCACTGAGAGAGCTGGTCTATGTCACTGTGAGGTAACTATCGATTATTTGAGAAAGGACTTTGTGGTTGTGGGAGGTTCCTGAAGACTGGGAAGAAAGCAAATGGCACTCATTTTCAAGAAGGGCAAGGAGGAGTATCTGGATAACCTGGGAAGGTGGTGATGAATATCCTCTTAGAAACCTGCGAATCATCCTCAAAACCATTTCCCAACAGATGAAGGACAAGAAGGTGACTGGGAGTAGTCAGCATGGGTTTACAAAGGGGAAATGATGCCTGACCAACCTGACAGCCTTTCATGAAAATGTGACCGGCTCAGTGGTTGTGGGGAGAGCAGTGGATGTTGTTTATTCTGACTTTAGCAAGGCTTTCAACACTGTACCCCGTAACATTCTCATAAACAAATTGGTCTAGGTAAGTGGCTATGAGGTGTATTGAAAACTAGCTGAACTGCTGGGCTCAAAGGTTGGGACTAGTTGTACAAAGTCCAGCTGGAGATCTCACAGGAACCTCATACAGTTCAACAAGGTGAAGTCCTGCACATGGGGAGGAACCACCCCATGAACCAGCATATGCTGCGACCTATCAGCTGGAAAACAGCTTTGCAAAAAAGGTCCTGGTGGGCACCAAGTTGGGCATGAACCAGTAGAGTGCCCTTGCGGCAGAGAAGGCTAATAGTATCCTGGGCTGCATTAGGCAGAGTGTCGCCAGCAGGTCAGGGGGGGTGCTCCTTCCTCTCTGCTCAACCCTGATCAGACAAAGCTGGAGTGCTGAGTCCAGTGCTGGGCTCCCCAGTACGAGAGAGACATGGACATACTGGAGTGAGTCCWTCAAAGGGCCACAAAAATGATTAAGTGATTGGACTACCTTTCAGATGAGGAGAGGTTGAGAGAGCTGAGACTGCTCAGCCKGGARCTGAGAAGGCTTGAGGGGAATCTTATCAATGACTATAAATACTCGGTGGGAGAGAGTAGAGAAGACAGAGCCAGACTCTTCTCTTTGGTGCCCACTGACAGGATGAGAAACAATGGGCATAAATTGAAATAGAAGAAATTCCATAGGGACATAAGAAGAAAAAAAATTACTGTGAGGATGGTCAGATACTGGAACAGGCTGTCCAGAAAGGCTGTGGAGTCTCCATCCTTGGAGATATTTTAAAACCCAAGTCGACACTGCCCTGAGCAACCTGCTCTTGCTGACCCTGCTCTCAGCAGGGAATTAAAGTAGATGATCTCTAGAGGTGCCTTCCAGTCTCAGCTGGTCTGTGAGTCTGTGAAATTGTCCTGGTTTTGGCTGGGGTGGAATTAATTTTCTTTCTAGTAGTTGGTATAGTGCTATGTTTTGGATTTAGTGTAAGAAGAATGTTGATAACACACTAATGTTTTTAGTTGTTGCTAGGTAGTCTACTTTCTCAAGGACTTTTCAGCTCACAAGCTCTGTGAGGTGCACAAGAAGCTGGGAGGGAGCACAGCCGGGACAGCTAGGCCAGCTGGCCAATGGGGTATTCCATACCATATGATGTCATGCTCAGCATATAAGGCTGGGGGAAGAAGAAGGAAGTGGGGGACATTCGGGGTGATGGCGTTTGTCTTCCCAAGTAACCATTACGCGTGATGGAGCCCTGCTTTCCTGGAGATGGCTGAACACCTGCCTGCCCATGGGAAGTAGTGAATGAATTCCTTGTTTTGCTTTGCTTGCGTGCGCGGCTTTTGCTTTCCCTATTAAACTGTCTTTATCTCAACCCACGAGTTTTCTCACTTTTACCCTTCCGATTCTCTCCCCTGTCCCACCTGGGGGAGAGTGAGCGAGCGGCTGCGTGGGGCTYAGTTGCCGGCTGGGCTTAAACCACGACAGAAATTTCATCAGTTTCTAGGCTAAGCAACAGTTTCTGGAAGCACTCCAAGACACAACACCTCTTAGGAACTCATAGTCCATCAAAAAAAACCTCCACAGACTGACTTATTGCACCAGGAAAAAATGAATTCCTTGGTTACTATTTAGAGCTAAGACGTTTTTCACTTTCTAGATAAGAATATCCCAGATAAGAAGTAAATAACCTTTGTGTCTACAGTAGGCAGATTTAGGGAAAAAACTCTGGCCATGTTTGGAACAAGTCCTTGTTCAAACCACATCTTTCCTTCAGTTAAGGGGAGGATTACTAGTCAAGCAAATTTTGCTTCACACTTGCCTGCAACATGTCAAGAGCAAAATGAACCAATTCAGCAGTAGCAGCAGCTAAGAAGACTTGGCAAAACGACTGTTAAGTCAGCTTAAGATAATATACAAAAATTAGCAAGCTTTCTTGGAAGAGGAAAGGGCTTATTTGAAGTAGCTAAAGCAGTACAGCAATGGACGTGCCTGACCCAGAGAAAAGGGAAAACAGCAAAAGGACTAAAGAGAAAATAAGAAAGCTGACAACAGTATCAGCAGAAAGACTTTGGGCTTCACAATTCAGCCGCTATTCCCTAAGAAAAATAGGCTTGTCCTTACAAGACGAAAGGGTGAACGTTCACCATCATTCAGTCTGTTTCAAAACATAAAATGTTTCCAATTATGGTTTTTAGCTGTAACAGTTGAAAAACACTGTTAAGTTAGCAACTGTACTAAAAATAGCAGTAACTCTGAATTGATTCTGAATAGACATGCCTTGTTTTGAACAGGAAATAGAGACGGACAACATAATCCAATAGGTTTCCTGTGTGCCCCAACTTAAATTCCCTAAAGCTTTATATCAATCAGGTAATCAGGTCAGAAATACCACTTCACTGGGGATATCTTTTACTCCTAATAGAGGAATTTGATACAATTAAGTACAAATTCAACTTATATGCTTTCTAGAAAGCATCTTGATTTAAGCAATATCTTTTAAATCTACACTAGTATCACTGAGCCATCCTGTATGCAAGGATGCAGATATCATGGAACTTTAAACAACTACAGGAAAAAAAAAATAAAATTCAGATTTGTGATTATTTCTTACATTTATAAAGCTTTTTTTTCMACTAAGTGTTATACATTCTACTGTTAGATAACTCTCCTGAAATTCTCTATTTATTTCACAGTTTTCAGTTTCCCTCCTTGCTCTTGTTACAGCTTTCAGAACTGATTTATTTAATTATTAGGAAGAACAGAAGGGACAGAATCAACCCTATAACGTGCCTGTCCTTTACAGACTACTATAAAAGGAATTGTTCTCATGTTGGCGAGAAAACAAGAATTCCTTTTTGTGAAAAGTTACTTGGCTTCACCTTTGGTTTCCATTCAACATCCAATGCAACTCAAACTTTCTCCTCTGTAAACAGAGAGTATAAGCAGAGTAAACACTTTAATCTGGATCTTCTGCATTTTGGGAGAGTAAGTAACCATCAGTCAACCAAGCATTTATAAATGTGGCCTTAGAATTTGGTGTAAAAATATACCGATTTCTATTTTCAGCATCGTTTGCAGAGCTTGGAAGGGTCGGGCAGTGAATAAGCATAAAATATGTACTAAATCACATGATAAGAGAAGATTGACAGTAAATAAAGTCAAATGAATAAAAGAAATATTGTTGTCTTCCTGAAATCTAGTGCAAAGTAATAATTCATCTTGGGCTGCTAACAATCTTCACTAAAAGCAACACAAAAAAGACTAAACTGAATTTGTTCAAATTAGTAAGGCTCTACACATCACATCCACAAATTCACCATCAGTCCATCATGGGAGGAGGACAGATGGACAGAGACCTCAGAGTTCTCCACAAATCTTTTGATATATATGCCATCAGCAGAGTGCTAGCTGGGTCAAAGTAGTAATAGATCTCACTGCAGAAATGTTTCCTATGAGAAGCTTGTACCTGGTTAGGACCAATAAAGAAATCTTTCTTTCTTTCTTTCTTTCTTTCCTCTCTCCCTCTTCCCCCGCCACCCCTTTAGTTTTTCTCCCCCTCTCCTACCATTGCAGTCCATGACCTTCACAAGAAAACGCTTCTGCTTTGATAACAGGCTGCAAGCCTCCAAGGACCGACCCTGCTTTCTGGGAGAGAAAACTGTTGCCTTRCTCAGAATCCAATCAAAACCTGAATGTATCAATTGAAAAATAAACCAAGGACATCATTATTCTGTCTCATTGTGATTTGGCTTGCCTTCAGATCTCATACCCTGTATATCTGAAATAGCAGCAACGCCTCCATTAGCTGAGCCTTCCAACACTTTAATCAAAGTATCTTTCAGAATAAAAAGGCAGAAATGTCAAATTCCAATCACCCCTTAAATTCTTTCAATTCCCTCTGCTACACAAAATTGAAAGCCTTACCCGTGGCTAATTCCCCGTAAAAACCAGCGTGCATGTGTGCAGATGCTCAGCCACGTGGGCGGGCACCAATTTTAGAACATGGCAAGCACCGGTGGGGCAAGACAGGGAGGCTCCTCCATGGGCATCCCACACTCACGGGCACACTCCTGCAGCCAGCATAATTGAATTTTCACAAGTGATAACAACTTTTACACTTTATAAGAAATATAGGTTATCGGGTGTCCAACAGGCCAATGCCATTGCACAAGTCCATTGCACAAGTAAATTTTTGCTAGTCTTCCTTCTAAGTTTATATTAAGAATATCAGATACTGGGTTTGCTGGTTTTACTGGGACACTTTTGGAGGGCAAGAGACCCACAGCTTTCTCAGACTTTACTGACAGCCAAAGGAACAAAGGGGTTAAAAGAAACAGGCACAAAGGGTTTGATTAGCCTGACTAAAACTCTCTCTCTTGTTCTGTGGTGCTCATAATCCCACTAGGTCCCCAGGGATCTTTCAAAAYCTTTTAGCAAAGGCAAAGTAAGCAAAATGTGATACTCTGTGTCCCCAGTTAGGTCCTTCTACACACTGAAGAGTTTTAAGTTSKTTTTTTTTTTTTTTTTAAAAAGCAATCCCCAAACCATTAGGATACTTCATAGAAAAATACTGTAGGAAAAAAACCCACCCTTAGGACCAATGTACTTCTGTAATGTTTTCTATGAGGAAACTTTTACAACTGTATCTTCTTTATGATTAGAATTATGCTAGTTTATTTCTGCTGAAGATGATGACCCTTTTAAAACGTTTTAAGGAAGAAATTAAGTGTAAATGTGCCATCTTAACTGTTATCTTGTATGAACATATTCAAAATTACAAGAACATATGCTTTTGCTCACATAATACTACTTCTTTCTTCTACATATGCTTTCAATACTTACAAACTATATTTTGCCTTTAGGAATAAAAGACTGTATGCAAATGATAAAAATTTAATCATATAGCTATGGATTATTTAAAAAATAGAGAATTAGAGAAAGGACAGATAACCTCCCAAATATTATCAGCCTCATGCTCTAAATAATACCCCAAAATTGAAACCAGAGCCAAGAAAGATTATGACTTTCTTAAAATTCAGCCTATCTGTCTTTCAAAACACATCATTAAAAATGTTCCGACTTGTTGCACATGTGGCAAGTAACCTAGAAGGGAAGTCTCTSTGGTCTCTGCAGCGAGTACTCTGAACCCAAACAAACAACTGCTTTGCTCCACATGTGTTTTTCTGGGAAGATGAAGGAGCGTGTTCCCTGGTGCAGCCCAGCTGGCAAGCCGTTCTGTAAAGCCACACTCCACTAACCATTACTTCTGCTTTCCACAAAGCTCAGTCTTTGATAAGGCACAATCATTTAAAATTCCCGGTGCTGTTCTGCTTCCCCCGACAGCGATACAGTATTATCACAAGTGCATCCTTCTTGACAGCAACGTGATGCTATAAAGTTCTGCTGAATTTATCGAGGAGTCTTTTTCCAGCAGTTAGCTATAACACAGTACAATGGTTATCCTCCTAAATGATAATTAAACTTTGGGGTAACATTTAATTGAAAATGTACTGTGAAAATCAACAAGTCAGCCTTTTCAAATCAAGGCTGCTTGGTTCACAATCCCGTTCAATGTGATTTTGTCTAACAGTAATCCATGACAAAAATATATGAGCTTAATCCTGTTCCCTCTGGCGATCATTTAAAAACGCTTAACCYCTTGGACAATTCTGAGGCTCAAATAATTTCACAGTATTAGTCAAGGGTTAACCTTTTTCTACAAATATTGTACCTTTTCAGCTATAAATAACCCTATCTGATTAGTAACTATATTCTATTAGTAACCTAATTGAATCTTTTCCTTTGAAAAAAAAAAATAAAAAATTGAGGGGGTTAATCTTCACAGGATCACCAGTTTTGTACGTAACACGCTGCCAGACTACTGTTCCTTGAATGCGGTCCCCTGCTCAATAACCATCCTGGAAAGAGCCACGGCCCACTGCTATGCCCATGGGCAGCCTGGGGACCAGGGGCGAGGGAACGGACGCTAGGTAGGAGCAGACAGGATGAAGCACTCTCCTGTATCAGCTGAGGAGTGACTTTATGAGCAGTTCTTTCCTCACATCCAAGATCCAAAGAAACGTGCTGTCATCCTCCTCCTATCTCACTGAGTTGTCTTGGGCCACAACAAATCACACGGCCCAGCAGGAGCAGCTTTGTAACGCAAAGGGGCAGGCGCTGCCAACCCAGCGCTCCCCCCAGGGTGTGCGTGCCTCATCAGGCTCGTTTTGGAGGGGCTTCAATGTGACCCCGGCACCCTGCACACCCACTGAGAGTTTGTGCCCATTAGCCGAACGTAGAGTGCATCTCCGAGTTCAGCTGCCTCCCACAGAGATGCAGGGCGTGCCCTCTGGGATGCGCACCGATACTCGGTAATAAGCAGGGACATCGAGGAATTCGCTTCAGAAATGCACTTCTGACCTGAGCTACAGTGCGAAGCTAGGTGGACCCCTGCTACAGTAAACCCATGATAACTGGTAAGAGACCCCTTGTGGCCACCAAATTTCAGGCAGGATTAGTTTCTTTTCTGCACTGGCTCTGGTTTGATGATTAATTCTATTTTTAGTTGCTACTTTGTGCAAATCCAATCAGAGAAAGAGGACGCCTGTGTGCAACTGCAAGCAGAATTTGGTTCGTGTCAGACTAAGGACGCAGAAAGAGGATTACATCTGCTAGAAGAAGAAATACAGCATATGATACTGAATCCCCCAGGGAGGGTGGCTTCTGAGATAAAGTTCACAGTAATCTCATTTTAATTAAAACAAAATGAAATTTATGATATCTCATTTCCCCACCACTTTATTATTTAGGTGTCATTGTCAAAGACACTGCAGAAATCTAGGAAAAGAGAGTCGCTGCCCCAAGGAGTTTCCAGTCTAACTCAGGCAGAAGTAAACACTGAATAGCTCAGGAAAGAAAGTAAAGCCCTCAGCGATAAATAAATACATTCATGTTTTCACAAAGGTCATTCTCAGCAGAAGTGAGAGAAAGCAGGGAACAGAGAACCCACCTTTACTGCTGTGGCACAGGAGAGAGCAGAAGAGAAAAGGGAAGGRGTGAATGCAGAAGTGGATGGAGGATTGGAGAGGGGACTTTAAGAAAAGAGAAAGGATGGATTTAAAAAACAATGCAGAGGTATAAGTGACTGCTGTCACCTCTAAGAGCAAAAAGTTTTCATTCAATATAGAGAAAGAAACAAAGCAAGCACAGGCAATAAGTAGAAGTGACATGTCCTGAATGAAGGCTGGGGATAAATTTGGGAGCATTATTTTAGACACACTTTGTCACAAAGTGCAGATATGGGTTTTTCCTTTTTTATTGAAATCCAACTATAAAAAGCCTTGACAATATTATACAAAATTATATCAAGAAAAATGCCGTGCCCTTTAAAAGAGTGAGGATACAGGTGAGGAAATCAATTCCGCTAAATAATTCCCAAGAAGTGCTAGGACAGCTCCCTTTCATTTTAGATATGAACACAGTTAAGTGACATAATTTAGCAAGTGATTTAATGGCTCTTGTCATGAATTCTATTCATCTGCTAGATGCAACTCTGGTTTTCTATTCATATTTTTCAAAAGCTCTAACACAGCTATTTTTTCTTTCTTTCTTTCACCTACCACATCTTCAGAGTGCAATTATAACTTTTGAGCTAAGCAGCAAAGATCTTCCCCCTTACTTAGCAAGCACCTGCCCGGCTTCCCTTGCAACACCATCTCCTCCTCAAGGYGGAGGACGAGCAGTCTGGGCTGATATCGTGACTCCCTTAGAAAGGGAGTATATAGAAAAATTAAGACAATCCTCCTTATTCCTCTCCAAAGAGGACTAGTGGAAAAGGTTGAGCACTACATGGCTTGCTCTAGAGCATGGCATATTCCTCTTGCCAACCAGGAGTAAAACCCCTTAAGAGAAACCCACGACATTTCATCTTCCCAACCCCACCCCCGATATTTTCAGAAGTGAAGCAATCTGTCTCCTAATTATTTAATATGTGATAATGATGATCTCATTATTCCACCCTTTCTCGAACCGTCAGACTGTGTCTAATAAGTAAAGAGTCCTATCACTGCAGGACCTCTCCTAGCGGTACAAAACTGTCTGGAAAATTTACAGCAGATTTAAGTCTTATTTACTGCACAAGAAAACTCAATTTGAGTTCATCTTGAAAAAAGTGAAAGCAAACTATGGCATAAGACCACACCTGCACCCTGAAATTTTCTGTTTTAAGYTTCTTTCCTGTCAAACGTAACAAAATCTAAAATTATTTTCAGGAAGCTTCATCAGAGGTTAGTGACCATACAGTCCATTATAAGTTATGGGGGAAAATGACAGTGTGTATGTATTCCCATGGCTTTTATGATCAGAAAAATAGAGAAAAACAGGAAATCTATTATTATACAGACACAGGACTAAGCTGAAAGTGGAAGAGCCAAAATAGATTATAAAACAAGGGACGGGGACCRTAGATTAAGTCTGGACAATACTGACAATTTTTTTTTCCCGCAGCACAATCTRTTTAGGGAGCCTGGGTGGGGGAGGAAGAAGAAAGATCATCTGGGAGCATGGTAGATGGATTTCTAAACTCTCTGTAATTCTTTCATTCTTGGATCTCCTCAGTCTCTTACTCTTGGCATCTTCTGTTTTTCTTCTTATTGCACAGAAAGGATAGCTTTAAACTAACAAACAAGCACAAGTCTGGAAAACATGCCTGTTCTTTTCTTGGAAGCTCATGGGACAGCTCAGCTGCTGCTCACTTTGAGCAAAACTGACACCCCCTCACTTGGTTGTTACCAGACAGCTCAGGGGCCAGAGAAGAGCTCTCTTACTCCGCAAGTTAATATTAGGCGGTGAAACTGCATATGCCATTAAAGTTCAAAGCAACTGATTAATCCTTTGATGTGTTGCCAAATTATTAGAAAAATGACACTATTTTTTTTTCAAATGTATTGGTCTGTCTTCTCAATTCTTTCTTTTTTAACCCCATGCTTTAATAAGTGGTGAACCTCAGGAAGAAATGGATTCTTTTTATTCAAAGGAGAGCTGGGTACTGTTTCTGGAGCATTTCTTTTATAGAAAATGTACAGGATATTACCCCCCTAACAGAGGCAAAAAAAAAAATCTCTTTATTTTCCCTTCCTGGAGCTCTCCTTCTTTAGACTTGAAAAGTAAACATTTAAAAATGCATGCTGTTAGTGGGCTGCGTAGCACTACACTGTTCTGTCAAAGTGAATATTGTGATAAATTATGTCAGTCTGTTCATACTTACAATCATCTTCCACTTCCTCATACCAAAGCATGTGAGCAGACATGAAATCTCTCCACAAAAAAGAGGAAAAAGAAAACAACCGCAAAATATTTCTTGGCAAAGTATATTCCAACTTTGCTGCTCCAGTAGCTTTTGCTGAATTAGGCTTGTCCCTGCATAACGACAGATGTGTCCCCGCAGAAGCCCCAGCAGCTCTGTGGAGGAGAGCGCAGAAAGCACCCCGGTGGGATGCAGCTCCGGTGGGCTGGCTGCCGGCAGGGTCTGCGTCCCGGGCAGGGAGAGGCAGGGATCCTCACTTCCACCCAGCTGGCATGGTAACTAATGCCAGTGCTCTTTGGAGGCCCCTAAATGTTTCAAATTCCAGGACCTGCGCAGAAGCAATGCTCTGTGCTTCCCTCAAAACAAAGTTGATTTCCCATAATAGGACAGCCCATGCGCTCGACATATAAGGCTCTGCTTCCAGGGTGGCATGTGCAATGGATTTAAATTATGTGTTACGGCTTCCCAAGGAACACTTAGCGCTACAGAGCGGGGTGAAGGCTTTTAGTGCTCCCTTTGTGCAGTTCCCCTGAGAACCCTATGAGACAGATTGGCCTCCTCCCCAGCAAATGATGCCCAGCCCATCCCCAGACAGGATCCTCCCTTTTTGGGAGAGGAGCGGTAACCCTCCTGTATTCGGCCATTCTGTCCCAGATAAGACTTTCGAGATTGCAACCTCTCTCCCAAACAGGGGAAAAAAAATAACCAAACGCAAAAATAGCGCTGTCGTCAAACAGTGTGTAAATACTAACACAAATTGTGATAAGTTAGTTACTGCATTTAAAAAACAAACAAACAAAAAAAAAAGCTATTGACTTACAATTGACCTTTCCACTCCCAACAAAACCATGCGGTACTGCTGCTATACACAGCCCAGAAACGCCCCGCAGAAGCAGCAGAGGCAGGACTGTACACAAGCTGCCTGTCACTGCCTCTTCCTAAGGGCGGGAACATCCATTCACTCCCAAATCCCAAAAGCTGCTGGTCCCAAACAGGTGGGACATGGGCTCACGCTCTCCCCCTGCATTCCATCCCAGGCCTCCTTAGTTTATATGGGAAGGAAAAGCAGGCATCCACACAACACTTGGGAACGGGACTGTGGCCTCCTCCACCCAAACCCAGATTTTTATAAGGCTGCTTTCTACAGTGTATACTTTGTACAGTATATATGGCCTTTAGAGATAGACCATAAAGAATCGTGTTATTAATTCATGGCTTCATTTGAAAAGTCATTTGAAAAAACGCTCTTATGCTGTTCCTTATTTTTTAAAATCTATCCCTAAAAAATGGAAAAATTTTTTTTTTCAGTTTTAAAGGTTAAAGAGTTTAGTCATGGTGATTACAAGTTTATAAGTAAATTCCTGGATTATACAGAAAAGTAAACACAAAAATGAAGTGCATAATATACCCTTACAGCCACTGGCATTTTCTACACCGATAGTCAAATTAATACCCTGAAGAACCTGGATGTACAGTACACGCCAACAGACTCCTAAGGATTAATTTGCAGCCCACAGGAACTGCAAGTCATGAACCGATGTAGAAAATAATCTGAAGCAGAGCAGAGCACGCTGTGACAGCAGCAGCATTTTGATTATTTGAGGGAGAAGGAGATTGAGCAAACTCAGGAAAGGAACTGCTTATTGTGCAAAAGTTCTGTTTTAAAATATCTAAGGTCACCCTTGATAGCACAGGCTGTCAATAACTGAGGCCCACTAATGTACTTATCATAGACTACAAGTGAAAGTTATCTTCAAGGTAGGTGTCTAATGCTAGAACTGTGATCCTCCTGGTTCCTATTCATTTCAAGGTGACAAACATTTTCTTCAAAACTTTCCAAAGCCTAAGTCTCTGTTTCTGAATATGACTAGAGGGCCTTCATCTCGACAGAGCTCTGCAGTCTGTTTTACACCTAACTCCAGTCATAATCCACAGAATTCATGCGGATTATTCATCCTCTCTGACAATGTCTTTGAGACCATCAGAGAATACTCAGAGATCAGGCTCTGCAAGAAATGCAGTCCTACGCAATACTTTCTTCTAAAACATGAAGATCAAAGAAGTGTCTAGTGGTAATATTTACAATAGCTTACAAATCAAACAATCCTCCAGATGCAGGAGATCCAGATTTGCTTCCCCTCTTCTTGCTGGGGGAGTTCAAAACTCCTGTGCCTCAAAAGAACCCCCGGTCCATTCACAGGAGTGCAGAAACCTCCAGCCTAGAAACATTTTCCCTTCCTCCTATTGACACTCCTCCAGTCGGTAGGAAGAGAGTCATGTTGGGCCACAGAGAGAAATAACAAAAGTAAGTCTTCAAATCTGCTGGGGTTTTTTGGTTGGTTTTGGATTTTTAGGGGGTTTTGTTGTTGTTTAGGGGTTGGGGGTTGTAAAGAGAATTGAGAGGCTCTTTAAATACTATTTTCAGCAGCTATGAATGTGTAATTAGTTAACACTGAGAAACATCAACTCTACTGAAAAGAGGTTTTATACGCATCTGTCAGTCCCTACTGGCCATATATATAACCTGGAACACGTTTATCAGGTTTGTTTTTTTATAGTTGCTTTTTTTTTTCCTCAACCAGCATTAAAAGCTCTGTCTCTCTTCAACAACAGAGAGCAAGTCACAGCCTCACTGCAGATCTATGTCAAGTAATTAACGTACACTCAATAAATGATGGTAGTCAGAGGCCACCTTCCTCACTTTTCCTTCTAGATGCTGCAAGCTGCAGGCTCCAACCTGCAGTAGCACTGCTCCATGCCCTGAGAATACAGCGCCTGTGCTACAAGAGGGGAAAGGAGCAAGCTTCAAAGTCATAGAGAGATTGGAAAACATAGAAAATTTGGAACGATAAACGCTTATCTTTTTTTAAATGATTGCTGGCAGCTCTAGTTTAATATTGCCTTCCTCTTTCACAATCAGTAAGGGGTTAAATGAAAGAAAATTGTCTTCTTCACAGTAACGGTTAGGGTGATTTTCAGCCACCCATTAAAAACGCTTTATACAGAGGCTGTTTATTTTCCTGCTTGAGAAGTCCTTTCAAAACCCAAGTATTGATAAAAGTTGCAAATATCTCCTTTCTAATGGTATGAGCGTGACAGTAATGCAGAGTTAGAGAAAATGCCGAAGAGGTCAGTAGCAATCTGAAAACAAGGCCCAACAATAAACTGCCTGTTCAGGGACCATTTAGGAGATTGGGTTCAGCATATGTCAGCATGATCTTAGAAAAGAAATGGATTTCAACATCCAAATTTGGCAGCCAAGTTTATTGTCTCAGCAAGCTAAACCAGAGGAAGGCTAGGACTTGAAGATAATGGTCAAACCTTAGACTGGCCATGGGAATGAAGTTCTCGGGTCTCTAACTCTTCCTCTCCTGTACCATATTAAAGGGCTACATTGAAATTCAGGATTTCTCTGTTAGGGGAAGAAAAAAAAGACACAATTGGAAAATTATGTTTTTGACACAGAAAAGAAATATTACAGTAGCCAGAATAATTTATATGGGAGGAGAGGTCCCTGATTCAACATAAATAAATCAAATGAGAACTTCACGTTAACAACCTCCAGAGTAACAAATCTTTCGTCTCACTGTAATTTACTATGATACAAGCACCAAACCAACCCCTAACAAAAGAAAGCACACCATATTGCATTTAGATCGTCTAACACAGATAGCATCTCCTTTTCTGTTAACAGATAAAACAAGAAAATAACAAATAGATAGCATGCCACGCAGAACTGATTTACAAACCTCTTATGACTTTTTAAACATCCCAGTGGCACATGTTGTTTGCCAATACAACTCAACATCAGGCAGAGCGCTTACAGCATAAACCTAAGACAGATGATATTTTGATTATAATTTCAGAAAACATTTCACCCTTTATTCCACCCTGGTTTTAACTCCCTGCCAACACTGACCTAAAAAAAATAAAGGCAATCCAAGCCTGTCACTCGGTTCAACCATTAGGCTCATAACAAGATGTCTCTGTGCTCTTGCCAGTATTTGTAAATCTATCACATGTATCTGTGTGGGAAGAAGTGCTGAGCTCTAGGGACTATGGGACTGATGTGAAGGGAGAACTGGGATGGGAATCTTTTAAGCACTAATGCACAGTGTGGGGTTTTGCCCTGGTGGTATATTGGCTCTGAGTCTTTTTATTATTCACTTCCTGTTATTAAAAAAAAAAACAACAAAACAAAACCAAACCATAAACAACACTTGCATGTCAGCAGCAGAGGAAAAACAAATCTTTGACAGCTTTATCACAACAGAAGTAAACAGACAGTTTCTGATTTTCCTGTGAAATCAGCAAGAAGAAAAAGAAAAAAAGAAAAAAAAAAATCTTTCCAATGTGAGCCACTGAAGAACTTTCTTTTGTTTCTTAGCCTATTTTTACTTCAAAAAGGAATACGTTGTAGAGGTTTTTAGTACAGGTTGCAAGGTTTGGGTTTTTTTCTCTGTGTGCTTATTTGATCTGCAGACCAGAAAGTAAAAGGCAAAAAAAAAAAAAAAAAAATCACTTCCTCTAAATTCTGAAGGAAGTAGTAGGTTTTGGCTTCCAGAGTGGAAGATAGAAATATAAGCTTATAGTCAGAAAATTAACAGTCAATACAACGATTAAGGCAAAGCCCTCTCATGTACAAGGGGCTGTTAAAAAAACATCCAGTTTCCATTCATGAAATGAATGATGTAGTCATCACATGATATAGTGTTTCTATATCATGAAACACTTCTGTTTGAAAACATGCTCTAGTGTATGAACCAGCATATTACTTCATTACTGTGTTTGTGCTCTCCCCCAGCAAGCTATCTCCTTCATGCCATAGTCACTGTGGAATAGCGGTTACTCTTTTTTGGAGAGCATCTAGCACAAAGAAGGGCTGGGCTCACTTCTTACCAGATCAACATAACAAGTAACACTCAAATCAAGCAGGAATCCCTATCCGTTTTGGAAAGCTTCAGCTAAAGAACAACCAGTCCTTTTTACCTAGGGGAACTCCCTTTGGGGCGAGGTCCCAAACAGATTTAGCAGGGCAGTATTTGTTGCCTCCATTTCCCATACGCATACACATTCGTGCTTTGTAGATCTTTATTCTAAAAACCCTGTCAATTCTCCAACTTTCAGAAACTTTCACCTCAGCAGAAATGAAATCAATCTTAACTGGAGTCAGTTGGACCAGACTACTCAGAAGATAATACTGAGCCATCAAAAGGAAAGTGTAAGAAAGGATAGCAAATTATACAAAAACTAATATTAAGAGTACAAAGAAGAGAAAAGGAAGATTTTAATTACTGATATATACATGGTAGGAGTCCAAGTAATAAAGTGGAATTAGAATTACTCATTTATGCCTATAAAATATCTGGTCTTAATCTCTCCAGAGAGGCTCAGATGACCTGAAGGGAGAACATCTTATTAACCAATAGTCCTTTCTCTAGATTTAGGCATGTAATTCAGTCCAATCACCATAAGCATCCCATGTAATCTACAGAGAGGATCCTCCTCCAGAGAGTGTCTGAGTTATCTAAAATAGGCTCCTGCTCCAAACTGCCCTCAGGGGGGTCAGGGAGAGGGGTTGCCTGGCTCTGGCTTTCTCTTTTCTTGGCCCACCTTTGGTTGTGTGCCCAGACCACAAAAGGCCGAGACCAGATTGTCCCTCTTCTCCCCGTCTTCTCAACATCCACACGAAGAAAATCATAGAATCATAGAATAGTTTGGATTGGAAGGGACTTTTAAAGGTCATCTAGTCTAACCACCCTGCTGTGGGCAGGGACATCTTCAACTAGATCAGGTTGCTCAGAGCCCCGTCCAGCCTGACCTTGAATGTTTCCAGGGACGGGGCATCTACCACCTCTCTGGGCAACCTGTTCCAGTGTTTCACCACCTTAATTTTAAAAAATTTCTTCCTTATATCTAGTCTAAATCTACCCTCTTTTAGTTTAAAACCATTCCGCCTTGACCTGTTGCAACAGGCCCTGCTAAAAAGTCTGCCGTCATCTTTCTTATAAGCTCCCTTTAAGTCCTGGAAGGCAGCAATAAGGTCTCCCTAGAGCCTTCTCTTCTCCAGGCTGAACAACGCCAGCTCTCAACCTTTCCCCATAGAAGAGGCATTCCATTCCCCTGATAATTTTTGTGGCCCTCCTCTGGACCCGCTCCAACAGGTCCATGTCTTTCCTGTGCTGAGGGCTACAGAGCTGGACACAGTACTGCAGGTGGGGTCTCACCAGAGCAGAGTAGAGGGGCAGAATCACCTCCCTCGACCTGCTGGCCATGCTTCTTTYGATGCAGCCCAGGATACAGTTGGCCTTCTGGGCTGCGAGCGCACACTGTCAGCTCATGTCCAGCTTTTCATCCACCAGTACCCCCAAGTYCTTCTCAGCAGGGATGCTCTCCATCCCTTCATCCCCCAGCCTGTATTGATACCGGGGGTTGCCCTGACCCAGATGCAGGACCTTGGATGGCATCCCGTCCCTCAGGTGTGTCTACCACACCACTCAGCTTGGTGTCATCTGCAAATTTGCTGAGCGTGCACTCGAGCCAACAAATCTGGGCACACAGACCAGAAGTGAGACACAGCCCAAAAGCTGGGCACATAGATCAGAATTGAGACACAGCACATCACATGAGGTCCCCCAGTTCAATAGAAAGCCCTTTGGTGCAGTTATGTTCTCAGGGTGGGTCCAAAACACATGGGAAATTTACCCAATTCTGAAAGCCATTGCAACTCACCCAAGGGAAGTCTGTATTCAACATCATCAACATTACAGAACTGATCCCAGACTCCACAATGAGCGGTTGCTTAAATGCAACTAATAATAACTTGATTACTTGCATCACATGTAAATAGTGAAATACTAACCAATTTTTATGCACACACGCACATTCGCATGTGTGTCACTGAGAGACCAAGTACACGCACAAGCAAGTGCTGGCGATGGTAACGTATGTGTGTGCATATCTATACATCTTTTAAGAGGACCCAATTTCACAAAGTTGAAAACAATTATGAACCCTCATCAGTAAGGAGAAAGAAGTTAAACTGAGAAATGTGAACGATAATTGGAAGATGTTTGAAAACACTGTTTAGGTGCCTACATGTCATTACTAAGAAAAGAAGTTCCTGTGGTTAAAAACAAACAACTGCAAACAAAACCAAATTTAGTCTAGAAGAGAAGAAGGTATTTAAAAAACAAAAGCAAATACAATACGTAAGGAGCAGAGAAAAAATGTCAAGCTGATTGCAAAGAATATCAATAAGGAAGTAAGAGGTAATCGTGAATCAGAGTCAACAATCCATACGTACGAGACAGAATTCACCTAGGTCTGTCTGCAGGCAAGCTGCATYGGCTCTGCCAAAGACAACTCAAGGTCATTTTGCATAGAAAATGTATTAGCTGATAACATAAACACAGATTTCTTTAGGGAAACAGAACTCAAGTGCCAGCTACCTACACAGCATCGCAGTCACCCCATGACGTACTCCCTTAGCTTTACGCTGCTCTAGCCAACGTTTCAGCTGTGTCCAGTTTTGACACCACACTTTATGAAAGCCACAGACAAACTGCAGAGCACTTAGCATCCCAAATATCCAAACAGCCAGTTTTCTTTGTGAAGAAAGACTGAGGGAACGTCATGTGTTTAGTCGGGAAAGGAAAGGCTAAGGAGTACATAGCTGCTGCCTTTCAGTATCTAAACATGACAATTCTCTATTATTTTTCACATATGCTGAGGAGAGGGATATCATTTGGATAAAGTCAACTTAGATTTGGTATTAGGAGAAAATTGTGAGAGTACCAGGTTACTTACATATGTGAAAACATATGCACACAGAGGTCATCAAACCCTTGTAAGTGCAAGCCTGTAAGGAAAAGTTTAACAAATTCTTTCAAGCATAACAAAATGTATTTGATCTATCTCAGCCCTTACGGTAGAAGAAATCTAATCCCTCTTACCTCCGTATTTCTGTAACTCTCTGAAACAAGAATTACAGACTAGTTAATATGACCTGTCACATACAGTTCAAATTTGTATTCATCTCATAAACAAAATTAATTGCGCTGTGAAAGGAGAGCAGCCCAATGGATACAGGAGTACACAGACAATCTGGAGACTTAAATTCTATTAGCAGTTCTGTCAGTCACTCATCATTCAACTTCTGTTTGTTTCTTTCCCACGTAGAAAACGAATGCTTACAAGCTAAACAAGTGCTAAACACTAGCATAATTAATTATTGTTTAAGATATGTGACAAACTGCTTAAACTATAGGACTATTAAGGCTCTGTCTTTTAATTACATTGATTTCACCTTAAGTCCCCCTGGATGACAATTGCTCAAAGCCTTAGTTACAGTGGCAAAAGACTGTCACATTAAATCTATGAAGACTGGGTTATTATGACAGCAAATTACAATRACAAAATTCTGTTAGTTCAAGTCTAATGAGACATTACTGCATACACTAGGATGAATGTTAAATTATTTCAGTGCGGGTCTATATGCAGGTTAGTACATCAAGATGATGGCAAAATGAGGTTAATGCAAGTCTGCAGAGCTGATGACATTACAAATGTCAAGATGATTGCAAAATGATGTTGCTGCAAGTGAACTATGATTAAAAAATAGGATGCTAAACACAAAAATGTGTTAAGGGAATGTAAAAATAAACCTACAGAATATAAAACCAAAGAGAATTTTACTTAAAGCAAAAGACACTGGATACCACTAGTGCTGCAAACCAATTCCTTGCCAAACTGACCAATGCTGATCAGGAGGGCGTAAAGCCAGGATGAGAATGCCTTACAAGTAACTGCCTATAAATTCTTACTAATAGTATCACTAGGAAATTTTTTCCACTAAAAAGAGGTAATTGACTCTGTAGAAACATAAGTAATTTTTGAAAAAGGGCTCAAGATTATTGTCCTATGACAGAATCTGGTTCGATTGGGAAATTCTTTCCTAAATTTAATCATACTAATGTTTCTCTCTCTTGTATTCTGGTGGGGTTAGAAGCATGTGTCTAAAAACCAAATTATCCATTAGGCCCAAAAGAAATTAGTCCAATCTCAGGTAAATTCAAATACATAGGATCCACAGCATTATAAGATTAAGGAGATTACACATTCAATATGCAGACTGCTCATAATATTTTAATGTGATCAGATCAGTAACACTAAAGATCTGCTAGTATATTTCCTTAGTGCAATGTTTAATTAGTAACTCTAACATATCAGAAAAAAAAACTAATTCAAAACCTGAAAAAAAGTCTTCTTTTTTTCTGCATTTAAAGTGCTTCCTCCTTCCTATCATCTTTCTATCTAAATACCTAAATACAAGAGGTGCACTTCATTTCTAGTTTGGCAACAGCAGGTACTCTGTGTCCTTTCAAAAGTCTGGCATATCTATCTATCTGTCTGTCTGTCTATCTATCTGTAATGTTCTCCATAAAGTAGGGCAGGCACTCTATCTTCTTATCACCCAAAATATGTGATATTCAATTCCTGATGAATTACACCGGTGCTTTGGTTAAATAACAGGCTTTGTCAAGTACTTTAGGTAGTACCTGACCTTTAAGTGGAAAGCATCCATAATTTTCTCCCATCCAGTAGAGAAGAAAATGAAAAATCTACTTTTCTTGCAAATTTACTAGTGTTTATTGGACAACTTACCCATCCTATTCACAAAACAACAGAATGGCAAACCCTCACTAAAAAAACCCAAATCTTAAAAAGGTCATTTATTTCACAAGTACAGAGTGGCTTGTGCATTTTTCAGGATTTTCAAAATAGCTCCATGGCTAATAAACTAGTAGTCAGAGTATAGGAAAGGAGATCAAAATGATGGGTTCAGGACTCCAAGTCACCTACAGACTGAAATTTGTAAGAGTCATTATCACTGCATAAATTACATTAATATTCATCCAGCTTTTTTGGAGACACACATATATACCACTTGAAGGCATGCACTTTTTAGAAGACTAGGAAATCAGTACAGCCAGCTACTAATTTGTCTAGTTGCAGTGAATCTATGCCAGCTGGAGTTACTAGTGAATCTGAACTGAACATAGGAAGGAAAACACAGACTGAAAGTTATAAGGGAAGAACCGTAATATGCACCTTCACGCTGCCTGATGATTTTAATCTTACTAAATATATTCCAGTGAACATATACATTCTGATGGCAAAGAGGTAAGATGTGTAAAATTCACTGAATTCAGTGTTGTTCTGTAAGACAGAAAAAGAGCAGACAATGGGAAAATTTACTAAACAATTATTTTTTTAATCATTAATGATAAGCAACAGCAATCAAATGGCACCTAATTATTATACTGACATGGAGAAGGTCCAACTCAGGAGTTTCAAAACCTAAAAAAGTCTATTCTCTAAGGAATTATTTCAAATCCTAATTAAAACATTTAATTTTATCAGCGCACCTTAAATTACAGGTTGGTTGGGGTTTTTTTTGGAGCATGTTAGTTGCTTATGCAATATGTATACAAATGCTTATGTGATTAGACCTGAGGGTTGACAAAAGTCCAAAGGGATTGTGTGCTGTGTGTAAACAACTGCTTCCTCTAAAAACATTTCATGTAAGTTTAAAAATGTAATTCAGATCAGAACTGGGGCAGCTTTATTATTAATATGGTAAACAGAAATTTTTGGCAGTCTTTTCAGTTATAGATCCTCTTACATACAGCCCAAGTGTCTACTTTCATATGAGCAAAATGCGCCTCAAAGTATTTTAATGCAGTAAATCATGGATTATGCATGTTACATAAGTAAAACTAGTTGGTATATTAACATTGGAGAAAGTGGGCTAAATTTAAAATTCTCTAAAATTAACCAATCCATGGAATACAGAGCAACATTTCCCCTTATGGAGGACAACAGCAACACAGGAATTTGGAGAGCACTTTGGTTACAACCTCTGTAGACTTTTTATGAGAGCTGCAGATGCCTGAACTTAAGTTATCTAATACTATTTTAGGTGCTTCATGGTAATTTGCCTGGCCTATACTTGCTTCTCTTGAAAGGCACARGTCTTCCATAGACCCTGGGTGAGAACCAGTGGACCAAGCCAGTAGTTCCACCACTGTCAAACATTTAAAATGGCCTGTGTTTAAACACCTGATTTATTCCCTACCAGTGCAACACAAGTAATGACTTTTTTTTTCTTTTTAAAAACAGAAGAAATATATCACATTAAAGTACTCTGTCACTCTGCAATCATTGCAGTGAATTTTTCCCAGTTTGATAAATATACCTATATCGATCTTCTCATAAGGATATCCTTGACCAGAATATAGATGTATCGAAGTCTACCAAGGCTACAAACACAACTGAAAGAAATATTTTTTAATCCAAAACATGCAAACAGACTTTAAACTGTTTTATGATAATACCTATTTCAAGTACAAAATACATCAAAAACCACAATAAGTACTTCTGCTACTATGTAAAACTGTTTCAACATCAGCTGGATGAAAGGTGCCAAATGCAATGCCCGTTTTTTAAAAAAGTCTTCTGGAACTAAAAACCAGTATGTCTGATCATGGTACCAGGCTAATTCTAATAAAAATAGAATTAACAGATGCAGAAATGGGGGTGGGGGGGTGGGGGGTGGATTTTACAATGGGAAACCACACTTCAGGTATCTGGTAGGCTTCTTTGAAGGAGTCAGTGAGCACAAAGTCAAGAGAAACCTAATTTATACAATTTAAAACATTTTCAATACTGTTCCTCATTAAAGACCTTAAAGAAACAAAGATGTCATGGGATAAGAGATCCACTTTCTCTCACAAACAAACAAATMATTAAAAGACAAAAGGGAAAAAAAATGAAAAAGCATTCAGCTTTCCCAAATGTGTATGTCATCCACCAAGTTTCACAGAGATCAGTACCAGGGCTGGTCAACATATAAAGTACATTTATATCATTACATGGATCTAAAAAAAGGAGGCAACTTTCAAATTTCCTAAGGTATTCAGGGAAATAAAAATGAAAGTTGGCTGCAGAGAGATGCAGAAGAGTCTCGGAGCGTCAACTAGGTGATAAAAAAGACAGATGAAATTCAATATCGAGAATATGTGGAGAAAAAGAAATCTCAACTTTACGTACTCAGCATGGGCTCTGAACCAGTTATTACCACTCAGGAAAGAGATCTTGGAGTTATAAAAGGTCTATGAAAATATCAACTCCATCTTAGAAGCTGTCAAAAAGCAAATCAAATGCTGGCCATTACTATGACAGAAATAGAGAGCACTATACAAAATATCATGATGGTATTATTTAAAGTCTTCAGAAGTTCATACTTTGAATACTGTGGGCTGTTCTACTTCCCCTATCACTAAAAAGATATAGCAGGAAAAGTAAGGACAACAGAAATGATTGAAAGCTGAAGAGAAATGGCTTCCATGTAAAGAATGACTCAAGAAGAGTCTTCAAGGTAAGGTGAGGAGAGTGCGAATGAGCATGCAAGTTAGGTCCTCTGAACCTGACAAGGAGGAAGAGATTGCTCAGGGGATGCACACAACCAAGCAAGGAGCACAGCATTACATATTGAAGGACTAATCATCTAAACCATGCCAGAGATGGGCTGAGGCCCAAATAGGCAGGTACAAGTCCAGGAGGAGGTCCTGGCATCATCGCTGACAGTTCTCCAAAATCATTGGCTCAATGTGCAGAGTGGACAAAAAGAGCTGACCCAATGCTGGGCATCCCCACATGTGCTGGGAGCAAATTAGAGGGGTTCACTTTGCTGCTGCACAAGCCTGTGGTATGCCCATACTAGTTCTGGTGTCCAGGAGGATGCAGCAGAGTTAGAGAAGAGCAACTGGAAACAATCAAGGGGCTTGAGCTGCTGCCTTACAAGCAGAGACTCGAAGAGCTGAGACACTTCAGTTTGTAGAGGAGAAGGCTCAGGGGATATAGGACTGAGGCTTGAAAAGGGGCATGACGGGGGTGAACAAGTTGCCTAAGTAAGTTATTTACCAAATCTTGCAACACAACAGCTAGCAGTATATAATGCCCAATTGGTTTAAAAGACAATAAGAAAGTATTTCTTCAGCCAGTGAGCTACCAGCTTCTGGATCCTGCTGCCCAAGGAGGTTATGGAGGCAGATGTTTATCAGCTRGTTTGAAACAGGGTTAGATAAATTCATGGACAACATGTCTATAAACAGATACCAAAAGAAATAGGGCCAGAATGTAACCTCTAGCATTTTTAATAGAGTAATGGCAGATGCTGGGGGAAGATGAGAAAATGGACCTCAGAAAATGGCCAGGTTCATGTGCTCTCCCTGCCTAACACATCTCCAATGGCCATTTGATGGAGAAATAATCCTGAGCGGGATGCACCATTGGTCTGACCCAGCAGGGCATTTTGTATTGACTTAAGTTACCTGGAAAAGGAAAGACTGCAGCTGAACATAACTGAGGTGTACTAAATCATGAGTCTTTAGAGAAGATGAACAGGGAACAATTTTTCAGTGTCTGTCTCAGCACGAGAGCTGGATACARAAGACATGAAAAATGAAAGAAAATCAGCAGGTGGTTGGTTCAAAACAAGCAAAAAAGAAGTACCTCTTCACACTACACGTAGCTAAATTATGGGACTCTGCTACTGGATGTTGCAGATGCCAAAAGTTTGTGACACCCAGCTGCTGGCGAGCTACCCTGGGAGCTCAGCCTTCGGCCCAGCCTGCTTCCCGGCACCAGCAGAAACTCAGCGCAGGCAGATCTCCCTGGACACTCCTCTCAGACACTTGATAATTTATTAAAGGAAAAAGGGTTTGGAGACATCACCTACCTGTGCTCCACTTCAAGCACCAAGCAGCACTCTGCAGATGTCATACCAGCTCTTTTCACCCCTATGGATGCAGTCATTTATTTCCTCTACCCCAGTGCCTCTCAGGGAAAATGCTGCTGGTAAGCTTTGATGGGAACAGTGCAACACGGGTTAAATCAATGGTATTATTCTCATCTTTTGTAGTTACAGCCACCTCTGAATTTAATAGTGCTGTATATTTTAGCACAGCAATGTTTGCATGACAAAAAATTAAAGAGCTTTCCACCTTTTTACCATATATCCTGCTTTCAAGGGTTTATAATTTAGCTGGGAAAATGCTCACAGCTGAAGATCAGCATTCAAAGTCTCAGTGTGGAGGCAGCATTTCATTTCAGTATGTTCTTCTTATAACTGTCAATAGAAGGCCTCTGTGGGTTTTTTACTTTCTGGATTTTTTTCCTCTATGAGAGGTTTTCCTGTTTCAAGTTAAGCAACTGGATGTATTAATAAGTGACAACCACTGATGATAGCATRAGCAAGAAAAGATAACTGTCTATTAAAAAAAAGATGTTACAAAATTAGTTTACCTTTTCCACAGTTCACAAGAAACACAAATATACAATTCTGTAAGCATAACAAAATAGTCATCACTACATGATGCAGTGTTGACAAAACTGTAATTGATTTTGAATATTGGGTTCATACCTTTACATTCAGGAGAAAAGATAGATACTAACACTAGGGAGATATGCAAGACAGAGGAGTCCTTAATTTATCATTTCCAAAATCTTGCARGGAATCAAAAAACTGTTCTTCAGAGAATTCATGGATTAAAAGAGGATACCAGCTTTGCTTCCCRGTTCTCAAGCTGTATTGGTTGTTTCCACTGATATTACTCCAGAAATATTTACTAATTATGTAGTTATTATATCAAAATATCTTGTTTATTAACATAACATTTTAATTTCTCCTCCTTTCTTCCTACCCGCAAGTATACAGAGAAATGGAGTTGTCTAAAGTCCCAAAATATGCATCACATACATACACATCTCTGTGGAATTCAATTCATGGCAYGGGAGAATAAGAGGTTAACTGCATTTCCAACATCCATCACCAGAGGAACAGAAATAATAAGATATTTTATTTTATTTAAAACTGCCTTTCCCTCTCAAGAGCTTCATTAGAAGCAGAAAGAATGGGAGAAAGCAGAAGGAAATAACTACCCATTAGAAATAACCATCCCTACAGATTGATTAAAAAACCCACACTGAACAGTAAAACTGATAAATGTATGTGGGTGTATATATACATATACACATATACAAATACACACACAYGTGCAAACATACACAACTATARTATCATTTTAGAGTAGATATATAGACATGGAATGTGGGAGGAAATGGTAAGTGTTCAGCACTCATTGCAATATGGAGTTTGACAAAAATAGGGTAATCGCTATACCTGGTACTAGAACAGGCTTCTAGGTACCTTAGTTTAAATGTACCTAGAAATAAGGGAACGCTTAAGTCCACTGAAGTCTTCTACATAGCTACAGTTCACAAAAATACTCCAGTGCTTATTCCACTAAGGGATAAGCATGTCTCCTTCCTTGTTGACAAACTGCATAAACCAGCTTGGAGCTTCTTAATGCACAGCCATCAGCCCAGTCACAATTCAGTGATGGATAATGCAAGTCTTGAACCTTTGTATGTGCTSCTTGTGGTGACAGTTCTTAATTTCTTTTCCAGGGAAACTGCTAATCTATCAACCTTTGAATTGTCTGCGGCTAATCCTTGCTCTGGAAACATCTCTTGACTTAATCAACTTTATCAATTATTGCAAAATAGCTAATCTCTTGCTACAGAAGAAAACATTGAGAAGGCGTGATGGAATTAGTACAGGAATACTTTGCCTGTCCCCTACGTTATTGCTGGACTATTAGGCCTCAGAGTTCAATATAGTTCAGAAAATTTCACTGATGGACCCCTCCAGGGCATTACTACCAGATTACTACCCATAATTTGATGACAGGATATGTTATAAACAYACACAATTGCTTGAAAGATAGTAATTGCAATGCATGCTCTTGTGCTAAGCTCTTGCCGGCAGCTATCKCAAAATTAAATCCCTTCAATGCTGTTTTCATATGCACGGATATCATTCGAATATTCTGAGTACACAGCCTGAGACGATGGCTGTGTACTCAGCTTCCAAGTGAATCCCATGGTCCATTCCAGTTATCTTGGTGGTTGTCTACATGGGGGACTGTGCAAAGTAAGGCTGCATTTGAATTTACTGCTCAGTAATTACTTCAGACACACTCCTCATGTGGACACCCTAGTGTGAGGAAGCTCTTCTGCCTTAACTGCCTTAACTCAGAAAATGGTGTTATCTTACACAGGGGTGCTTTTGGGGCTCCATAAAAAGTGTCAGATGAGGGTTAAGCTATTAGAGCACTGTAAAAAGCACATTAGTGTTTTGTGTGCCTTTCTCCACTTGTGGATATGCCCTTACGGATTATCACTCTTTCTATGTCCTTAAACTGCTTTCTCCTTCAGCCTCACCTCTGCTACTTAAAAATAAATAGCCTGCCATTGCAAGGTAAAGATTTATAGGCTCCACCAAAAATATCCTAAGTTTCAAGTTCAAGAGAGGCTGAGGCTGTCATGCATTAAGCCTGGTTTCGCTTGCCTGATCCATTGTGTAGAAAGTCTATCCTAAAAATTTCTTTTCATAACAAACTTCTTAGAAAGCAGCTGTAAACCTTCGGTGTCTTAAAGGCATCTTTTAAAAATAATACCCTCAAAAAGTAAAGCATTGACAAAAATACATCCTCTTATGTACAAATAGCAGTCACTTCATTCAAATGCAGTATAAAAACTTGCATGAAAGAGACGCATCCTTGAGACAAACAGGACAAGAGATTCAAGAGCTCTGAAAAAAATACTTTTGGTCAATTTTTAACAGAGGTGCTTCTATTTCAGCAGGGTTTTTTTATTAACTGAAAATTTAAAAATTCCTCCAAGCTCCAGAGAAAATAAAAAAAAATAGAAATTTATTACATATCATAGAAATAACGTAAGTCTAAAATAAATAAATAAATAATTGTGTTCTGGATGACAGTATGAACACATATAACATGCCAAAACCCATCAAGTCTTCTATCAAATCTAAACTCTCTCTTCGATAGGATGCAGAGGTAGTGAAAAAAGGGAGACCCCTCTCGCCCCCATACATGAAAAAAGGGAGACCCCTCTCGCCCCCCCCGCCCCCATACACGCATACTCATACTCTTACACACCCCCCCCAACTGCCCTGGAATACTGGTTTACAAATGTACAGGGAAACCCAGAGGAGTCCGCATTAACAGAACTTAAGAAAGCATGTAAAAAGACAACAGAGAAAAACAAAACCATTAAAACCATGCCCAGGGGTTGAGAGGATAATAATGAGAGACACTACGCTCAGCTATGCTGTCGGAAACACTCTTCTGAGAGCGGGGCGATGTAAGCACGCAGGGACTGGCTGCAGCGAGGGCGGAGGTGTGCATGCCCAGCTGCCCCCCAGCCTCCTGACAGGGCGGCTCCTGGCTCACTCTCCTACGATTTGTTTCTTTATAACAAAGACTCCTAGAAGACCTTGGAGGCTTTGTGAAGGCAGGATGGGGACTGAATACYGCACAGTGGGTGTTGGAGGCTGGACCTCAGGGGGAGCATCTCCCGGGGGGCTCCCCAGGGCCGGAGCCTGTTGTTATATGCACTTCTGTAACTGGTGAACAGTAAAACCAAGGCGTTATTGTGTGTAAAATGAACCATCTTCGGCCTGAGAGCATGGGTGCAGGGTGACCCCCACAGCCCCTGGGCTATAAACCCTTCTGCAGTGGTACCCTCTTGTCATCAGAGATGTGCAGCCTCGGCAAAACCAGATTTAAGGGTAATAAAAAGCCACTATCCAGCACATTTTAAAAAACATGCCACATAGAGCAAATTCAGGTGTGACACGGGATTACAGAACAAGGTGCGGAGTGTGACAGCACACAGGCCAAACTGACCTCACGTGCATCCTGGGGCGAGGAAGAAGAAACCATTAACATCAACGTCACACTCCTCGCAGCAAAGGACTTGGGGGGTGGAGGGGGTGGGAGAGGTGACTCCCTGCATGTCTCCTCCCCGGGCTGAAACCTTCCACCTTGAGACCCAGTGGGGGAGTGGAAAGGTGAGCTAACACCAGAGAACGGGGTGGATACTGGAAAGGTGCTGTACACACATTAACTGTATATAAGATGATCACTGTCAATAGTATTGTAACTGGACTAACAATTCTTTGATTAGACTRCCAAGATTTTAATTAGACTAACAAAACATCCTAGGTTTGCACAGCAGCTCTGTTCCCTCCACCCACAGCAAAATTTTGAGCATAACAAACTGGTGAGCATTTAACCTGCAACTTGGGTGCAACAAAGTTGTAACAGATTTATAACAGCCTAAAATGGTCAGAAACTTTACAGATAAACCCGAAACAAGGTAATTTAAGAATAATGCCTCATAAACAAAACACCAACAAACCAAACCAAAACCCCGCAAAAAAATGGACTCCAAAAGTCAAACTGATTTGAGGCAATATTTTGTCACAAAGGCTGGGTTGGTTCATCTTAGGAATGGGAACTTGAATTTTATTGTGTGCCTAGGCACGCAGATGACATTGTGCTAATAAATCTACATTATCACTAGTAATGCTGAGAGGACCAGTGAATTCAAAGAAGACCAGTGAATTCCTCAGTGTCTAGAAAAGAGCTCCAACAATTTTGCTGGTATTCTGAAAAAATGGCAGATGGGCAAAATAAGTTACCTCTAGAAAACAGTAAGGGCAAGCTGCAGAGACTAGGGATTTAACTGGAGGGAAAGACAATAGGGCACTAATACCTACTGGGCTCTCTGCCCATGAATGGGAGAGGCTTATCAGAGACACCACAAAACTTAAACCAGCACCTTCTGGTCAAGAATATGCAAGATCATCCTTAAAAACAAAAGTAAGCAAATACAAAGCAACAGTAAAAGAAACAAGAAATAAGTCTCTCTGAAAAAATAATGTAATTATGCAAAAATGAAGACAGATCTCATTTTCATTATCTAACTAAATGTAAACCGGGAAATAAAAAAGTGAGATTTTTTTTCCAAACCACCAAGAGCCATGCATTGTAAAAGTCCTCTCTCTTCTTCCAATCACAAAATTGGAAGGTTATTTGAGTTTGTTATAAAGTACCTGCTGTGAATTACAGTAATCAGGCAGAGATTTATTCGGAGAGGAGGAAGCACGCTGGAGCCTGCACTATCAAATGATGAAGCTCTGTCACGTGTTGTGGCTCAGGTGTCCCGGCTGGGCCAGAGCTGCACTTAACCATGTAATGAAGCAACTTAGAACTACTTATTCAAAGTCTTGAACTTAATTAGCAGGAGAGCGAGGCAACTAACTTGCAGTGAATAAGTTGACATCTTTGCTTCTTTCTATTCATGAACCTTCTATGATTAGCACAAATTATTCCTATAATTATTCACATTTAATTCACCGTATTATTTAACTAATATTTAGTCTACAGCTCATTCACCAGGAGCATGAGTGTTATAAATGGGTTTATTAATTTTGAATATATGAGTAAATCACATGGTTCAAGGTGTAAGGCTCAGAATCGCAGTGTCCGGGCAATTATCTGCAGCACTGAGTTTCACATTAAATTCCCTGCTTTATACTCTAAACAGTGAATAAACGTTGGATAAATTGAACATCGTTGGTCCACTTATTTGCTAGGCACTTTTGGAAAAGAAACATAACTGAGGCAAAAGTAAAACAACTAAGCAGAACTCTCACAGCAAAGAGGAGAGAGGCATGTCCTGCCCACCACACCACAGCCCTGGTCCCCTGTCCCCAGGGAAGATGGTGGCTTTCACTGATCTTCTGCAGCAGCCATCCTTGGAAAATCCCCTTGTAAGGGGAAGGCTAAAAGTTACGAATGGAAAACACTAGGATTTTTCACAAATTCAAATACCGAGACTTTGGACTAAGCGTGCTTTGGAAAGTTAGCAAGCTCCCATTTAGTACCATAACTGCCATCAGGAACAGAACTCATAAGGGGATGCTTCACTTCGAAACCGTACTTGTAAAGATGCTGATAAAGCTGAGTCAGCATTTAACAACCCAGCCCATTCAGTGCAACTCCTGCACAGGCAGACCCACAGTACCTAAAGTACTTAAAACAGGAACTTGCTGCCTTGCTTCTTGTGCTGCCCTTAAACCCTTCCAACACCTCTCTTCTTAAAAATTTCTCATTTTCCTCCCATATTTCTCTCCTCCCAGAGCAGCTTGCCAGTCACCTGGAGGCTAACAACAAAGATAAATAAAGCACTTTTCTCTGAAGGATCTATTTCAGGAAAAGACTGACTGCAGTTGTGGTCCTCCCCCAATGACTGCTGCCCCTCCTCAGCTCCAGCAGTGGGTGAGGGAAGAAATCTGAGTGCTAATGACAAGGACATTTTTGATTACAGAATAAACCTTTCACTCAAAGACAGAGAGAGACATTTTACAAAGGCCTGTAGTGACAGGACAAGGGGCAATGGTTTTAAACTGAAAGGGGGTAAATTTATCTGGACAAGAGCAAAATATTTTTTACGATGAGAGTGGTGACACACTGAAACAGTGGAGAACTTGTGGATGCCCCATCCCTGGAAATGTTCAAGGTCAAGTTGGATGGAGCTTTGAGCAACCTGATCTAGTGAAAGGTGTCCTTGCCCATGGCAGGGCAGTTGGATCAGATGATCTTAGAGGTCCCTTCCAGCCCAAACCATTCTACGATTCTGTGACTCCCTGTAAAAAAAGCACAGAGGTGAGAGGAAATGATGAGCGGAGGCATGAAACAATTTGCATGCTGGGGGGGGGAAGTGGACTGGGAGTCTTTGTGTTGAGGGTAAAAAAAGAAAAGACGTTTGAAAACAACTAAGCAGGACTCTCACAGCAAAGAGGAGGGAGGCATGTCCTGCCCGCCACACCGCAGCTCTGGTCCCCCCATCCCCAGGGAAGCCGATGGCTTTCACTGCTCTTCTGCAGCAGCCATCCTCGGAAAATCCTGCATGCACAGGGCTCTTGCACAACCTGCACTTGGCCACCAGGACTGTGGGGCCCGACAAATACCCACTACATGGCAAGAGTGCTTTAAGCTCAGCCACAGGTGTCGAGAAAAATCAATGAAGAGTACAGAGAAGTGAACAGGGCTTATCAGCTGAAACAGTGGAAATGGGGAATTATTGACCAGCAGATCTATAACAAAAGGAATTTTTTGCTTGTTTTCTTTGTGATCTTTTTACCTGAGAAAGCAAAGCAAAGGTGTCATTTCAGGCACAAGAAAGTACCGCTAGCTTAGAGGGTCCTTGATAACCAGGAGGCTGGAGAGCACTCCAGCCCAGCCTCGGTGCAGCCCCAAGACCCAAGCAAGCATTCCAGGACATCCCCCTTTGAGCGCAGGTAGGGCACACGTCAAGGACGTCCCCATGTCACGATGGTGCCTACTGCCCACAGAGGTTGCTTTTGTGAAAGATTTTCCACTGATAATTGTCAAACAATTAGCGCTGCACCACAAAAAACTTCTGGTCTGGCTTGGGAAGTGGTGTCTGCAGCCTTTGGTAATTCCAATTTTTGTGCTATATATTTACACATTGTATATAACATTTGCAGCATTTTTCTAGCTCTGAACTAACTAATGGAAACACCATAAGATGTTTCAGAATAGACTTCCCCTAGCTGCAAATTGAAACATTTTTTACAAAAGCATGAACACGCTCAGGCATTCTTTTTAAAAATCAAGACTGTAGGCAGAGCACGTATGAGACTATATAATGAGAAGTGAGAGGTATAAATGCCTTCCTGTTTTTAAATGGAAACCACAACTTTCCCCCAACCAAGTACAGAACAGGTCAGAGGAAAGAAAAGCCGTTTCTGTTCTGATGGGCTTAATCTAGGGGGCAAGCCCTTTTTTTTTGAGGAGACAGGCACACGGGCAGGTAGCCCACTCTAGCTCTGCTGCTGTGGTCTTGGGGGCATCTGTCTCTAAAACCTCTGCAGCAACTCTTGCCATCAATGCGTTACTGTCACTGTAATTATCTGTTATGATCAGTCCACTCCAAAATTCAACACTTAGCTGAAGCTTTAACACCAGCACCCAATGAAGATGCCCCATAATTTCAGTAAGATTTCAGTTATCACAGTTAGAATTTATCAAAGTTCAGATTTCTGTAAGCACAGGTCAAACTCTTTTCCAATCAACCCGCTGTGCATATTGAGCAATACCTAACTATTTATGCTCAAATGTATCATGAAAATACTGTTTCTGCTAATAYAATAATGCAGGACGGCTGTTCAGTTGCCTGTGCAAAATGAGCTGATGGTTGTCGTTTAATTTACAGTGGACAAGAGACCATACTGTAAGGAGTACTAATTGTTCCCTTTTATTGGTGGAAGCTGAATAGAAATGAAAAGTAGTGTGCCCTAAACCTCCCTGGTTCAGGAAATAATCCACGAGAAAGCCTACTAAAAAAAAAAAAAAAAAAAAATCAAAAAAGAGAGAGGGGAAGAGAAAGGAGGGTGTCAACTGTAGATGAATAATACACAGACACGTCCACAGCGATCTGAATAATTCAGCACACAAAATTAAAGTATGTTTCACATCTGCCACCATAAAAGATAAAGCTATCTAGTCTGTTTTAAAAGTATAATGATTACAGAAGAACACTTCTGATTCACACTCAGGTCTAGTTTGAGTGCCAGCCTTGTGGTCCCCACAAATAAACATCTCAAAGCTCTGGGCTGAAAGAGCTCCAGCTGCAAAGTTTTAATTAACTCAAAACAGGCAGCAAACTTTTAAAGTGCCACCTGTTACCAGTAAGCCCCAGCGGTGCCGAGCTATCAGCCAAGGCTCCTGCACCCCTGGGCCACCTCCACCAAGTGAGATGCACAAAGCTGCCCACTTTGGTTGCCTCTCCAGCTGCTTGCCAGCAAGAACAGCTCCGGTCTCACCCACCCTCCCTGCACCCCATCCTACAGCACTGCCGAGTATCCTTCTGCACCTGAGTTTGGGATACCGGCCTAAAACATAACCCTTCCAGACTCCTAGGCTTTCTATGTGCAAAGTTGCAACAACACACCRTCTGAGACTACGACTGGTTCCAAGTGCATGTATTGTCCAAAAAATGTTTCTTTTCAAAGACGAGAATGAGCAGCAGATAAACACCAACTGGCTCCGGTGGGTCCATATGTCTTTCAAATTTTCACCAAGACACAACAAGAGAGGAGATACACTAAGTGGGAAATTCCTTCCTATCCTGTGGATGATACATAACAGCCACAGCTTTATTATACCATTACACTTTATGCACTCCACCTGATGTAAACCAGGTCCGTCCCCTTCGGGGAAGCCAAGGAGGGCACGTGGGGAGGCGCAGCTGCCGCTGCAAGGTGACGCTTTGCTCCCAGCTGCAGAGAAGCAGCCCGTTGTTTCCATTGCTGAGCCGTGCCAGCCAGCCCATGCCCTTGGCGGGGACCCACCTGCCGTGGGCCAGGCGCTGCCTCCCCGCCASCCACCCACCAGCCAGCTGGGGAGAAATGGCTCAGCGCCTGCCTCTGGACGAGCACCAGAAGTGTCTCCTGTCTCATAAAGTCACAGTATGGTTACACACGCCACTACCTTGGTATTTTATACTAGGAGACCTATTGCAAAGAATATTTTTTTTATTAAATTATTTTATATTAAAACGCAGCAAAAAAATCCTGGTACATTTTCCTTCGATAGCAAAGTGTTGCTGCTAGCTAGTTTTTCAGTGTAAATTCTCTAAAGCCTTGATGGGGGTTTTGGGAAAAACAACTCGGATTTCCTCTAAATAAACCACCATAAAATCTGCAGCATTGTTTTCATTTTAGAAAGTTACTTATACTGGAAAAAAATACACACTAGGTATTAAAAAAAGAAAACTGTTTTTAATCAGAATATGGAAGTCACTGTGTTTTTCATCAGTGAACAACCAAATCCTTTCTTCTTTTGTACTATGGAGTATTAACAGGTGGCCATAGCCCCTAGCTGCATGAAACTACCATATGCTACAGAAATCAAAATTAATAAACTAACAGTACAATGTGCCAGTTTATTGTGCTTGTATTTCATTTTAATTTTCTCCTTGGTGTTTTTATTAACCAAAAAGTCACGTTTGGTGATTTTTAGCTTTAATATCAGCAGCTTCCTTATTAACAATTTTGAATTGCTTGTTTTAGTATCGTACCAGGTAACTACATGTGCAGAAATACATTTCTGACACCACGTTTCAGAATACCACTTTATTTGTACTCCTTTATGACTCTCCATGCTAAAAAGTTAGCAGTTCATACACTTTAAATGTTTTAATAATGGAAAAGTTAACAAATTTCCTCTGACATATGATTACGTGCACAATAAAACATGTTCTCAATCTCATTTAGCTGTACAAATTCAGTTCTTGTTAAATACTAATCAGCCAGAACAAAGCACCACATACAACCTTCTGGTCCCTTCTCCACTTAGCATCTTTAATGGCTCTTTAAAAAAATTCTGTTTGTTTTCCTCCATAAAAAGTGTTAATAGTTGACAATGAAAAAGAAACCCACTGATGCAAATACTAGATGCATATGGAAACCACAAAGCATGTCTGCACGTGGAGGAAACAAGCAGAGGTGCATTCAAACATAAACAGGCGATGCTTATCCAACTCTTCAGCGAGCCTCGGTGTTGGCTCCTAAACTGAAGTTTCTGCCAAAAACTACTAAAAATACCGTGTCCAAAAACAGGAGGAAAACATTGTCCATATTGTAAACCACTTGCATGACAATTATGGCCTTGATTTAGAAACCTTTTATCCATGTGAGTAATCAGGACTCCAGCGAGTAGTTTCACTGACTTCTCAGCCACCGCTTGTATAAAGACTCACTGTAGAAGGGTTTCATCCTACCACGCTTTAGATGCATCAGCGGAGTGACCGCTAAGATTTACAGGGTCCAGCACAAGCTTTACATTGAGGTTACACCAGCTCTGACCCTGTGCCAAACTAAGGTCTCAGCTCCCCTGTTTGGAGCACCAGCCCCAGCTGTCCTCCCCCAGACATTTTTGGGAAGACCTGTGCCTTGTAGTCTTCCCTCCYTTCAGCTGCTCATTGGCTACGCTTTTAACAGAAAGTTCTGAAAACACTGTATATGTCCTTTTGCCCTTCATCTTGCAGTTTTACTGTCTCACCCCCAGGGCTGGTGCACCTTGATGCTGGGAAGAGCGGTCCGTTCTGGGTTACAGACAGGTTACACACGACTGCACGGCAGTGGCAGGGACAGCTAAGGTTATCATCTGGGCCCAGGGCCATTCCCTCAAGTGTATGGCACTAAAACTATGGAAGAAAATAGCAGAATTCATGGATTTTTCTTCTACCTTATTCCTACAACCTCCCGACCACTGAGAAAAACAGAGAGCCCTTTTCACCCAGCTCCTTCCCCAAAACCTATCTCAGTTTTTCTCCCCATTCTCAAAGGCTAGGAGAGGAGGAGCAGAGGCAGCGGTATTAATCCTTCCTTAAAGTACTAACTCAAACTCACTGAAATCAATGGAAAGACGTCCAGTGATTTTAGTAGACTCGGATCACAGCCCTCAGCAGATATGATCTGTCTCCAACATACACCACCCTGGAGAAAAAAAGGCAGGCAGACAGAAGTGCCCTCTGCGGCCCGCTCAGGTACAATTAGTGGCAGCTGAATCAAAACTGCTCAGTCATGGGGACCCCGGGAGGCGCTGGCAACTTCAAAGACACAACAGAAAAGAAAGCAGAAAAGCCCACATACTAATCTAGTTTGTCAATATGCATGAACTGCATCGAATTTTGTGATTCATGCCCCCAAACACAGGAGCTGCTTTTTTTTCCCCTGAAAGAGATTGTTTTGATGTTTTCCAAATAAAGCATCTTCATGTTTAACTTCCAAATGACACTTCAAAGCTAGATAAATTATATCATTGGAAAGCTTTTCCACAAGGAGCTTTTCAAAGGATGTCAATTCCTGATTTTTGCAGGAAAAGAAAAAAGTCAGATCTAAAACTCTGACCTTCTTTTTGGGTTTTTTTTGTTGGTTTTTTTTTCATTGCATGATACAGCCAGTATATAATTTTGAATAAAATATTTATACAGATCTCATTCCAGACATTTGGTTGAAATGATGGCAAGACATTTCTTCACCTATGACCCACTGAAATTTTTTTGAGATACCACTAAAATCAGAGCCTAATCCCCTAATCATTACTCAGAAAAAGTTTACGGAAATCAAACACAAGTTTTACCCGAGAGAAGGCAGCAGAATGAGGCTATAAACTATATATGGCTTTTCCTCAGTCAAGCCATTCTTTTAATTTTTATCCCTCGTTTTCATTTTGCTCTATTCTTAGTTCTATGGTAGCTCAGTGTAAGCACTACTCAGTTTTATTATCATTGATATACACCAGAATGCTCTTATGAACTTTATAAGATCACAATATAATTCTGCTAATCTAAATATTTCTTATTTAGATCCCCTTATTTAGAATCAAGTTAACGCTCAGCCTGTAAAATAAGACAAGCACTAATGGTTAAAACAATCCTAATAGCCAAAAGACAATAAAGAAACACAAACCAAAATAACATGCTATAGAGAAAGCATCTTCCATTATCTCAGCCTCACAGATCTATTTCAATTTACATTTAAGATGGGAGATGTCATAAAATGAATGTAAGTACTAAGTTTCCAAGAAACAAACTGAACTGTAATTCCATTGCACGCGAACATATTCCATCTTCTCAAAGAGCTTAACTGTGGTTTCCAGTGTTGGCAGAAGGCCCTCTTATAATAACATTACATGTATACTGTAGTTCCCTTGATGTCTTTCATATTTTTTCATAAACAAAATTACAGTGACAGTGCAGTTCATTACAGGAGGTTTCATTAAAGAACTGGTTTATTTTAAGAGAACACCAGCAGAGAACTGTCTTCAGGGATGAAGCTGAGTAAAAAGTCTGATTATGCCTCCATGAAAATCAGGCAGAAATTATGCAGGATTTTGACACTGTACAAGAGGAAAATCCTCTTAACAAACACAGGGAACAAACTGTTCTACTGTGGCACCGCGTTAATAAGCAGGTGCAGCCCTGTCAAGTTGCTGCAAGGTGACACGTTTGGCCCCCATTCGAGGTGGCCTCCCGCTCCTTCCCCAGGGTGGGCAGTGCCCTGGCCCCGGCCCCCGGAGGGGAGACCCCAAGGAGAAGCTGTGCTGATGGGCGGCGGCTGGGAAGCAGGAGCTTCTCCCTTGCTACAGCCGGGTACCGCGGCAGGTGAAGCCCCACCACGCAGCCCAGTCATCTTCTTTCCCCATCGGGGCTGCACCTGGCTCTGCAAAGAGCAGTAAAGTGGGGCCTCTCAGCAATTTCTTTTGTTTTATTTTTCCTTCTTCTGGTGCCAATAAGACCAGCTCCTAGAAAACCACCGCATTCTGACTGGCCAATTTTTCATCTTTTTGAGTCTGCTGCTTCTCTTTCACATAAAATAATCTCCAGTTTGGGATTAATCAACTAAAAGGTCACCTCACCGCTCAGAGTTTTCGAAAACTTAATCCAAATAAATGTGATATGGTAGTTTTTTTAAACTATGTTTCTCAATCGCATCAGATATGCTGTCTCCTATTGTTGCTGCAATTTACCTCCCTAGTATATGCTGTTAAGATAAGACACAATCAACACCATCTATGACTTCAGGGGATGGGTTGATGGAGGAGTAATTTCTCATTTTATTTTTTTGTTGACGCTATTTTCACTCTGCTCTCTAGCATGATGGCTTTGAGTTATCTGTGATAAAGATATGCAGTCAAGAGCATTACTGGCTCAAAAATACTCTCCCTTTCCCCAGAAAAATTGGTTCCAGGATTCCAAAAATCCTATTTTTAATCTTCTCCCAGAAGGTAAACTTTATTGCCYTTTTCTACCTGGGCTCCCACGAAGTACTCAAAGTCACACACAAAAAAAAAGGCATCTCGCTGCTGTCACTGTCCCTTAAGGCAGGGGCAGTGGTTGAATAGAGCCACCTATCTTCTCATACACTGAAGTCCAGACGCTATGGGCTATGTCTGTAACTCAGCCGGTGGCAAAAGGCGTCAAGCTATTACCTCTGAGGTATGACYGCAATACCTTTTAAATGTGAGGTCCTTCCAGGCTGCTATGTTTCCTTTTAACAACTTCAATGAAAGAGAACAGAGAGGGGCTGTAGAATGGATTTTCATCATTCTACGCAGTTGTCAGACTGTTTTCCTCTAATGACACTATGAATACATAACTCACTGCAGTTTCAGGAACATATTTAATGCATGATATTTTAAGAGCTGTAGAAAACACAATATTAAAATTGTAATGTGAAAAATAATAGCATTATGGTTCATTACATTCTCTATTGCAGTCATCTGAACTGTGAGTAACGTACTGTCATCCTGTCATCTAATTCTATAAGATCTGTGATCATGTTTTACACAATGTCATTTGTTTCACAGAAATAAGCAGGCTAAAGTCTTCAAGTTCTGAAGTAGATCATAAATGTTTTCTACCAGTCACCTGAGAATGAGGTGCACTCAAACCTAGATCCGCAGAATCAAAAGACACCGAAGAAAATCAAGTCAAAAGTCGAGAACACCAGAACCAAAGCCTTAAATATACAGTGGGATTTCTATTTTCAGCAACAGTAGCAGATCTTATACGTTTACTCAAAATACTTGTATTTTCACACCATCTTCAAAAAAAAATGTGGGKTTTTTTCTTGACTCCAGACAGTTCTGTTTGCTAGCATTTCTAACATCACTCTGAAAATGCCGGTATCATCAAAGCTCTACCAAGAACCTCATCAGAGCACCTCAGAACTTCTCTTTCAGCATTGCTTTTTCCCTGCCACCACCTATGCCTACCCTTTGATGAAGAAAAGTTCACATATTGCTAGGGATTTACCACAGATATAGCCTTTTCTTAAAAATGTTCTTTGAAAACACCTGTTAGGTATTATAATGATCCAGCATAATCTGTCAGTAAAGCACAAGTCCACTTTCAAAGCACATTCAAAAACACCTGGAAATGCCATGGGCTTTCAATGCCTCTGTAAATTGTATAAATTTACATCTCCTACTTAGTAAACGTTTTCTGATTTAAAAACCATTGATTGCTTCTGACCACTGCTACAGAAAAAATAAAATGGCATGTATTTTAGGTATGCTGGTGTTGAGACAGAGCTTCCCATTAAATTATAATACTATAATAAAATTGCCAGGCTTGCTATGAYGACTCTCAGAAAACAAGCTGGCACTTTGGTATCTGCACAATTGCTGGCTTTTATTTTGCATCATTGTTCAGTTTTATGGAAGCAAGTGAACCTAGAATCCTAATGGACCTTGCTTGAAGTCTGCTGTCACCTCCACTCCTAGTAAAAGCTACCCGGCACCAACGTAAATCACTGCAACCAACTTGGAATATCTGGCTGACAAAGGTGGAGTGAACTCACATCTGCCTTGCCAACACCCTCTGCCTCTCTGGGCATCTCAGAGGGGGATGCCTTAGAAACAGAATAAGCTCATAGTGGTAATCCTCAAGTATATGTTCCCAGCTCTGTAGCACCCCGAGATTTAGCAAGACAGAAGGCTCCTGGGTCAGAAACTGTTACCTACAGTTTGTGTTTTCTTTATAAAAATAAATGAAAAAAACCCTTCAGAACTATAATATAGTTATTCCAACCCATAAGGAAAAAGCCACAAGTGATTCAGCACATAATTGCCTAGCTTTTAGGGTACCACAAAAAAAAAAAACAAAACCCAAAAAAAACCAAACCAAACAACCCCCCCCCAAAAAAAAAAAAACCAAAACCAACCAAACAAAAAAAACTAAAACCCAAAAAACTTTACCTAAATAGCAAGTTTTTAATATAATYCCTTTTCTAGCTCATACAGTGGATACAATGACAAACACCAGCAGCACTATGCTTGTTTTGTTTTTGAATTGTTTTCCCTGTATGTTTAATCTTGTCTGTGGAGGGTGGCTGATTTCCAGGCAACCTCATACGCATTTGGTGAGGATGCACAGCCAGAGCTTCCAGTTGACATCCTAAGGCAGGCCACAGGAGGCTGTAGTGGCCAGGGAAAGGCCATGACTCAGGAGCCAGCATGCACATTTGGACTCCTGGGCTGCTGGTCCTGGGCCCTTTCCTCACTGCCACCTCCCTGCTCCGCAGGCAGGCAGGCGGGAGGGACTGTGCCTCGTGCGTCCGTCCCCTATTCCTCCCCTTATTTATCGCTCTTTTGTATAAGAGACAGAAAGCATCATTAGAGGAACCGCATGAATGTGCCTTCTCAAAAGGTATCTCCAGCTAACGTGACAGGAGTCATTTATTAGGCCWGACTGTACAAAACCGTTCCCTGTAATTTAGCTCTTTTCATGCACTCTTTGGGCTTTCCTGGGGGTGGGAAGAGGGAAGTGAGCTGCTTACAGGCATGACAATATTTGCAATGCATTTTTTTTATGACTGAAAAGCACTATCTTCTCTTAAAATGTCACAATCTTTGAAAACAGTTAAAATTAAATTCCAAGTCGAGTTTCTTGAAGTTATTCTTTCCCTGAAACCAACAAATGTTTCGGATCTGGAGGGCAAACACACAGCACCAGTAYGTTTCTCTCATTAGTTTGCTTTTCTCTGTAGGATTTAGATTGACATCTATTGGCCTAACTTGTGACACAACGGCCCAGTTCTTCAAATGTCAGCTCCATCATCCCTGCTTTGTAAAGCTTCCCCTGGTACAGCAGCTTCAGACTCAGTGTTTTAAAACAAAATGGTTCAGTTTAGCCACTAAGGCAGAGACTATGGATGTGAAAGCAATGTACGCATTATTTCCCACCTTTTATTCATAACACAAAAAAGATCAAAGCCAAAGATTAGGACTTCAGTCTTTAAAAAAAAAAAAAAAAAAAAAAAAAAGGAGCTCCAAACATGCACTGGGGGGCTGATGCTGTGTTAGTCAACTGATTCAGGCCAAAAAAGTACTGGCATGGGCATTAGACGCATTTATTTACAGACAAGTTATTTAGAACATATTTTTTAATAAAAGTGAAATGAAATTAAATTGCYCTATGCTTACATGTGTACAAATTACATCCATGTACACAGAATACAGTTGTATGTCTTCACTCAAGTACCTTTTCTTCCATTTTTCCACACAAAATTCCTGTATGTAAACTGTAAAACCTGTAAAGCTCCAGGCTATCTTAATTACAAGAATGYACACATCCCTTCAATCAGAGGATCACAGATGGTTTTCTCAACATCAGTTTCAGGTAAAACCACGAAGGCAGAGGTTTGGTGTGTTTGTTATTGGGTTTTTTTGGCCATAAAATGCAAATAAACAGCCCCCAGGTTTAGCAGAGGTTTGGAACAGACTAATTTAATTATTCAAGGCTTAACTTTTAGGAAGAGGCTGTAGATAGATGAATAGATTATTTATTAAAATAGGCAGATAGGCATAGAAGACATATCCATATAGTTTGCCTTTTCTCAGACAGTATATAATGTACAGGTCAAAAAGGTTTTATTGCTACTAAAATTAGCAGTTCCTTTTCCTAAAGCTCGGGGACATATAATCCTCAAATTTCATGTGGGTCATGTGAAAGGAGCAAAAGGAAATTCAGAAGGTTATACAGGAACACAACTCTTCCTTCTTAGCCACTAGCAAACTAGTGGCAAACACATTTTCTGGCTTTGTTTCCTCTCTGGGGGAGACAAAAGTAATAATTCTGTAACCTGACCAGGTTCCTTTAGATTTTCTGTTCATCTGAAAAAATATCTTTAAATGTTGAGGTAAACAAAACAATGTATTATTAGTTTGCACTATTCTACAGCTTCTCATAGATGGAGAGTTTTTTTCCCCCCTTCCCCTTTTGCATATGGACTGGATTAGTCACACGCTTACAGTACCAGGACCTTCAGAAAAGAACACGCTCATAAAATAAAAATTGCCTCAAAATACGTCAACTTTTTCCAATAACAGTAACAAGTTCAATCCTCTGACTATTGCCAGAAACCCAAGTCTTACCATTACTGCATTTCACACACTCCACGCGTGCCCATTGTGCCACGCTGTCAAAGGCCAAAGTGTTGTGCTAAAATCTTACAGCCTTTCAAATTACCAGGTGCCTCAATGAGGCTTTTACAACCTCCGAGCAGAAGATGCCAGCTCCTAATTCAACAACTTCAGACCTCACTAGTTCTAGAATTAGAAATATCCCACAACAGGCTGACCTCATTAATACGACTGACTTAATCAATTTGTCACAAACCAGGGAGTACAGCTACAAGAAGTGGTTCGTTGTTCAATTTARATTAATTAATTGCTTGCAGATGCAGCTAACGCTTTGCAAACAGTTGTCTTGGTGCTTTTAAAATTTTAGAGTTCAAGTTATGCTCATGTTTATGCTGGACTTCAATTTTGGCAGTTTAAAGATAGGAAACCAGGTTTCATCTTATTTTTCTATAAAAGACGAGTGGAAGCTGCTACTGTTTCTTGAAATAAATTTATAAACCATAGAGATGATTTAAAAAAAAATCCAACCCGCAGCCATGCAAAGTGGGAGTGTCATGCCTAGACCTACAGATTGTCATCTGTAAAACYGTAACAAGCAGCAGCAGACTAAGCTCTCCTCCTGATCTACGCAGGGCCTGAAATTCAGGAAGCTTACATCCAAGTCAACAAACCCAGCCGAGTCCAGGACCCAAACAACTTCAGTCAGATCTGTCAGATGTGAAACCCTTTCAGCAGTGACCTCCTTGGCTRTCCAAAGTTATTTTCACTTGGTTTCACAACAGGCTGCTGTTCTGTACATCTGCACAGCTCAGCATTTTAAGCCAACACCTCAATCCTCTGAAAATCATGGTGCTAGGTGCCACGTTGCCTTCGCCCCAACTGCCACCAACCACATTTGCCCCAGGCACCAGGGAGAGGTGCGGGTCAGCTGGGTACCCCCAGCTGGGATGGGCAGCAGGACCTGGAGGGGAATGGATTGACCCTCCTGTCCCCAAGCCGCATCTCCTGGGAACCCTGGGAGAGGTGTCACCTTTCTCCCAGCTTCACTTTGTCAGAAAATCTTATTTACATCAGCTTTAACAGGTGCTTAAACCCCACGACACTTATAAACAAAAAGCACTGATAAATGTTTTGAAGTAGCAGTAGAGAGCTGGAGGCTTTTTTTTTCCCAATAAAATTGTTGTTTCATATGTAAAAATGTACTTTAAGACAAGGCTTTTGTTTGCTTTCTTTTTGTTGTTATTTAATCTTCCTCCTACATCTGTTGGGTCTCACCATMTTTGATGAAAACAAATACATCTTAACACAGGCCCAACCACCAAGAATAAAATGACAACTAGCGCAAGCTGTAATATGTCTTTGATAAAAGTAGTTAACTAAGAATTATTTTTTTTTACCCCTCATTAGCAGGAAGCGTGTTTCCAACTTTCTTCCCAAGTACTTCCATATGCTACTCTTCCTATCCTTAAGATCTAAGTTGGATATTTTGAACTGGTGGTGCGTGGCGGGAGGGCGAGAGATGGGGCACAGATACATGGGAGGCTCAGGCTGGATCTCAGGAGGAGCATCCCCGGGGGCTATCCTGCGAGGCTGCGGGCTCCTCAGGTGCAAGCCCCCGCRGCACCCRGCCCTGCGCAGCCACCGACCCCACTAGGGCCCAGCCCACCCCAATTACCCCTTCGTGCTATGATCTTGCCACCACAAACTGCCCGTGGCTTTACTTCTCAAAGTGAAGTAACCTTGAGTTGACAAGCTGTCATGCTCATGCTAAACCCTGCGGTACACTCCTCCCTGAAGACACAAGTGAGATTGATTGCACTTGTGACTTGTTCATTTCCACAACTATCTTACCATTAATATCCCTCTCTCATCCATTTGCAACACCTGCTAAGTACACAAAATTGATTATAATGTCCAATTCAGCAGGTAAAATCTTCTGGGATAGGTTTTGTTTTTTTTTTTCTTTTTCCTCTTCAGACTGCATAGGGAGGGAAAAAAACAATAAAAAACGGCAACACGTGGGGTTTCAAAAATTAAGTAGCTTAACAAGAGGCAGAAAAAAAGTCCAGCCTTGTCAGGGCCGCCTTGTRCCAGTGTAAGAAATTATGCAGCTGCCTTAGTGCAGATTCTAATTTACGTATCCAAAAGCGCTACATCACAGAGTAGATTAAGATAGCTACATGTTTCAGCTTTAAGTGYTCATCAAGCTGAGAGATAACAGAACTGATGAATGGGACATTTCAGATCCTTAGAGAAATGAGCACTATTACATAAAAAGTGTGATCTGAATTTGTCTTTCTGCTTAGGCTGTGCCATCCTAACAGCATTTATAAATAGAAACAGAACCTTGAAAATCAAGAGCTGCGGAGCGCTTTTTCTTCATCATCCAATCACTGAAGTATAGGACTTCCAAATCCATATACTTGCATTGGAATAATCTGCATGTTGCAGTCTCTCCTCCCCAAATCAATTTATTACTGAATAGAAAATGGTAAATGAAGTTATTATTTCAAACCGACAAAAGTGAGTCTCTTGGTCATTACCCTATGAAAACTGAAAGAAACCAARTTCCTTTAACTGTTGAGAAGCTTGAGCATAAAATAACTGTGTGCTCCAAAGGATGGGTATGATATGCCAATAGTTTTTAATAAAGCAGTTTCCTCAGACTCKCTAGATTTACAGGCTCAGAAATCAACTACTACTGATGAATCAATCTGTTTTCCCCTGCCGAGATGTCAGAACAGACAGGGCCACTCTAATTGGAAAACCAGACAGCAGCAGCTCTGTTAAGGCAAAGGCTGTRTCAGACATTAGAGACTGTAAGTCTTCATTCAGCCCTGCATCATGTTTTGCAGAATGGTTGTTGACGATTCAGTTTAAAAGTACATCCTGAATCTCTAAAAGGCGAGAAGAAATAAAAAACAAGTCTGCCTGAAATTTGGAAATTGCAGAAAATGACCGCTGAAAACACCAAGGCTGCTCATGACATTTTTCCTTTTGCAAAATATTGTACTGCATGGGACAGCCCTGATGCACGGGTGCGTATAGCAAGGTGGCACCTGGAAAGTCCTTCCCCCTGCACCGCCCTGCTCCACCACTGTAAACCTGTCCTTTTGCTCGCCTGTACCAGGACAGCGGCTATAAGGGCCCAGCACTGGTCCACCCCCGGCCAGAGGGCAAAGCAATGAAGGAGGGGAGCGTGCCGATCCTCTCATTATGCCTTCTGGCTGGTTCASTTTACAGGCACCAAATGCCTTGTCCCCTTTTTGTGTTTTTACACAGCAAATTATTTTATTATGAGAAGAGTCTGTAAAATACTGTTTTGATTTTGGCATTGCATAGCCACTTTCAAGCAAAGTGGCTGGAGCTATGCTTTTATGGGAAGAAACATCCTACTGAGCCCCCCATCTTCTCCCTTTACTCAGCACTCATTAGACCAGTGTTTGGGGYCTCCAGAAGAGGAGAGGCATGGACAAACAAGTCCAGGGGAGCCCCAGGATGGTCAGGGCAGGAGCAGTGGCCCCACGAGGAGGTCCTGTAGGAGCAGGGCTTGCTCAGCCCAGGGAGGAGGTGGCTGTGGGGCCCAAACCAGCAAGAGGCACATTTAAAATATCAAAGCAAACAGAACCRCGTCCATCACCTGAGGTCTGAACTGACCTCCTATTGCTATGCTGAAACACATACGGCAGGCTTGATACACATAACTACCAAATAATCACTCACAAATAAAATATTATTCTGTCAAATCCTATCGCAGCTCAAAATTTATGGAAATTATGTGCTATTTTAAGCAGGCTTGTCATAGGCAATTATAACAGTCCCTCAAGGCCAGTGTTCAGAAAGTTTATGAGAGGTTCTCAGGTATAACTTGTAGAGAAAAACATATGCTATAACTATTYGTCCCGATGACCTATAACTACTCTGGTTMGTAGAAYCTATTCTGCACAGAAATAGTTTTAAACAACCCATTTGTGTACTCCAAATAGAGAAGATAAACACTTTTTACATTTACACAATATAATCTTACAGGTACAAAATGATCTGATCTCAGACAAACCACAGAGGCAGTACTATATTGTGTGCAGTTATCCAGAACGTTGGCTAAGTTCTACCTGACATTTTAGCTCTCAATGCCAAGATGAAAAAGGTCTTTCAAAAAAAAACCCAAAACACCCAAAACCCACCGAAAAAACAAAGCAGAGAACTCCCCCCAAAACCAAACAAAAACCCCACACCACCAACACCTTTCCTTTACAAATCCTTAGTACTTCCATGGTTAAAAATACTACAAGCCYAGTCTTACGTGGTACTTGGCCACTTGGAATTCCAGGTCTGCCAGAAGTGAAAAATGTTTCAAGACCTCAAGATTTGAACTTGATTTCAGTTCTAAAAATAAGGAATTGGCCCAAATTCAGAATGGATGTAATACAGATCCTTATCGAGTCTGAACTAGTTTGCTCAGCACTAACATGAACTAATATGACAGCTGTAGTTTACTCTCATATTTGTCTAAAAGCACTCTATAAATTTGCCTGGAATTCTGCCAGAGATGGTACAGATGGTACAGAATTACTGAATGACAGACTGAGGGCATTTCTTCATAATCTGAACTTTTTAGGACCATAAATACAAGTAGAAACCTATGTCTTAAGCCTAATAAACTCACTATCTTAATGCTTACTAGACCGGCCAGATTTTATGATTGAAAGCAAGTTATTTTCCTTCACTCAATTTATCTCAGCATAATTAAAAGACCTTAAATAGTTAMAAAGGATGATAGAGAATTATTTCCCTGGAAGACACTTGGGCTTCAAGTTTGAATATTTCCCCACAAAACTAAGTATATGAAAAATCCCACTCAACCTAGAAGGGATGTTCTTGAGACCTGTTCGCAGGGTGCGGGACGTCAGCACTGCAGCGATTACTAACAGAAAAAGGCAATATACTATTCAGCCCTAGTGGAACTAAGTAAAAGGATAAATAAAGCCAGGAGCAGGGCCTTAGACAGGAATGTGAGTCAAATTAAGTCTCCCATGATAACTCAATGAAACTTTAAACTAATACTTCATTCTTACTGTTCCACTGAAACTAATTCTCCTGTGTTTAGGAATTAGTYAGAAATTACAGCAAAACAAATACAGTACCCACAGCATATAAACTTAACATACCATAAAAAGAATATCCAACAGTCAGTCATGCACAAATAAATCTCTGTAATTAAATTTCTTCTTAGAGAGCTCAGTATGGGTACCACTGTTTTTTTGTTGCAAACTGTACTTTTAAAATATTTATTGTTAGCCCATTCATTTTAAATATCACTTTCAAAGCATCTGCACTAAATCGAMTTTTATTTTAAACATTTTGCTTTTAGTTAGTCTTTTTATTGCTTGCTCCCCAGACAGTATAACATCTTTCTCAAAACATTTATAAAGTACTCAATTGAAGGCTGGGAGAAAAACTAACGGAGCAAGAGAGTCATAAACTTTTACATTTCTGGGTTCACTTTTGAAGACTCTGCTCAGTTCTAACCAGCTTCGGAGAAGTTTACTCACAAAATGCAGCAAAACCAAATTAGGAGTCCTTTATCACTCAGTTAATTTTTCACGTTTATGTAAAAGTAAATAACCCTCTCTTTTGAAATACACTAGTTGTTTCAGACATCCAMATTCCTAGTTATCCCCTAGATACATGTCTGAAAATAAATTTTGAATACTTTCCAAAAACTGATATTTAGGTGGCTTGTTGTGGKKTTTTTKKGGKTYTTTTTTTTTGTTCTTTTTTTTTTTTTTCTCCATTTAAATGAACTGAATTCTCAAAATAGTTACTTGGCAAAATATTCCTTCAATTTAGCTATAACCTCAGAAATAATGGTTGCTGTATTCCGGGAAGGCTTGAGGCACTATTCCAGGAATAAGAAAATTAGGTGCACATATTGGAAGCTGGTTCATTTTTACTTCATTTACAAGTCTTTTCTTCTGTCTTTGCAATTACGGTAAAYCAGATATTTATTCAAAGAACACTAAATTAGCTCAGATTTCATAGAAGTAGAGTCTGAGGTTTYAATCTCACTTACGAAGAACGTACAGAAGAAGATCCAGTAAACTGCCTTTGTTCTGAATTTCGGTACCCCTGTTGTGAATGCCGCTGGAAGGAAAGGTGGTGATACCTCTGCTGCAGCCCTCAGCCTTCACCTCCCCTTCTCAGTTTTTCCTTCACCTTCACAAATCCAGCCCTAATTACCTAGTGAGAAACTGCATGTGTTTACACAGGGGGAATGATACTGTTGTCTCAGGCAGATTTATATGCAGGTCAAAGTAACACTTACACACATGGCTCCCTCTAGGAAACAGGGTTGGTCTGCTGCCTTACAGCACAYATAGCATCTTCACCAGTTCTTTAGGACTGATTCTTAAAATGATACTCCACTCTGCTACGTTAATTTTACACCACTGTAAATTTGCAGAAAATATGCAAAAATAAAAGGGAAGTAAAAGTTCAGTACTCCTTGAAATTACTGAGAATGACAGTGATTCAGGTTGGAAGGGACCCCTGGAGGTCATCTGGTCAACAACCTGTTCAAAGCAGCATCAGCTACAGTAGCTTGCTCAGAGCCAAGGAAGGGGAYCCCAMAACCTTTCTGGGACGCTGCTCCACTGTTTGACCACCTTCACAATGAAAAGCATCTTCCTTACTCCTGATGTGAATCTCCTGTGTTGCAGCTTGTKTCCATTGCCTCTCTTCCTTTTGCCATATACCTCCGAGAAGAACCTGGYTCYGTCTGCTTTACACCTTCCCATAAGGTAGATAYAGACAGCAATGAGATGTCCCCGGAGCCCCCTCAGCAATTTCCCATCTACCTTTTAATCCACTAATCCAGCTCATATTTCACCAATCTCTCTGTAAGGATACTATGGAAGACAAAGTCAGAGGCCTTGCTGAAGTCAAAGGTAGTCATCTGCTCTCCTCTTACACAGCCAGCCAACCCACCAGAGAAGTCAACCCGGAAGGTGAGGCACATCCTGCCCAYGGTAACTCCATGCTGGCCATTCCCAATTATCTTCTTGACTTTTATGTGTTTGGACATGGYTTACAGAAGGATTTGCTACATAACCTTCCCTGGATCCTCCTCCTTGTCCTTCCTGAGGCTGGGAGCAATGTTTGCCTCTTTCCTGTCATTGTGAACCTCTTTGAAGACAACAGAGAGCAGCCTTACAGTGACTTCTGCCAGCCCCCCTATCTTTGGTGCAGCCTGCCTGGCCTGTTGGACTTGTGTATGTCCAATTGACTTAAAAGCTATCAGACTTGATTTTCCTCTGCTGTGGGAAACTCTTCACTCCCCTAAACTCTGCCACTTTGCTGAGAGGCTGAGGAGAGGTGAGGGCAGAATTTACCAGGAAAAACCAGGAAGACACAGAAAAAGCTGAGGTAACCAATGTTAYCTCACTAGCTAGTCTAGTCAGCACATCTCCTGCTCCTTTGAGCTGTGGGCCCACATTTTTCTTAGCCTTCCTTTTGCTGAAAGGCAAAATACAGAGGCTTGTATTTTTGGTCGCATCCTTCCCCATTTCAACTCCAGCTAAACTGTGGCTTTCCTGCACCACTTTTCCATCCATGCATGCTTGGACAATGCCTCTATGTTACTCCTGGGTAGCCCATGCTTACTATTCCCTTCGTTGTACTCGGCTTTGTGCATGAGCTCTGCCCGTGCTGACCTCCTGCCACACTCGCTTGATTTCCTGCAGGCTGGAAAGGACCGTCCTTGTGCTCCAAGCACCTCTGCCCTCCAGGGCAGCCTCCCATGAGATCCTGCAAAGTTGAAATCTGCCCACCTACATCTTTTAACCATTTACTGGATTTTACAGAATTCTTGACATTAAAGTACTGCAGTACTAATTTAACAAAAATGTTGTTTATCATAAAAATAAACCTTTTTTCAAATAGGTTAACAAGTGTTTCTGTTACACGTTATGCTACCTTGTCTTTCTCTGAGCCTCAAATAAACCAGGAATCTGTATATGTTAGTCATTCAGTAAATAGCACAGTCTCAAGCGATGAGTCCAAAAGAACACACAGATCTGTGGAAATGAAAAAATGAGAAAAAACAATATTATCCTAAGTCTGCTATTTTGGTACAAACGATGTGGACATGTGGGTTCATTCTGAGCCCTGGACCAGTTGATGTCATATAAAATTAATTATATGAGACTGTGCCAAAGTCATTAGTGAGACTAGGTCCTAAAGTCAGGATGAAATACAAGGTTGTTCAGGAAGAAAAGCCAAATCTTTAAGTCATTCTAACACTTACAAACTAGTCGATATTTTTATTGGTTTCTCTTTGATCAATCTTCAGCAAACAGTATCCAATTACAAAATTTTGTCCCTACAAACATTAAATTGTGCTATATAAGTGATTTTTAAAACTTGACGGGAAGTACAGAAGGAAAAAAATTTATGTACTGGTGTTGCCTCTTCCAGTGTAATTTTCACATGTATCACACAAGCAGAGGGTACAGTTTATACTGAAAGTAGCTGCTGAAAATAGTATTTTATAAAGGCTATAAAAAAGGTCAGATGACTCGCATAACATTTGTGGTTTTGTTGCCATCACTTTCTAGTTAGCCAACTGTTTTTTTTAAAGAAAAATCTGTGTGATTGGGATCACTGCTGGACAGAGGCTGCGGGTGGCAAACAAAGCTCCRCCAGTGCCCATACCTACAACGTGGRAGAGGACTCCCARAGAGGCAAGAGTATGATGGGGACACCAGCGGGTACGAAGGGCAGGTAAATTCCTTTGCAAAACGTTTCATCGTATTATGGAGCAAACAATGGAAAATGGGCCTGACAGTCCCGCTTCATCTTACGTGCCCTCCGAGGTCGGCGCCTTTCGTCCTGCCCTCCGACCCCAGCACACCTCCCGCCTGCCCCCAGCCTCGGCGCAGGACRGGGCACCCTGCCCTCGCCGGCAGCGCCTGGCACGGCTGTCCTCCTCTGCCCCTCTGCGGCACTGCATGCTTCCTTGGGCAATTCTGTTGTTATTAAGACCATCTGTTGTTACTACTATTAAAGAAAATAACTTACACATCTGCAAGTAGAATGGGAGTTTTTCCRGATAATTTCATACATTATTTTTGTTTCAAAGATCTGTACCTACAGATACAATCATAGTACGCATACTGATGATGCGCTGAACCTTAGTGTCTTTGAAAATTAAGCTTCCTCTTTCAGTACTTCCTGCAGCCACTGTAATGGGAAGTTCTGGGGGGGGGGATTCAATAACTATGCTGAATCTTTTGGATAGATTTTACAGGGCTCACTTTGAGTTGTATGGAGATACAGTTCGAGCCCTGTAATCTTCCTATCACACCCAGCTGGAAGCTGCTTGATACATCAATCTAATACAGTTGGAGCCTGCTGCTCACAGCCCTTCCCCCCTACATCCATCTATCAGTTGTATGTTCAGATCAATGAGAAAGCGATTACTCTGCTAGAAAAAAAAAGTGATAAAATAATTGTAATAGGCACCTGATGATTAAAACATSCTTATCTACTCTAATGGAAATGCCAGCTTTACAACAGAACTTCAGTACATAACAAAATGCTGTGGATGGCACATAATATCTTGCTCAGTATCCTGGATACAGCTGTTACATGAAAAGAGAAACCATACAACACTGTCTAATTTCTAAAGAAATATCCAGAGGAAAGGAAACATAAGGAATATGAAACCCTTGCTTTTGCAATAAAAAAATCAAGTCTCATTGAAAGAGTCTACCATTAACTAATGTTTAAATTAATGTCTTTAATATCCAAATTATTATTAAAATAGTTTAATAGTAGATTGAAACTTAATATCTAATTTCACTCAATGTAACCTGAAAGCACTATTAAAAATAATTAATCCAAAGCAGAATAAAACATCTCAGATAATCTGCACATCGGAGCAAAGAGCTGCRTGAGTCACAGGGGAGAATGACAAAGGCACAAAAGATTGGGATGGAAATTGAGCCAAAATTCAGAGCAGCTTCAGAATCAGAGGACAGAGGAAGAGTTACAAGGAGAGCCAAGTCACAGGATGTGCATGAAGGAACAGTTTGCTTTTCTTCTACAAGCCCAGAGCAAGCACGCAGCGGAAAATGATTTACGGACCCAATAACTAAAAGGTTAATCACAGTATGTAACAGGTTAATCACCCAAACACACAGTAACAGGTTAATCTCATAAAGCATTGTAGAATTAGCCAAATAAGGAATTAAAGTTATATTTAGCCCTAATCATCCTAGGGTTTCTGTGGAGTCAGTCTATTTTGCACTTCCGGGGTATTAAACTGTTTGTTAATTTGCATGTTTCCTCCATGTTGCCCTGCAGGGCTTATATAAATACTGCATTCATTAACTCACACRTAGTCCTTTCCTGTCATTATTTATCCATTATAGAATTAAACAATATCAGCCAATTTATTAATTACTTCAACGCCTTCTGTAGTGGAAAAGAACTCAAAACATGGACCTGTCAAATGCTAGTATTTTTGACATAGGAAGAGAAAAAGTAGCACAAATCTTTCTGACTAACTTCTGTAAGTTTGTGTTAGTTGTATATGTTCTACCCAGTACCTGTGAATTAATTGTTTGAAATGCTGTTGCTTCTTTAAGTTACTCTCTCTGAATCCTCTGATGACCCCATTTTCTCAATACAGGCAGGGTGTTAGAGGGGCATAATTTTTTTTCCCCTACTTTCAGATTAGCTTTTCTATGCACCAGACCAATTTCTATTCTACTTTTTAATGCAACCTTGTTCCTTCACACTGTTTAAAAGGGTAAACAAAGTTACAGAAGTACTTAATCATCACACCTAATTGCCCATCCGCCCCTTGCCTTTATGTAGGAAAGTTCATTAACTGCTCTCAATATTGAGTGAGATTCATCAATGCAAGGCTTTGCCTTCCGTGTGCATATGGGCTACCGGCGATAACATCTGGGTTTATTGACCTTAGAAGCAAAGTCCACACCAAGATGAAGCAGCAACCGTACGCGTACCTTGGGTGCTCCTGCTGCATGGTCGTAGTGCAGCACAGTCCCTTCATSACAGACCGTGCCCCCCTTTGCTGCTAGCAGTGTGACTGCACAGGTGCCACKGATGCTACCGGCTTCACGTGCTGTTACATCTTTCATGACAAACAGTCTCTTAAATATCCTCATGCCCTTCCTGGCTGTGATTCAGGTGAACAACTCCAAAAMCAATTTCAGCCAAGAGCTCTAAGCTCGTGCTATCAACATAGGTCCTYGCAAAGGGGGGAACATTGGTGTCATCTGACAAATTAAAGCCACCATGAGCACAGCAAATGACATTCGCCCCTTTGATARAGGCACCCGTAACAGCTTAGACAATAAGGCTCTGATTCTGTGTTGCTGGAGGACACAGAAGTGTTCATTAAAGAGCAGAGAGGTGCTCATAGAGCATCAGAGCCTCCAGCATCTTCTAAATAGGACTAATTGAACAGTTGGGCTTCAGATAAAAGAACATCTAAACAGGTGGCGGCTGGATGTTTGTGTTCTCAGCTACTAATGCAAAAAAAGGTTTATTTCTAAACATCTTTGACACATGGAAATCAAAAATGTGTTATTTAAAGTGATGCTGATGTGGCATAAGCAAARTAAAAATTGGGAAAAATATCTCGGTTAATATTTAAGCATCTGGATACAGCTGGAAAAAGGCAACAAATTATGAATAAGCAAATCATCACAAATTAATGAAAGCATGTATTAGGTATGTAGAATGCTTATCTTTGGCATACTTAGGCTAAAGGAGGGAGAATACAGTTTGAGTACAAGTAAACAACAGTACTTTATCACATGAGGCCTTCTCTAATCGCATATAAAAGCAAAGTGAGCCTTTTTAATATTTATCTGTTCTTTCACAAAGACTATTCTGGTGCCTGCTGATTAGTAATATCTGCAGGATCTACATAATTCATGATTTGATAAATATTTCGCTTTTTTCTAATTGTATTAACAATTAAAGTGAAGCTGTACAGTCTGCTATGATTTTGGCCCTATCATAACCATAACTTAAAAGAAGTCCTACTGGGCAGGCTCTGTGGTCTGCAAGTCCTCCAAAGGCAGACCTCCGACAAGTGGCAGTGACACAGGCTCAGACGCAGCATCCTCGGCCACATGCTCACGGACAGCAGCTGACTACATGGTTGATTTGGGGCCTTGGGTGAGGTGGGGGGTGTTTTTAAATAATAAACGGGACTGACTTTGTTGTTTCATATATCAGAGGCTAAGTCCCTAACCACTTCCAATGRGCTTATATTCTTCGGCCACAAGCTGTCTATTGGTGCCAAAACTGCTTAAACTCCATAGTATCACGAGTATCTTAAAATATTTACTCTGACCATGGTCGCAGGACACTGCATCAGCCAAGCGAACTCCTGCTCAAGACACAAGAGTCCTCTTCTATGCAAGCAACTTCAAACGTTCAGGGGAAATGGAGACCCCACCTCTCTGCCAGCAGAGGACAACCCCACCTCAAAAAGACAGGAAAAATACAGAGAAAATCAAGTTTTTACAATTCCAGTTCTTATCAGTTCCTGCTCTCACTCACCAGACTCTACAGTTTTCCTAAATACAAACTTCATGTCTAATTATTTGCAGAAGACAAGCTACACACACATATATATAATGCGTGTATGAGATATATATATATATATATATATATATAAAAAGAAAAAAGAAAGCATGACACCACCTCAAGTCCTCAAATAACAACCCCTTGTCCCCCGCCCCTCCCCAATATGCGTAAATACTAATGGTCCAAAATCTGTAACACATGTCAGTTTATAGGTCACTGGACAACAGCCCACATAGAGCAGAAGGGATTGAAAATTAAAGGCGCTGCTGGAAAGAAAAAAATACAAATAAAGCCAAGAAATTATAATGCTATCAAAACATGTAATAGCCTATTAAACAACATTTCTTACCAGATTTTATTTATTTATTTATTCATTTTAACCRAACATTTCAATTTCCTTAAATATACAATACATAAAAGGAAAATTAAATAGTTTATTTGAAAAAAAATTCCCTCTTTCAAGTAACTTTTTATTGCATTTTTTTTKAAGCCGGCAGTCACGTGCCAAATAAAGCTAATGCTAGCTTGTATAGAAATCATTATCACTTACTCCCTGTTGCAGGGGAGGGGCATTTATATTAATTAAAACCAAGAACTACCAGCCTTAGCTGGTAGAGCGTAGATGTTACATGCAATAGTTGCGATTTGTTGTTTGGGGCTGGATTTTTTCCTCTTCTCTCAAGCAGCTATTGAAAGAGTATGCCTGGAAAACAACCAGCTGTTACTAGATTCAATGTTTGTTTTCATTCTGKTTTTTTGGGGGGGTACTCATCATGCCTGTAATAACTTTCAACCTACAGTTAAATACCTATCTCTCTGCTCRCGAGCTTCTAATTGGTTCTTTGAAAACAGAGGCACTAAACGATATGCCTTTTAAATGCTTAATTTGTAATTACCTACTGAAATGTTTTCCCCACATAGGCACAGTGCGTGTGTGAACACGCAGCCCCATTTCCCCGGGAAGCCGTTCTCACAGCCACACTGTTCACTCTCCCTCTCTTTGCCTCTCGTTTTTCCCCTCTTTTCCCAGTACAGAGATTTTGAGAGACACAAAATAACACAGTAGATGATCTTACTGGAGTTTAGAAACTACATGGAAAGTCCTCTGGGAAAGCCATTTGACCTACGAGCTGGATTCATCCCATCTGGAGGAGTTGGCTGGCAGGCAGCAGCAGCGCTCCCGCTGCTGCTCCCAGAGGAGGAAGAAGGGAGCTCCCGAAGGTGGTCCTGGTGGCACCYCTTGCTCCTGACCACAGTCCTGATGGAAGTGCCTGAAGCCAGSCAGGATCCATCTTTCCCTCAGGTGTTTTCTTAACACCCCTCTGCCTTTTCTGTGCTGCTATGGCAGTACTCCCCCTCCTCCCTCCCCGGCAGAGGGTGGTCCGAGCCCCGCTGGAGGAGGATGCTTCTTGCCCCCAGCCCCTTTTGGCCAGATGCGACCCTCCTGTAACACCTGGCCACCGGGCTGAGAGGAAGCCATGACCAGAGAGAATGGCAAAACCCCCCAAGACAAGGTGTCAGCACGTGTCTTCCCTTGTAGGCACCAGCATAGCTCAAACACCAAAATATCAATCAGCTAAAACAAGGTATTGCAGCCCCACACCCTCCCCCCGGCACCCAGCCACCGCAGCGGGTGCGGGAGCCAAACACGCCAGGTAAACATGGGGCTGCAGCACTGCCACAGCCGCCTGCGCCCCCGGAGAGGGGAGATGGTGGGGGAAGGCAGAAATGCTTGCAGACTTCGTATTAAACTGAAAATCAACCTCTCATTGCTAGTACTTTTAGAACAGTGTTCATGATCTCTGAAGGGTGCCATTTTCATCTCTTCTTTGATGTGAGAAGGGTGGAAGTGATGGTGCATTAGAAACAGGAATGAAAGGGGCACGTCRGGAATCATTAAGTAAGCTCCCTGTCTCTTAAAAAGGAAATGTTCTTGAATTTATTCAGCTGCTCACCTCATCTGGACATTTTAAAGCAAAGTATCTAGGAAGAGAAAGAAGCCTTGTGTGTTTCAGTCTTGCTTCACTTCACTTTCGGATATACACCTAGTATTTCAGTAGCCTTCAGGTTTGACTGACTGAAGTAAGAGCTATAGTTTAATTAACCATTACAGYTTTTATAGGGTGTAATTGGCCTCACATCTAGTTCATTAAAGCCACAGTAGAATCATTCTGACAGTCCAGCCACGAGACAAGTTCACACAGAGCATTAGCAGTTCAGCTCCCCGCACATTAAGTTGGCGAACRTTTTCTGAACAGAGGAGATGAAATAGTGCCAGCCATCTACTCCCTGTCAAGTGTGTACCCAGAAAAAATTTCTAAAGAGAAATGACCAGGAGCAAAGAGACAGTTTCCAACCTCATTACTCCCTATTCAGCTCAACATATGTCAAGTGTTTGCACTAGGCAAACTGACATTTTAGCTTACCGTTGGTCTACCCTGGAAACCTGATATTTATAATGTAATCATTCTATATCTGGCCCCTGGAGCAGCTGCAGTTACAGGAAGATGAGGTATTAAAGAGAAAGTCTCCATTTGGTGGCTATTTTGTAGGTGGAAGTCTTTTGGACACTCTTATTACCTGAAATATTCACAAAATAGTTTTACTCTGCTGGGACTTTGGGGTAATCTGAAATAAGATACTTTTCCCTCTGCCTTACAAGTGCTTGAAATTCACAGACTTTACCAAGGTGTAGGCTTTTGCATGGCTCATGACATTCCCTGATGCAAACTTCCCAGAAGCACATTCTGCCCGTGGCTGGCAAAGTAACCCCTGCCTGAGGCCCCCTCTCCACCACTCTTACCTTCTTCTTCTTCCTCTTCATCATGATTTTAGCTTTTCTTCACCCACCCCCACCTCTCCCTCTTCTGTCTTCTTTGGGCTATTTCCTCTTTTTACCTCACTTGTCATTAGAAGAAATTTCTAGTTCTCATCTCTGACAAGAACTAATTTTCAGGAATGATCCCCACCAGCCTTTGCAGTCACTGGACCTGTCTTTGAGTTAATCCACTTTTTCCTCAGTGCTGACAGGCAGAGCTCAAGGAAACTCACTCTCTAGAGGTATATCGGCACGGTCTTTCTGAGGCAAATACAAACCCCCGCTGCTGGCTCTCCAGGCATATGCAAACTTGCTCTGCCAATGCCCTGAGCCAAATGCAACTTGTATGGCCCTGATGAGTAGCTGAGCTATTAAACTACACAGCCAGTTTAAAAAAAAAAAAAAAAAAAAAAGACTGTTAAAGCCAAGCTACTAAGCCTAGTAAGATCTATTAGTTTATCAGTGTTAGCATGCCCAGTTTTTAGTGTATCTGGAACATGGTCAGAGTAAACAAATCTGCACTCAGAGCACTGACAGAGGGAGCTCGTATCTGCCTGCAAAAGACAATATAGAAAGAGGCTGTTGTGATTGGTAATAACCATGTTGAAACTCAACAGTGGCCTCAGAAGGCTATGGGGAGCTGAGAGGCTTGATGGCATATTAATAGGTCATTTTCAAGTTCCCTCCACCAAATAACATTTGTCTTTGGCAGCAGAGGCTTATGTCCGAAGAAATCTCTGACCTTTAACGAAGGCTGCTGCATAACAATGCTGCTATCCTTACTCCAAAAAAACCCCTTGATTAGTCCTGCACAAAGTGAATAACCTGTCAGCTTTAATATCACACAATACCTGTGCTAATAAGATTTAAATCACTTCTAGGAACTTGATGAGCTGCTGCTGTGTTAATGTGGCCCAACTCTGCAGTGAGTTTCACAGCTGAAACCTTGCTGAGGTGACACCCTCATTACCAAGAACATAATTTGGACAAGTATTTTTAAAACAGAAGGACTTCCCACACACATACTTTAAGAGATGCACAAAGAGCTCTGCTAACATTTTCAATCATCTTGAATGCTTAAATAATTTTTGAGCACATTTTGACCGTCGTATCAAAGCACGCTACGTTACATACTGCATTATGACACAGCACATAAAAAAGAGAGATGACAATTATTTGGACAATTGAGAGCATGAACAAAAAATGATTGCTGAATTGGATGCTGTACAGCTTATAGCTTCTGAGAAGAAAGCCTCTGTCTTGTAGGGTTTATAAACTCCATGAACCTAACTGCCTCAGCACGAAAATTTCTGCCTAAAAAAAAAGTATGCACTCAAGTCAAAGCTCAGGGCGTACACCGAGTTTTCAAATACTCAGGCGTTTTGCTGAATCAAGATTCAACATGAACTCTGAGCAGCAGCAAGTAAACTTTGGTCTCAAAACTCATTCAGGGCAGTAACTGGCATCAAAACAAATTCTAGGAGAAGGAAAGCAAACAATAGTGCTGTTAACTCTATTAGTCCTTAAACTCTCAGAAATCAGTGAAATAATTTTAAGAAAAAATTCTTTTTCTTAAAGAAAGTGTCCAATCATTAGCAGAAGTACTAGTCAACAACGCTGTATTTTATAACAACAGTAATATGGCCTTTTAATTATTAATAAAATATTTTTAATTATTAATAAAACTATAACTTTTAATTTTTTGACCTACTTGAATGATGCATGCTAGGATGGTAAAATAAACTTAAAGATTCATGAATCAAGTCTATGTCCAAACCAGACCATCCACACACCTCCCATCTTTCACTTTCCATTGGGATGTTGGAGAAGCAATGAACTGAAACAAAGACACAGAGAGAGCAGTGGCCACCAGTAGTGAGTAAATACACACAGTGCCTCAAAAGGGATCATCTTCTGAAGTTGGAGGAAACTATTTCAAAAAAAACCATTCTTCTACAATGAGTCGTAGCAGTAAGAAATTAAGAGAGCAATGTGTAATACATGGAATGAAGGGAAAATACCAGTGTAAGAGGCTTGCCAGATTTGTCTGTGTTTGTATGAATGAAGTTCAAAAGCATATAACTTGGTTATACCTCAAAAGGTGGAGGGAGCCTTAGGCTGAGGTGCAGACAGACACTGGAAGAGGCCGGGAAGACAATAGAGCTGTTAATCCAAGGCCAATAACTCAGGCATAACTTTCCAAACAATAACGTTTGTTTGTCTTTTGAGGAATTTTAACCTTCATTAAGAAATAGGATAATTCAGATTTTCTGTCATCATAAACCCTTCCATTCCCTTCTTTCCTCAAAAGAAAATACAGCCATTGAAAGCAGTTGTTTCTAATCACTTCAATCAGTAACAGGTCACAGTTTCTTGATGAAAAATTATTTTCAAGTATCAGTTACAAAATCATGTCTCAAATACCAGGTCTTTAATATTATTATAATAAGAAGTGTTGGCATGCCACCACAGGACTAAGTTCAAGAGTGGCAGAGTAGTGTATTTATGCGCAGCTGAAGAGGAGGTGCAAGACGCTAGTCGCTGTGTAGCTGACATGCAGTGAATGCAAGGGGAGGAGAAGTAATCTGCTCTAAAAGGATGGAAAGCAGGGAAACACACATTTGTAAAGTGAAGACAAACACTTGGGAAATGTATTCATGGAGACATCACAGAAAAATGTTGGCTGGGGACATGGAGAAATCATAGTCCTCAACCAACACATCAATTGACAAAGTCAATGAATGGATGAAGCCAAGCAAAGTCAAGCTAAAAACTAAGATTGGGAAGTTTTGTAGTGATAGGTATCATAGTGTGCCAGCTGACTGAGCTGAAAGACTGAGGCAAGCTTTCAGCTACGGAAGGCATATTTGTTTAGAAAGGGCGATTAACCGGTGCAACCACGCTGCCAAGAGTAGTAATGCATACTGCATTTGTTGTTGTCTTCCTGGGTGTCTTTCTGAGAGCTAGCCTTTAGCCAAACAGAAGTTATCGGGATCAACAAAGGGGTACCCACGTGAAAGGTAATGGTCTGTTGTTTACAGGAGGTCGCACTGAATGATCTAATGGTCCTCCCTGGTCTTAAACTCTGACTCACACAGAAAGAGGCTGACAGAGCTCAGGAAAAGAACACAGTGCTGCCGTGAGCCCCCTCCTTATATTTACACTGCAGATCTGTGTTCCTCTTGACTCAAAAGGAAAAAGCAAAGAGTGCATTACAGAACACAAATTCAGCACCAGAGACTCTCTGCAAATGTTGGTGACTGGATGCTGAAGACTTGAAGCCAAGATTCCACGACTTACTGAAATTACCGACGACTTCCCTTGAAGGGGAACCCATTGAAGGGTTTTGATTTAGTTAATGAATAAGCACCACTGTGAAACTTCCCTCCATGTGTAGAGGACACCACTGGAAACTAACAGAGAACAGGTATTTGTCAACAGTACTTCAGTGACACAGAGATTTGTTTCAGCAAATATTTAGTAACTGTTCTGACTTTACCATTGTATCATCTTTTTTGCCTCCACAATTTAGGGAAAAGATAACAGTATTTTTCTTCACAAATTATATACATTTAGCCTAGTTTTGTGGCAGTCAATCACAGCTCAGACAAATCTGATCTTACCCCTAGAAGAATTTTACTTTTTTTTTTTTTTAAGACAGAGCATGTTACACAATACCAATGAAACTCAATTATACAGACAGACAGACATGGAATACATGGCCTTTGAGAAACATCTAATTCACAATTAAGGCAGAAACCATGTTCTACAGCTCAAGCCGGTCTCCTATTTTCAGCATCTTTCAAAGACTTTTACCTATTTTCAGTATCTTTCAAAGACTTTTACCTATTTTCAGTATTTAAAGCTACAGACTTTTCCCACAAAATATTATAAAAAAATAACTACTCATGCTACAGAGACAACATGAGATTCTTGGGACATTTAGATTCAACAAATACTACAGTGGCCTGTTGTGAGCTATGTATAGCTAGAAAAATCAAATTTCATCTGCCACTCTGCCAGGCTGCATTCCTAAGTCAGTTTATCATTGCAGCGAATACCAAGATATTTATCCTCCCTGGCTAGGTTAATCTTGTGTTCCATAATTATCATGAGTGTCATAAACACATTCAATTCTGCTCCTGCATTTGTGAATGTTGCCAGTTTGGGGAGAAGCTGAGCTTAAAGGGAGTCACTTTTGTTTACTTTCAACTTAAAGGCAACAGCAGAAATTTAGTAGTACATTGCATTGGAGATTGTATTTATTACTAGGCCTCTGATAATAGCTTTCCAGTTAATTTTTTAGCTTCAAACTAAATTAAAATCATTACAAGATGACCACATTTAAAGTGTTCCAGGAAGGAAATAGATAGAGAGTACTATGAATATAGTTGGTTGGAAATATCTGTCTGTTTGTGAATGTGTGTTAGTGTACGTACATGTATGTATACGTATGCACACACACACGTTTTGATGAATATTCCACAGCACTTTCTTGGGATTCCCCCCCACCCTCCCCTTGTTTCCTTTGATCATATGACAAATCCTTAGGATGCAGCACATTTCAGGAGCCTGCAGGCCTGGAAACTTCACCAACCCTCTGTGCAACCTAGCTAAACAGCTTCCAGTTCCAGATTTGGCTCGTTCGGAGCTGGCATGGCTCTCTTCACTGCACACTGTAGTTGTGCCCTAAAGCATTGGAAAACATGGTGAGCCAGGGATCTTTCCTGGTAGATACACTGCCATTCCTACTGCAGATTATTAGCACCATTCCTACTAACATCTGCTCTCCTGCTGCTTTGAGTAGAAGACAAATAGCACTTCTGCCCCTGCTTTCAACGACAACAACCATGCGAAATCCCAGGCTCAGAAATATGCAAACCAGGAATCCTTTTCTTAGAGTACCAAAAAAATCTCAGTCCTTCCCTTCCTGAATTCCTCTGAAATGGACAGATAGGTAAACTAGAGAGAGAGAGAGAGAGAAAACAGGGAAGGATGGTGAGTATGCCTGCAGACACTGCAGCCTTCTGTGTACTTGTCAAAGGCCAATCAAGATTAAAATCTTGAATTGTTCCTTGTCAAAAGCCGGAATACAACATGTGGAGCTCTAACAAAAGACTGAAATGGAAGTTTTTGTTTAGAGAGTTAAGCGTATCCTTTAGTTCAGAGGATGCAAAAGTTGGAGCAAAAGCCAGACTCAAAAAAACCTATGTTTCGGTTGGCTTTAGCTTGCAGGAACATGGTATCTCCCACTCCACTTTAGAAGAATGAAGGTGAAGAACACAGGCTTCACCTAAACTTTGCAAATATGAGCTACATTTTATGATGTTAATGAAACCCAAGCACAGGCAAAAGCTGAACAATTTAGTAAAGCTCTAGCTAGTTTGTATTCACAGGGTCAGCAAAGGCATATGAAGTAGGCACAAGAAGCAGCAGAGTTTCCAAATCTTATTCCTCTCCCTCATTAGCACAGTATTATAGAAGGAAACAAGAAGATACAAAATCAGACAGAAATTCTGTTCGTCTAACTGAGATGGATTTCTTCTATGACCACTGCCTCACTAAACCTTCCTGTGCTATTTCCATTTCTGGAACAGGGGTAATAGTGTACCTACCCATCTGTATATTGTTACTCTCAAAATTCACCCATGTTTGCAAACCACCTGGGGTCCTGCACAGGTGAGACTCTACTGTGATGTGAAGTACAATTATCTCATTAAAAGAGGGAATACATGTGCACATGCATAGGTTTGTTTATATCAGTGTTTCCTTATTTCAGTTCCCCCAAACTTCCAAAGTCTCCATATACGAAAAAAGACATTTCCAGTCTTCTAGCAAGTTTAGACAAGCTTTCTAGAACTTCACCAGGCATCAAGGAGAATAAACCTGAGGCTGTAAATCCATGCTCCTACGAGGAGATTGAGACAGGCATAATCGGCTCACTTGCAGAGTTCTGGGGCTATGTCACTGGAAAAGCAAAATGTGCTTAAAGGACATCTCAGGTGGAGTGGATAAAGTCACCTTTGGCTTCTGCTGCAGAAGTGGCGATATGCCAAAGTGAAGTACAAACCCGGAGCCACAAGCATCATTAGCATAAGTGACAGCAGATTAAGCTGCAAGAATATGCCACAATGACCCACAGGTTCCCCAGCCGTACTAAAAATATCTACACAGAAGCAGACAAGGTATCCTCCAAATGTGGAAAAAAATAATCAAGGCCTTAGGGAAACTAAATCCAAAATCTTTCTCTTTTTTAAATCTTCTGTTGCTAACATGAAAATACATAATTAAACAACTACCTGTATGTGCGAGAACATGCGTGCAAGCTCAAAATACAGTTACATATTACTGAAGGACCAAACAATATGTTCAGGTTGAGCTGTCTTTGCTAGAGAGAGTCCAGGGGTAATTCCAGCCAGGATGTCAGCAATTGCAGTGAGGACTGACGAGAAGGAGGAGGTGGTTCAGGATGTAACAGAAAAGACACAAATCTAAAATAAGTCCAAGAGCTAAGGAATGACTCATTTTCAATAATTATATTAATAACAGAGTGGGTAGGCTGTAGCAGCTGGGCAATGCCACATAACAATAAATGCTACCACAGCTATTGAGTATGGCTGGGAGGCGATCGAGACCTCCTGTGTGAGTGCATTTCACATCCACTGGTTATTTTCCAGTTTAAGCATATCTGACAGAAGAGTCAATGTGATACACACAGTTCAAAGTGGCAGCAACATACCTGTCTTGTTTGTTTGTTTTGCACGGCTTGAATCTAATCTTGCACAACTTCAGGCAGGATGACAGTGGCATGCAAAACAGATTGATGTGATGCATGAAATAGGTATGTCACTTTAGCTTTTATCTGAGAGCTTCAACAGCCAAACACTCTCTTTTACATCTCTGGAGAACGATATGCGTTAAATTTAACATAAGTATTAACTACTAGCACTTTCGATTTTGAATATTACCTACAGGCATCATAAGATACAGCACAGAAAGCAAATAAAAAAGGAGTGAAAGTGCAAGGAAGATGTAGCAAATATTAAAAAGTAGAATAAGAAGTAAAAAGAATATAACATGAAAGACAAGAACAAAGGAATACATCTTGACTTTAAAAAATGTTAAGCATTGATTAATAAAATGAAATCATAAAATAATTATACCAAAATAAATAAAACCGATTTAATTTAGAGATTTTATAAAGGCCATGGGACCCTTAAACAATTATGTTAGACAAGCCCGAAAAAGAGTGTTCCTGATTTTCAGTCTGTTGGCTGATTTTAAACATATTATCTGCTGTAACACTGACCACAGAGGATAGAAGCCTACCATTTGGATGATGGCAAAGGGATGGAAAAAAGGTCAAATAAATGCTGAATAAACTGATTTTGTCAGTGAAACCAAACTGGGACCTAAACGTACTTTCTGAAATTTTGCAGTTGCGACTCTTTTTTTACCTCACATCTACTGGCAATGAGTTCCAAAGACAAAACACACGGCATAAGAATAGTTCTCTTGTTACCACTCTCAAGGAATTGCTTTTCAATTTCACTGGATATATTCTTGTTCTTGTATTTTAGGAGAACTGATAAAGGACAGAAACATACTCACTATCATACTCACTATAACATTGGTTCAGAGAGAGCAAGTCTAGGTATTCCACTACAAATTTCTGTAAATCTTTCAAGACAGAAGATACAGAAAGTGAACTTACTGTTTCTACTACTTGAGAGGTTACAGCTTGGGATGAAACTTGGGATGGACTCAGGGGCTCTTCCTCTCTAAACCCCAATCTCTTTTATGCTCYCAGACAGACTTGAACAGAGAGCACCAATTCCAAATGATGTACCTTGTGACGTTCAGACACTAAGCATGAGATGCAAGGCATATAGTTACCTGTAACATTTTCAGCAATCATATGTATGTGTTTCAGTGTGGCGCAGCATCTCCCTGTCTGGGAACAGTTTCCTGTCAGTACTCTTTCTCAGTTCACCTCCCCACATACACACATGCAGCGCTTCCTAACAGTTTAAAATCTGAATTCTGAGGACTGTTCTGCTGGAGGACATATAATGCTCAGTGATCAGAAACACAGAATAAAATACTTGAGTGGATAAAAAGGAAACAATTACTTCTTTTAATTATTCTATTCAAGGTTTTTCTCTCCTATCCACTCTCCTGAGGGGAAAAAGCTCAATCACACTCATGCTGTTTACTTTCCAGGGTTATCAACATTTACTTTAATATTAAACTTCAGAGTTGATCCTAAATGGCTGTAAATAGGATTACAAGGGAGAAAATCTTTGAGGGCTTGAATCTTCATTTTCTTGCTCTGAGCTGAATGCATGCACCATGAAAGCACCATGCTGAGAATCATTTGGAATGCACAGAGACAGTCATTTTCTAAATATACACAAAAATGGACCCCTTTGATGTGTTCTTCAGACCCAAGTAACTTTTCCACATGTAACTTTTCTCTCCCTCTGTACTCTTAAGGGACCCGATGTTCTTCAAGTAATGATTACGAAAAGAAATTAAACCAGTTTAATTTTAGGTGTGTCTCACCCTACCCTTACTTCTCGTGCCAGGAAAAGAAATCTCTCACTGCTTCAGACCTGTTCTGGCTTAATTAAGTAGGTACTTAAAGCCCTACTTTATTCTTGAAATAGTAGTAGTACTAATATTAACAATCAAAGTGTTCGATACTGAAACCTGGTAAGCAATACAGTATCACAAAAACCTGAATGAACAAGCCAAAATTTAGGAAACTACGCTAATGGAAGAATATGATTAATGAAATTAATCCTGCTTCATATATAGATGAGCTTTCCCTCATTGAATTTTCAAGTTCCGTAATAACTCACTGTGTATCACTTATGTTGTTCTTAAGCAATGAAGCTCATTACTTGCTACAAGGAATTAGACCATTCCAGTCTACTTGCAAGTGTAATCAGCAAGACAAATGACTTACAGGTGCTAAGCATCATGCCAGAGTGTACAAAGAAACATCACTGATCCTATCTGAAAATGCATCTGCARTGAAGATTAACATTTTATTCCAGTAATGGGGTGGGGTAATTTAATTTCTTTGGTTACAAGGAAAGAAAGTACTGCCAGGCCTCCATAAATAATCTTTGACTGGCCTCCAGAAGTAACAGATGAAGACATGAACCTGGTCCTCTCTAACCAGTTTGCTGACTCCTCCCCAACTCCACTTCACTGAAGGCAGGAGAGATATCCAAGAAAAGCCAAATTTCCATGGGTGTCTCCATTGAACCCTGACATTCACCTTGATGTCTAACTTACACATAAAGAAGCCAGAAATAACACCCACCTCACAAATTTGAGAAGAGTGGGCCAAAACCACTACTGGCCTGCTGTACAATCCTGAGACCAACAAATAAATAAAAATTAAAAGCACAACCTGTCTTGCCCCCAACAAAGGAATTGTGGCCCTTTAAATTTCCAAAGCCCTTTACATTTCTGTTGTTCAGATTTACATTTCTTTTTTAATGCCTATGGTCCCAATGATTAAAACAAGGCTTTTCCCATTTTTCAGTGAAATCTTGGAAGAGAAATTCCAGCAGTTTTCCAGGCAGAAAGGAGTTTGGTGTCAGACTGTCAATGTCTGAAGCCCAGGGAGCTGACAGTGGGAAACAAAGCTTTTTAATTCCATATCACAGGGTTGAAATCAGTAATGAATAAGATAAAATGGTCCCAAGGTGACGCTCCCTGCACATAATATCRTCTGACCTTTTACTTATCTCCCGAAATAAATCTTTTTTTAAAGTTTAAACAAGTTTGTCTTAAGATGTCATTCACACAAGGCTCCAGTTGGGTGTTCCAATGTGGCTCCTGAACATAACGAACCTCTGAACAGACCCCATCCCACCTCCATTCACTCCTCATGCTTACAACTTTCCTTTTACAGAAAATACTTTTATTGAACAAGTGGATTGTTTCAAACTTGGATCATGTTAGCAATGGTGGAAAAGGAACACAATCTCCAGAATACATCCTGTTATGGTAGACATCTTTCAACATCCTGCAAATGACAGCTTGCTCTYCACCCATCTGCTAGTAGCCCAGTAAGACATTTCTTAAAACCTTCTCAACCTGAAGCCACAATGTATTTTCTCTTCACCGATTTTCTCAGAATGACAAAACCACCCAAATGCTGTAATAGTGTCTTGGTTTTTTAAACTCCACTAGAAACAACAGATAACATCTGTACAACCAATGTGTTGTGAAATGCCACAAACACCCATTTGAGTAGTACTCTYTTGKTTTTTTTCCCCTTTTTTTAAGGAAATAAACTACATTTTCTGTGATTATTTTTATGACATGTCTTTTCAATAAAGTTTTTCCTCTTTTCTTTTAACCCTTTTGAATGGACAGCCTGTCACAGCCACAGACTGTAACCAATTTTTGCACCAAATATCCTTCACTTTTAAGTAGTTAAAAGCAAAGGTACACCCTTGGAACTGGTTAAAACTCAAGTTTCGGTCGTATGTTATGAATAACAGCCAATGAAAAATTCTGATACATGCAATCTCTTTTTGGTACACAAAAATATTAGCAAAGCCAAGGCATTCTTGGTGTTGCTCAAATATAATTCCTCATGTTCCTGATCTTAGTTCAGATGCGCACAAACTACAGTGGCTTTAAACTACTAATAATGCCCTTTTCATGATGTATTTTCAYCTGTCTTTTTAGGGCAAGTTCAGGATAAGTACCACTGGAGTGACTCACTGCTTCAAACAGAGAGAGGTTTCATTTTACAACCTTTCTTTTTTTATCACATATCARCTGTGGTCCACACCCATCCATTCTAGTATCATTATCCCTAAAAATGACCAACCTTGAGTCATTACCTCCTGACAATTTGGAAAGCTCACTTGGAATAATCCTCTGTAACCTCAGTGTGGTAGGTCTATCTTGGCCAGCAGCCAGACACACCCACCCAGCCGCTCTCTCACTCCCCCTCCTCGACAGGACAGAGGAGAAAATACGATGAAAAAGCTCTTGGGTCAACATAAAGACAGAAAGATCACTTAACAATTACCGTTATGGGCAAAACAGGCTCAACTTGGGGAAAAATTAATTTAATTTATTGCCAATTAAAGTAGATTGGGATGGCGAGAAAAAAAGACAAAAAGATTGAAGTAACAACTGCTCTCCATGTCCCGTTTTTCCCCAGGCTCCACGCCACTCCTGAGCCTTTCCCTCCCGAGGGGCGCAGGGTTATGGAGAATGAGGGCTGTCATATCAGTCCATACCAGCTCTTCTCTGCTGCTCCTTCCTCCTCACACTTCTCCCCTGCTTCAGCGTGGGTCCTCCCAGGGGCTGCAGTCCTTCAGGAAATATCTGCTCCTGTGTGGGCTCCCCATGGCCTGCAGCCTCCTTTAGGGCACATCCACCTGCTCCAGTGTGGAGTCCTCCACAGGCTGCAATGTGGATATCTGCTCCAGCATGGTCTTCTCCAGGGGCTGCAGAGGAATCTCTGCTCCAGCACCTGGAGCACCTCCTCCCCTTCTTCTTCTCTGACCATGGTCTCCACCCTGCTGTTTCACAYTTTTTTCCCCTCGTTCAATGTAGGGCAGTGCTTTTCCCTTTCTTAAATAGGCTTTCCCCGAGGYGCCACCGTCTTGGCTGAGGGGCTCAGCTGTGCCCTCCACTGGGTCCACTGGAGCCAGCTGGAACTGGCTGCATCCAGTGTGGGGCCACCCCTGGCCTCTTCTCATGGAGGCCACCCCTGCAGTCCCTTCCCCCCAGACCCCCCATCCATGCCACCTACACCCAATGCGGCCACTTAGGAAACAGGCATCAGCACCCCCAAAACCTCTCTCCGATGTTCTTGCTCTGCCCCTTCAGGGGAGTGCTGAYATGGGCAAGGCTAGTGCTTGCCAGTCCTGTACCTACACTGGGGGTACAACAAATTGCTCTTCCAGTCTTGTCAATGCAGATCTGTCCAGCAGTACCAATATTAGTTTATTTTTCCTTTAAACTCACTTGAGAGAGCTGGGACCAAATAAAATCCCAGAGAACAAAATAAGACTGATGATTTCAGCACTCATACACCTCTCCTCAATAGTTTTATTGCACTTTCCATATTTCTACAAATCCTGGGGCAAGGTGTTAAACCAGAAAACTATGCTGCAACACAAACCAAATACCTGTTTTTTCTCTCCTGAATTATAATAATGCATACAGATGTCCTGAGAGGGTTGTTCACTCAGGTAAAAACTGTTATGTTCTGACCTGGCAGACCAACAAGTTGCGTGAAGCAACAGCAGAGTAAGTTGGTCCTCTAAATTGGCACCTCTGCCTTTCCCATATCAAATAGATTAGTTCATATTTTCTCTCTTTCATATGTTTTTTTCTCCCTCTCTTGCAGTTTCAGTGTTTCTACTGCAGTACAGGCTGTGAAGGATTCCCAATGACATCCCTATCTCTGGCTGACACAGACACTGCAACAACTAATGTGGGTACCTCTGTGTTTCCATGGCATCTCAGAATCATCAATGGATGGTTCATCTCTGCATGATACAATTATCATACAGTGGAAAATTCTCAAGTTGTGTGTCAGTAACAAAAAGGCCACAAAATGCAATCCCATTTCTGCTTAGAGTATGTTACAGCTTCACAGCTGGCCAGGGATTGCAGCCATCATTCTGKGTCTGGTTTTGAGGATACAAAGCAGACCCTTCATATTAATTATATATCGTTCCCTAGAGCAAAGAAGTCACTTTATGCTTTGTCAAATGCCACATACATTGTTGTCACACAATAAATAATAAAATATTCACATTAAATAATGATAAATTAATAAGTGTTCTGTTCCCTAGGCTTAGCCRGATTTAAGAAACTATGAGATACATCTAGCCCGACAGGGCTGCAGGGGCTGCTGTTTATTAGTCGGGTCAGCCAGGTCACACAGAATTCCATACTAAATACCAATTTCACTACGGACTCCTGCAAAATTCATTTGCTTGTTGCCAGAGGAATAATCCTAACTGATACTCTTCAGCAACATACTGTTCCCTACGGTTACARGACCTTTATTATCTGCACTAACACTGTGGCTAATGCTGGTGATTAAAAGTCATATTTAGGCCCATGTAGTTGAACAAACAGTGCCTGCAAGAAACGTGTGGGATTAGGTAGTAATACCTGATTGTCTGTCATAATATTTAAAACATTTTTAACTCACTAAAACTACTTAACAGAAATTAAAGCGTATCTTCTCTGAAGGAAGCAAACCTTATTTGACCTTTAGCATTCTGAGGACCGATCATGGTGCCAGTTTTGGTTTGCATACAATGCCAAGGTAGAGGCACTTTGAACTTCTGCCTTTTAATTACATCCTTAAATTAGCAGCCTGAGATCCTCCTCATAACCCTAACTGTCTTACGATTTGTTTGATCTTGGTTCAGGTTGCATCATAACTGATCACTTATCTAATCCTCATTATTTCTGAAGTTTTGAAAAATAACAGAACCTGGAAATAAATATAATTATTTACTGGGATTTGCCAACATATGTGACATGCTTTTTGTTCTCGGCTTCTGAAGAAATATCTGAAAAGACACATGCATACAAAGATTTAATCACAGGATCAACTGGGCTGGCAATTCATTTCACTGTTTTTGAAATGTTTTGTTGAGTACCAAATTCATTCATAAGAAAGAAATCTCTTGTGCTTTTCAGTAGTCTAAAACAAGGCCACTAAGAAATGAGAAGTCAGTAATTTTACTATTAGTCTGAGAGACGTTAAACCATAAACCTCTTAAAATTCTTAATAACCTTAACTTCAAACTTCAGTCACTGAATATTTCAATGGCACCAAAACTATTTCACCAAAGCATCCATCCTAAAAGATTCCATCCATTATGGCTCAGAAAAACATAAATATAACATTTTCCATGTATGTGCAGTTATTTAATACCTTTACTTTTCTGCCTTGCTGTCAAACCTGATTCAGTCACAATTCAGGGCYTGCAATCATTACTGAAGACAACAGATCGCATTTTTCAGTGTTTGCAGTCATCTCATACTGGACCGACAGTGAATGAAAAGCAGTCTGGGACTGTAAAGAGAAAAGTCTGGTCTTTGACAAAACCCTTCATTTAAACAAATAGGTGAATATTCCATCTTGCCCTTTGAAAGAGTGATGTTTGTACGTAGGGAATATTTGTTAGATACCATTTGGGACCATTAGTATCAAATTACAGAGGAGTTCCCATTATAAATGGTATTTTGTAATAAAAGAAAATAAAGATGAGTTAAAAAAAAACATACAATAGGAAAAAAAAAATGGTAACCAAAAAAAAAAAAAAAAAAAAAAAAAAAAAAAAAAAAAAAAAAAAAGACAAAATACCAATATTATGTCTTTTCCCAATACTTCTGCATTATTTGTTGAAAAAACATGTGACCCACATAATGGCTATATAAAAATAACAGGCTGCTCATAAAAAGAAAGTCTAGCGAAAACAGCATGTGGTGGTTTTATTTAGTGTGGCTTTTAAATTTCAGGGAAACAGATCAATATAAGTGATCAGGAGTGAATACTAAAAGAAGTTGACCCCATAAAAGAAATTCTGCATGCTCTTTATTCCTAAGCATCAGAAGGACACAGAAAGAGGAGAAGGTGAAACTAGATGTGGATTAAGAAAACACAAGTTTCAAGTAGCTTAGTTTTTGTTCAAATTTTGCTTTAACTTTCTCTGATCTACCTTTTTCCCCAGTTGTGACAAGTCATGGGCAGGAAGGAAGGAAGGCAKTGGAGGGAAAAAAAAAGAAAGAAAAAAGAAGAGTCTTTGTCAGTGTTGGTCAAACCCAAAAGTCTCTGTTTGACCATTTCAGCCTCTTGAGTTCCTGTATCATCAAGCAAGTCAGAGTACTGGTTGCRCTATGTGCAATGTCTTTAGGGGTATGTAAATGAAAGAAACACCTTGTAAAGAACACCGTTATAATGTAAAACACTAAGCTGGGTAACTCGAGGCTACTAATGAAAAACATTGTGTGCCTAATCTTGATTTACTCTTCTGATTTTCCTTTTTTAAGACTAAGATCTATTCTGAAGATAGCAAAAACTAAAGAAACTGCAGTGCAGATGGAGGTTCCTGATTTTTGTAAACAAGTGCACCTTGCATCCTTATTCTGATCCACAGATGCTCAGATAATAAAGGAAAAGTTTAAAAAAGAAAAAGATGCAAACAAAACTTATTACTCGTTATTTCGCCCGTATCTGGTAGAGCCCTGATTTTCCTTCTTTCACCTCTCCCTCTTTCATGACTGCATCACTGGGTCTATCACATCCAGGACATTTCTGCAAGGACTTCACAACAACTCCATTCATAACCTCAGTTCTGCAGCGAATCACTTGGACATTTTGGAGCTAGCGGCACAGAGTAGAGAAAATGCAAGACYGCTTGTACCTTGTAGTTTAAGAAGAAGGAGATGGGCTATATCCACCCATTATGACATGCAATGGAGCAGCAAGCTGAAGGCTTTCTTGTTATTTCCAATTCAAATACAGTAATCTTCTGGTCTGATTTCACCAGAATGAGAAGAGTATGCAAGAAAATATCAGCCTTCAGAAAATTCTCACACTTTTCTCTGGATGTCTTTACTGACTGAAGTCCAGAAACTGGATAGATGGGTCTTTCCCAGCCCTTCACTCCTTCCAGCATCATGCAGAAAGTTAACATGGTGCTTAGCAAATACCAGCAGCTTCTGGAAATCTCAGCATTTCCTGTGGAGATTAAAACTATAYGATTTCGGGGATAGGTGGTTTAATCCTCTGTGAAAAAAAATAACCCTAGTCTGGGGTGGGGAGAAAGGATATCCTTTAGCATTTATTATCAAATACACACACATCCCCGCAAATTGTTAGCAACTTTAATTCTGTTACACTGTAAAAATAAATAAATAAAAGCCAACAGAGTTTGAACTCTGGCTCTCAAAGGACAAAAATATTTCCTTCTTTGCTAATAGACTTAATTATTAATACAGTTTGATTAGATGCAATATTTCTTTGTGGAAAGCTTTTTGGCAGTGTATAACCAGATGCTCAGTAATATCCTTTGGACAAGCTTAACTCCCATATGTGCCTTTCCTTGTGCATTTTTTGCAAGGTGATTACCTTGCATTACCAAGGTGATTACCATACCATCAAATGACTGTCTTATGGAACACCTGACACCCCTCCATTCCTCACCTTACATGCCATTTTTCCTCCTTCTGCCCTCCTCCTCATTCCAGTGGACTTTAAAATGGGCAGATTTTAGCGATAGTGAGCAGAAGGAGCACATCTCCTTGTTCTCCTGGATCAGCTTTTCATGACCCTTGCCTGAGATGGTCAGACACTTCCTCACACCATGGGTATTTCTAAACCAGAATTTCCACCTTTTTCAGCAGAAACCACAAGCTGAGCGAAGCAGCAGCTGACCAGCATCAGAAAGCCAAGAGCTGCTGCACCTCACACATCTTCCTGCTGTCAGAAGGAATATTCAGGACACGTCAGGATGAGCTCAAAGCAAGAGGTCCTGGGGTGCCAGCAGACAAAACTGAACAGGAAGCAGGTGTGGCATTAATGACTCCCTAACACATTTCAAAGGCCTTGTTTCTAGTTAAGACTATCCATTAAAATAAAATAAATTAAAAAAAATAATCATGGCCTAACCTCAATAAAATACTGAATGATCTTGTAAAACTAATAAACTTTGTCTCCACCATAGCTGATCTCCTCACACACTTGTGCTGTTGAGCACTAACTGCGCAGTTCATAACAAAAAAGATCTCTTTGGGTTGACGATGCAGCACTGCTTTCTTGCAAGACTCCTCCAACGAGCAATAGGTCCAAGCACAACTTGGTTTTGTCTAGCACCTTTTCAGGACCATTCTAACTCACATGTCCAGCTCAGTACTAAAATTTCAAGTTTCTATGGACAACATTTAAAAAGGTCAATCTCCAGTCTTCTAAACTTCGTTACCCCTGGAGCATCAGGCAGCTGTTATTTCCCTCCTGGGCAAGTTCTCCTCACTGACTTGAGCATCTCCCTACCCCAATTCCCTTTTACTGCAGTAAGAACAAGACATTGACTGAACTTGCAAGTGCTTCACTCAACAGATGTGGATGGGAATTATCATTGCTCTGCCAGACTGCTCCAGCTTATATCTTTAATCTCTATTTCTGCCTGTCCCTTTCCCTGTACTGATCTCATACTTCTTATTTATTTCCCGGTTTTTCCTCTTCAGTTCATGTATCTAAGTATCAGCATATATCCTGATTTCTCTCTCTTCTTTGTTGAATTAATATATGTACCATATCTGTGGTACATATCTGTAAATCTGTGTGGAAGTGAGTGTATTTTTCTTGTGTTGTCACACTGTCTAGGACTACAGATTTCTTATCCTTCACTGGGATTAATAACCAGAATCATGTGAAGGAGCACATACAACCAGCTTCCACTTCAGTCAATAAATAACGCTTTACATTTTTCTTAATTACAGACATCCAACATGTGAGTGACAACTTCCTGTGCCCTTGCACACCTTTTAGATCACCCTTCCAAGAAGAGATTTGAAAACAACGGTCCCATATCTAAATATAAAATGTATCTAAATATAAAAGATGTCAGCTCTATAAATTAATTCAGGAAGACAGAATGGAAAGAGGATTTATATGTAAGGATGAGAGAAAATCTATGTGCATCTAAAGACAGACAGATGCACAATTGGATATCTGCATGTATCTACAGTGGAAACATCTGCTGGCTCTTATTGCTGCTTCTCTCCTCTTTCCTTCTTCTATTTCCGTTCTTTTGCTTCCCAGCCCTCTTTGTGGAATGTAGATGCTTTTTTCCTTATTATTATTTTTCATCTTTGATTACTAGCTTGTAAAATAATAAAATGAAAGGAAAATGGAGATTGTTTCCTCTAACCCCACCAGATCTAGAATTTCATGGCTAAGGTCCACCTCAATGCTTAACATTTTAAATTGTTATTTTTAATAATAATCATTATCTACAGGGGCTTGCTCATTAGGCAGGCCTGTATTACTGTAGCTCTATTTATAATCAACAGCTAGCTCCACCTAGTGTCGTCTTAATTCATCAGCAAAACAGAAAGCTAAAACCACATGCTATAGATATAACAGAAACAATCTATAAAATCACTTGTCAGCAGGATGATGGCCACAGACAGCATGCAGTTACGATTACCAGCATCAACAAGGAAAAGACCATTTTAAGTTAACTACTGTATGATGATAGCCAGCCAGCACTCTTGAGACAAGGAGCGACTAGCAGCTTCGGGAGTATAAATGTAATACATGCAATATAAAACAGTTTTACTGCTACCCTGAAAAGGTGAATGGCACTTAATCTGTTTATATGGGTTATTCTCTCTCTGGTTTCATCTTTATCAACAAGAACAAACTATTGTTAAATTTAATAGAACTTCTCTGAAATGGAATAACAATTTTTTTTTTTTTATTGTCATCAAAACTACAGAACTATTTTTGGCTATACAAACCGCATAGTGATCCTCTCCACTAATAAGTACATCTCCCCTCCCAGCAGTTACAAAATAATTTGAAATGCCTCTCAGAGGTGATCAAAGCAGGGAAATGCTCAAACCAGCTAACAGTATATCAGTTTTACTGATCTTTACCTTCAAACTTTCTGAAGGCTGGCTCACTGCTGCATATCTAGAAACATCTATCTTTCTAAAACTGTTACAGCTTTAGTCAGCAACATTTAGTGTTTAATAGCCTGATCCCCTTTTGACAACGCTACATAGAGTAGAACCAGCAAAGTCATTTAAAATAAAGTCAGAAAAGTGAATATCCAGTATGACAAGAGATTCTTGATCATAACCTTGGAAAAAATAATAGACCTAATGAAGAAGGGAGTTTACATTGAAAGAAAGCATTTTGTAAGGCAAAATAATGCAAATAATTTAACATAATCATATCCTCTAAGCTATCAAGTGGTGTTTGAATGGTTGTTGGACCTCCGAAAAGGAAGGAAAGAGAGGTCCTGCCTTACATTTAAAAAACACCACTTTTACTTCTTAGATCAAGGGCGACCCACTCCGATAGAGCTGACGTCTGTTTTAAACCTGTTCAAATCACCTGTTCAGAGCTGCTTAGCAGTTTCACCCTAGTGGTGATAAAATATATTTCAATATGTACAGTATACACTTAATGACCGCTCACCGTGACAGAGAGGGTGTATATATGTTGGGGGGGGGGAAGGGGGCACGGACAGGAGGAAGGAACATATATTAAGATGATACATACAGCAAAGCAAGCACCTTTAAATTTTCTCAAACTTTCTCAAAATACTCAGTTGAAAGTTATGCTTGTGACTCATCTAGTTTAAAGTATTCACAGCTAAATTCAATGATTATATGAAAACCTCACCGCAACACAGAATATTAATTTAATAAAATGCACACGAAAATGCTCTCTGATGTTTCAAAAATAAGAGAATACTCCAGTTCTCAATAATTTAGCAGTTACTGTCATTTCTCATTAACAGCTTTCAAAATCCTATCTGAAACAAGCTGATACAGAGAAATTAAGAGCAGTAATCAAGCGAGAAATGATAGACCAGCTGGGTAGGCATCAAGTTGGCAAAACGTGAATACAGTTCAATAGCTGAAACAGATGCTGGAGTTGTTGAGAAATCCTGCAGGAGATATTGATGTATTTTCTTTATATAATACTGAACAACTGAATAAATGTCAAGAGCTAAAAACTGATGGGGAATAAAACCTGYCAGAAAAACTAACTATAAAGCAGAGACCTGTGATAATATCTTTTCATAATMCCAAAACATTCAGTACATGCATCTCCTTTTCCTCAGGATTCCTGAATATGCCAATAGATCAATCAGAGCTTGCTAGTGAATCAGAGGGAGCCTTTCCCAGTCTTGTTTCACAATTGTTTGTTTCTATCTACCTGAGGCTTCACAGACTTAGAAAACACTTTATTCTTCCGTCTCATCCTAACACAACACTCTCTTTCAAGCAAGTGATTCCCCGAGCTTGGAGGCAAGCAGGAAATAAAGGGTAACACAAACATAAATGAAACTGCAAAATCCATTTTGAACAAGGAATGTTGTTTTCAGAGTTTCAACACCTCAGCAACAAATCCTCTGCCATCGGCGGCAGCTCATTCTAGCATATGCTTTGTCATGGTCAGTTTCTAATTACATTCATAATGATGCAATAGCTTTGATAATCCTACCTTCCATGCCAGCTGCTTTTCTTGTCACTCCATCATGCCAATAAGTTGGCTGCCGTAACAAATCAAGATAGTGCAAAACAGCATCTTTCCCTTGCATCTGTCATCTTCCTGAAAGCATTCTATTACTGCCGACTGCTGGGAACCAGAAAGTCTATTTGAATTCCAGCAGCTCCCCTTTCGCATGATTCAAGTTAGGTTAGGTGGGCATGCCTAACATGATTCTCTCCATCATTTATTATGCAGCTGCTACACCGTCGGTGTGGTAACCACTCTGACTTTATCTGATACGTCAGTCTTGCAAACCTCTACCTCCGTGCAAACACACGAGCCACAGAAGCATCTTGCATTTAATGAGCATTCTCCCTGCCTAAAGAGAGTGCATCTGCAAATCTGTTTCAAATCCTGCTACTTGCATTGTCCTCTAAGGCTGATGCAAATGTTTGAAGATTTTTTTTATTCTTGCGTTTCGTCTCTTCAGAAAGCACGGTTCTTCATGCACGCTTGAATTATTCACACTTCAGCTAAACGTTTGCTGATTTGTGTCCAACCAAACAGCACCTTCCCGTTGAAACTCTCTGCTCAAAAGCTACTTCTGAATAACAGTGCTGTGCATTCAGGTTCTCAACTCTGTTTCATTTTAAACATGGCTTTTATAGCTACACCTCAACAAATACATTTAGCTCTTTTCACACAATGAATGGCTGTCTAATGAGGGAACRGTACGTTTTCAAGCAATTTATCTAGGTCTACCTGTAGGTGACTTTTGCTTTTTGTGCTTTATACATTTTAGCAGTAAGTGGATAGCTCTGYTAGAGCATCTTGATATTCTTAAAGTGGTAAGAACACCACCATAAGCTGTTTTTTGCCAGCCTGTGGAGGACACTCTCAAACAACAGAGTTTGCTTAACTGCTTCCGAGTATGGTGAATTAAAGGGATAGGATTGTTTTGTTGTCTATTTATATTTTCTGTTGGGATGGGGGAAAAACACGCTTGCATCAGTGATTTCAAAAAAATATTAATAGAAATTGACATATACACATCAATCATCCTCCAAGTTAAATTAGCTGCGTCTCCTCCCACCACTTCTGCCTGCAGTTCAKAGTCAAGGCATTTCATCTTTAATGCATCTGCTTGCTCATAAGCTGAATAAATATCCCCAACCCCACACTGGAAAGTTTGAATACCTGAGAGAGAAAAAAGGAACAATTTAACATGTGCAACTGCCTGGATAAAACCTGTTCGTTAAGTGAGGGAGAGCAAGGACTATCACTGGAGTAATACCTCCTTCCTTAGCCTTTTCACAATGGCCAAGGAGGAGTAAGGAAGGGGAAACGGCACCATCCCCCAGGAAGAGCTTTCCCTTGCAGTGCTTGCCAGCTCAGCATCACTCACCAGTTCTCATATTCCCAGCTCAAAAGGCTCATAGGGTTTCACTTAAGCCTCACTTCTTCACTCAGATGAGATGTGTTCAACTTCTCCACGGTTTGCAACACCCTCCACTGCGACAGTCCCTTCCTCTTCCACAATTTCCTAGCCTCAGTTAAGTTCCTGAACCTCTTGGCTTGAAAACATGAGCTTAGGGGAGAGTTCTAACTCACAGATAGTGAAGGGGGTGCGGAAGAGGAAAAAAGGTAAGAGGATCTCCTACTTTGAAGAAATAAAAATAACAAATTGGCACATGATAGCTTCCTCTAGGCCTCCTACAGGGGTATTATCAGYGGGTGCAAGTGCAGGGCACGTCCCTCTTCGCCCCGTGCGGAGCCCCAGCCCAGGGGCTGGAGGCAGGGTCCCCAGAGGCTGGGCGGAGGGGCAGGCATGTTCCCCTGGCAAAAACCCAACGGGCAGCGGCGGGAGCAGGCTGGTGCTGGGGGTGCCGAGCGCGGGAGAGCTCCCAGCGCTGCTAGGAGGGAACCGACTCCCTGCTCTCGCCCACATCTAAATGGCACAGCTGACACCTGAATGAGCTAACATAGCATGGTGCGGTTTATATTTGATACTGTRTTTATTCCTAGCATGCTGCCAGAAAATGCCTTTTTAGAGATTTCATGTAAATAAAGTAGAATTACTACATCTGTTCCTCTGTCTGTAGCAGCACATACCAACAAGCTAATTTTGCATTCAAGGCAACAGAGACAGTCCTATCGTATACTTGCAAAGTGCACAACAATAAAGTGCCTATCTGAAAATATCGTCAGCTCCTTTTTGTTCACAGTTCAAGCCATTACTGAAGTGAAACAAACCAGAAAATAAATGAGGACTGACTTTGAAGTCCCYGTAAGTTCAAAGTACATAAAACGATATGCTTAATATTTCACACTTCTAGATGCATTACGATTTTTAAACCATAGACACAGCAGCAAGGAATTTACATGGTATTTCACAACAGATGAGTTTGAGTTCCTAGCTCATACAGACTGTAGTTGCAGGGAAGACCTAAAGTACCCAAAACCTCACCATAGGCTTGACTTCTAGTTCAGTGAATTTTGAGCTGTGCAAAATTATAGATTGAAACGTCCAGAAAAACATTTCCCATGTTAATAAGCCAAATAATACTGGTAAGAGCATGGGAGCATTTGGTACAGCATAAATATACTTTAGCAGAATCCTTTCCCACCCAGATACCTCAGAAGGAAGTACAAAAAGGGTGAAACAGCCAAAAGGGGGAAAAAAGAAAGAGGGAATTATGGAAAATATTTCCAGAGAGATAAGCATGGCATTACAAGGAGGATCCTCTGGGGTTTATCATTCAGTATTACTGCCCTCCAGCAAAGGATACAGTGATGTAGTTTAGCCACACAGACCATTCCCATTCAGATCAGGGCTATGGGAAGYAGCGATTTTTGCCCTGGGCAAAAAATGAGTATTTTTTTTTAATTACTTTTTGGGGAAGGAAACCGGTATCTTCTCTGTACGCTAGCTGTATAGAAAAACAGCCCAGAGATGAATGGAGAATCTGGGAGGAGAAACCAGTATCAGTCATTCTGTCCACATATTAATAGGCCAGATTAATAGCTGGCTTTGGTCTCTACTTTTTCTGCATTTTTCTGAGAAAACAACAGCCTCGGTTTCTGCTTATTGTAACTGGATTCAGCATCTGCATAGATATAATTATAGTAACCCACCCATATGGAATGAATTGCTTTAGAGAGAAAGCTCCACGGGTAGCACTCCCAGATTCTGCAATAACACAAATAGGTAATTTTTTGATCTTATACAGAACTGTCCCCAGTCTGGAAAAAGCAGAAATAAACGACAAGTGGAAAAGCACTCATCAAGTGGTATTCTGCTTTTTACAGTACTGAACGCAGTAGGCAAAGAAACTCCAGTTTATTTGGGTGACGATGACATGAGAAAGGAAGGAAGCCCGTCTCTGTTCCTATTCCATCTACAGCTTATGGTAAAGACATGTCTATTTGTTTTAATTGCTTCACTGCTACTAGAGCGACTAATTGGCTTATTCAGCGTGCTTGAATATGATTATGGTGGTGTGTGCACATTACAATGATAACTAAGATACAATGTGGAATCTCTTATTGCTGCCATTTCCTTTTTCCTTTTTGTTTTCCTCTTTGGAAGTACTAGTGACTCCAATAAAGYAAAAGTAGATAATGGATCACTGAAAAAAATGAAGCAAGCAGATTGGCCTTGACCTTCAACCCTACATGTGCTCTCCATGATCTCTCTGGTATACAAAAATGAATGCTGATTTTACCTAGCAAAAACTATTCATTTGTTTTGCTAATAAGTCTCCTGAAGACAGTCAATTTCTCTTCCCTTTTTCTCTGCCTCCCATTATTCTTAGGTACTTCATTCCTCCCCCAGTAAACAACTAATTCAATCAATCAATCATGCAAGAAAATACCTTAATGATATACTGCGCACATTTGGATTAATAAACATCTCCAATGGGAGCACTGGGAAGTTTGTTTGGACAACACAGACAGGAATTATTAATTATTTCTTATTGTTAATCATTCTATATTAACTACTTCTCAGTTACTGGATTTCTGATGTATGATTATAAAAGTAAGCTGTCGATAAAGAATCACTTTCCCATAGAGTTAGAGCTACCAGTATTTTCATTTTAATGACAATATCTCAATAGTTTAGAGAGGATGACTTTTGACAATTATGGCACATGTAGCTTTGACTGATTTAAAAATTGGTACAAAGGAGTGTATAAACAACTGAAAAGGAACAATGCATACAAAGTCATGTCTCTAGAAACTAAAAGCCCAGTGCAACTATCATCTTGACAAAGATGCTTACAAGCCCTAGGAGTCCACTGGAACGGTTCAGAGGTCTGGTCACCCAGACAGGACAACCGTGTTGCCCAGAGAGACTTTTCAGATGTGGGTGTCTGAARACACCCAGCCAGGCACGTGACAGCCATCCAAGGAACTGAAACTTTCAGGGGTTTGAAACTTTTTGCTCATCTGTACCATAGTTGATCCAAATATTTTTTTGTGCAGAAGTCATCTTCATTTTTTTARCTGAATCTGAGGTGTATGAAATTCACCTAAGTTCAGACATTTGTCATAAACGGAAAGGTCAGAAAACATTTACCTGAGGACATGTTAGGGGGACTCATGACCAACCTTTCAAAGTGAGATTGATTCCATTTAYGGTAAGAAAGTTTTGCAAAGTTTTATTACAGACGTGCTTACAACAATAATAAGCAAGGATGTSCTTAGCAACCCCAGGATTTCATATTACAGGACTTGGATGAAAAATTATTCATAAAAGATGTTACAGAAACAGTTCTCTGAGGGCATCTCTAATGGCAGAACACAGCACGCTAAAAAGTGGATACTCTACATCAATTTTGAATATTGCTGTGTGATATAGTCATCTGAACACTGCTAAAAACGTGGATAATACAATCTCTCAAATGCGGCAACTGTTGAGGATTTTTAATGGCAACCTCTGCTTATGTCTACAGATAAGCCAACAGACATTCTGCATTTTGTTCTCACATAGCATATGTATTTCAGTGACAGTGAATTTAAAATACTAGGTTCTAGCAAGAAAAAAAAACTAGTTAACTCATTCTCCAAATATTTAACACACATCAGAAAGCAGAAACATACAGTTTCACTATTTAACACTCAGAGAATTAGTGACCTTGAACTCTTCAGGAAACRCTGTTTATCTTCCTCCTAAAGCAAGTCTTGTAAGTGCTGTTAGCACAAAGCTGAACAACGACATGAAGTTTTAAGATGCTAATTACAGAAAACATATATTTTGTTCTCTTACAGCTCCTTTTAAATTAGACTGACTTGAGCTACACATMTTTAACCTTCTTCCATTTGTACCTTTACTTCTTTGGGAAAAGACATTGTTCAGCTTGATACTAGGCTTGAAATAATTACTGATGTAAGCATCTTAATTTGTTCATTCTTTCTACAGCTGCAGTCCATGTATAAGATGATGCATAACAGAGGTACCAGAAATAAAAAAAAAAAAAAAAGAACAAAACAACAAAAAATCCAACAACCAAAAAACCAGACCTAACACACATTCTGTAGAGCCCCTGTGTGCCAGTACTCAGCTCGCTGTGGTTTTGAGCCCCTGAGCACTCTCACCTAGTATAGCTTTCTAGCAGAGTACTCTATGTTTCTCTCCATTTTCACCAAATGCAGACGACTGTCACATAAAATAAATAAGGGAACTGGTTAAATGGCAGCTAGTCAATAAATGTTTTGGACATCACAGATCACATGCTTTGAAATGTTTTCTCCTGGTCATTTCTACTGCTACTCCAGTTGAGTAAAAACCAAACTTCTGGTTTAGTGGTACTTTCTAATTCATTGCATTGGTTTCCCGATGGATCATTAGCCATTTGGTAACATGCATATGACAGGTATATATTAAATAACTAATTAAAGCAAATTATACCACATTCCAAATTCCTATAGYATCTCAATCAAACTTATCTTCTCATTGTTTCTTTGCTATATATTTTCTAAATTAATTATCTATGTGGTTTGAGTTGTGGTATTAATATTAAAAATGGACTTCTGATTCAGATTACTGAGGAGATTGTAACTGCTAACACTAGTCCAAAATCTCCAAAGATAGCAACTGAAAGTCCTTAACTGGCAACACTTTGTAAGGCTTTGTTTTTCAATTCAGTGCTTAAGTAAAATCCCAGGCAACTTTTTCACACGGGTCCATTAAAAACTAGTAACTGCTTCAGAAAACCACAGCAAATCCCTTAAAAAACAAACCTAACACTCCACATAGACCGTACTTACCCAATCCCTTTCAGTACATCAGAAGGTTCCCAAAAAAACAAAAAATATAGGGGGCAGAAAGCAAATTCCTTAATACTGAGTGAACGAGGCTGGCCATACAGTCTGGGGTTCCACTTACCGATGGGGTTCCCACCATCTGTGGTCCCTGAGTATGTAAGCAGTTCAGAGCACATAGTAATAATTTGTGGAAACCATATTTTTGGAGGTGAACACCTCCTCACTTTCCTGGAACAAATATAGCAACGAGGGYTTCAGAAAAATGAAAATCTCGTAAGATTTCACAGTTTCCGTAAGAGGAAATAAAACTACGCAGTGTCATAAGAWGATGTTTTAATATATATTCTAAATTAAAACAAAATAAAATCCATGGTAGTTGCCTTGCGCTTCACAACAGACTTATTGCCTTAGAAAGGTGAGTACTCTCCGCACTATCTAGGGCTCTTGCCACAATGCAAGTTAACAGGGGGGGTCACAAAGAAAAGACTCTTCCACTCTACCCTCCCTCCTTTGCCAGCAGAAATAATATACTCCACATTTTGTATCCCTGTCATTGAATAATCTGCGTTAATGTTGGAGATTTAAGAGTGGACATCTACTATTTTATTACAATATATGAATCAAGGAGAAGGACAAACAGACAAAGCCAACTTAAGTTTCCTAGAAATGAATATACTAAAAAAAAAGAAAAAAAAAAAGGTTTTTTTCTTTGGGGGGTGGTGGTGTTTGTTTTTAATATGGGATTTGAGATAAAAATCTAAATCTGAAACAGAAGTTGAGTTCATCATCCACAACTGTTGGTGCCCTATAACATTCTCAACTTCAGCATAAAGAGAGCTTGTATGTACTATCGCCTTTAAATGAACATGGTGGTGATAAACGTAACATTAACTATAACTTTCCAGCAGATTTCTCATATGCCAGAAGATTTCATAGAACCACAGAATCATTTAGGTTGGAAAGGACCTTTAAGAYCATCGAGTCCAACCGTTAACCTAACACTGCCCAGTCCACCACTAAACCATGTCCCAAAGCGCCACATMCACATGTTTTTTGAACGCCTCCAGGGATGGTGACTCCACCACTTCCCTGGGCAGCCTGTTCCAATGCCTGACWACCCTTTCRGTGAAGAAWTTTTTCYTAATRWCCRATCTAAACCTCCCCTGGCACAACTTGAGGCCATTTCCTCTCGTCCTATCACTTGTTACTYGGGAGAAGAGACCAACACCCACCTCKCTACAACCTCCTTTCAGGTAGTTGTAGAGAGYGATAAGGTCTYCCCCTCAGCTGCCTTTTCTCCAGCCTAAACAACTCCAGTTCCCTCAGCTGTTCCTCATAAGACTTGCACTCTAGACCCTTCACCAGCTTCGTTGCCCTTCTCTGGACATGCTCCAGCACCTCAATGTCCTTCTTGTAGTGAGGGGCCCAAAACTGAACACAGTATTCGAGGTGCGGCCTCACCAGTGCCGAGTACAGGGGCACAATCACCTCCCTACTCCTGCACTCCTGCTGGCCACACTATTTCTGGCACAGGCCAGGATGCTGTTGGCCTTCTTGGCCACCTGGGCACACTGATGGCTCATCTTCAGCCTTTTCTGCCGGGCAGCTTTCCAGCCACTCTTCCCCAAGCCTGTAGCGTTGCCCAGGGTTGTTGTGACCCAAGTGCAGGACCCGGCACTTGGCCTTGTTGAACCTCATRCRRTTGGCCTCGGCCCATCGATCCAGCCTGTCCAGATGCCTCTGCAGAGCCTTCCTACCCTSAGGCAGATCAACACTSCCGCCCAACTTGGTGTCATCTGCAAACTTACTGAGGGGGTGCACTCGATCCCCTYGTCCAGATCATTGATAAAGATATTAAACAGAASTGGTCCCAATACTGAGGCCTAATTTGAGACCCTGATCATAGAATCATTTCAAAGGCAGGACACAGTAAGAGAGGATGTTGCTTTGAAGGACAGGAAAAACAAAGTCAAAACTCCCTGTAAACTCCAAGAGCCAGGCAGCGGAGCAGGGACGATCGTCTGAGCTGTGGGGCACCTCAGCTTTGCATGCGGGAGCCACTGTCCTCCCTCCCCAAACTTCTGCCAGTCTTCCTTCAGTCGCAGAGCAGCTACTCCTATTTTCCCATCCACAGGATATGCATATTTCCTCATTTTCAATACTGCAAATATTTTATTATTTTTTTTTTAATCCCCAGACTGGTCAGGACACAGTGATATATTTGGGCTGCCCTACAGGCCCTAGTTAGAAGGGCATATAATAGTAATATAGAAGGCACTTCAGCGAGAACCTTTTCTCACTCAGCCAGAGCTGAAAGCAGATTTAGGGGAAGGCATGACCCTTAAAGAATCGGTTCCCAGGCAAAGGCAGGAATTGGAGAACCCYGCAGCATTAGCCCTCCAAACCTCACATCTGTGGTGGTCTGCAGCCACATGTGAGACCGTGAGCACTTCCCAAATAGGTGGGAACGAGGGAGGAAGAAGTAACAACCTGCATTGTGTGGGTGATTGGTGTAAAACTCCCAGATTAGTGGAATTAGTAAAACTGGCCTAATTAAACCCTCTCTCTTGCATCTTGACAAGCTTACAGTATATCTGGGACACTGAATGGCACCAGTGAGCAGGGTGGCACAGCTGCCAAGGATCACTTTGCTTGCCAGGCTTCATTTTTAACATTATTTTGCATAATATCAGTGTGCAATCAATTTTGTATTGTATCAGTACAAAAGCTGAGATGATATCAACAGAATACATAACACTGCTCAAAGTTTTGTTAAAACAATTATAAAAGGCAAATTCTTAAACCAGGTATTGCRTATAGAAATAAAGTGTTGTGGGAATACATGTTCCCGGAGAAGTTAATATCTCTCTTTTCCACTATTCAAAATTCAGGGCACACTCTACTAAGCTTATAACATGGTATTACATTACTTGATTTGCACTGATTTACATTACCAACCCTTTTTATGAAAAAATGCAGAACTTAATGACCTCATTATCACAAAAAAATAATTATCTTGCAAATTTCCCAGGAAACCATGACTTCAATCGATACAAACAGAAAGCCATTTCTGGTAAAAGTGACAGACACCTGCATCAACTCCCAGTTCAACAGGAGCAGCGTGTAACACATGGATGCTGCCGCATGCAGCGTCCCTCCAGGTCATTCTGGAGCTACTAGGTCTGGCCCAAAGCACAGAAAGTTGTACAAAAAGACAAGTAAAAAGGTATCCCAGAAAGCAAATACAGAGACTGCATAAAGAAAGGTTCGCCGTGCATATGGTACCCAAGTTTCTGCATGGAGTTCAAAAATGTCAGCAACAGAAGTGGCACCTGGGAAGTTTTTAGTGTCCTCCTCTCATCCAGATACTCTTCAATTCCACCCTCCCCTGAGTYCTCTCCTTTAGAAAATAGTGACTACTTGAATTTGGTCTGCAATCAACAGTCAAACCTGTCCAGAATGCCAAGACCATCACTGTCATTGTGCTTGTATATTTGGGGTAGACATGACACAGTGAAGACTCACAGTGAAGTCTTTTTATTCTGATTCATGCCATTTGCATGGCTTTATATTCTGAGTTTTAAACACTATGCAAACCTTTTTTTTTTCCCTCTGCGTAATTACTGGAACATATTTTAGGTTGAATTAGGAAAAGCTGTGGAAGAGAAAGATGTTTCTACACCACAGCACACACTGGTTTTCCATCAATGAGTATTAACTGCTCTTTCCCAGAAGGGCCTGCTCACTTCTTCCCTCACCAGGAACAACAAAAGCCCAGCAAAGATGCTTCCCTGGTACAGGCAGAAAGCTTCTTCATAACAATTTCAGGCTTATCCCTGTCTGACACTAATATATGCACAGTTGGAGTAACTACAGATGCTGCCATCAATATATCCCTGAAGCAGTCTCCATGTCTGTCAATACTTCCCAATTCAACAGACTTGAGTAGGAGCATCATTCTTCTGCTTCTGCTCTGGCTGGCAAAATGGGGCCACGTTATCAGTCAGAAAAGTTCTTTTGAAAGACACCAAGAAACAGTCATATCAGCACTTCTGTTAGGAACAGAAGTCAGCTCTTGACTTCCAAGAACAGTTTTGGCCACAAGCCTAAATCAGCATCCACTTCAGACAGAAAATGTGGCAAAAAAAAAAAAAGGCCTTCCACAGATAAAAAAAAAAAAAAGAGGAATGCCAGAARGCAAGCCTCTTCTCCATCTCAAGTAGAAAAAGGCACTAAGAAATGCTCTGAGGCCTAAATCATGCATATAGGTTTATAGATCAACCCTAGAGCCGTATTGAATAATACCAAAGCCGCAGGTGCTTTTTACCTCTGCACAGACTTGTGGCATAATCTTTTCCAAAGATGGGTGTTTCAACTGAGATCTACATATGCCTGCTAYACCAGAGTGAGAAAATCACTTCATTAGTCCAGTATGGCTAAGACACAACCTGAGTTAAACCAAATGCAGAAAAAGACTTATGAAAAAATAACAGTCTTTAATGAACTAGCTTCATTTTGTTCACAGTTTATCACTTCATGGAAAATACTGTTCAACTGAATGTATTCATTATGTGAATACATCAAAAGTTCTCTTAATTTTTAAGCACACCATGGACTGACAGTGAGTCATTTGCTGTGAGTGCTGGAATACCTGATCTTTAAAAAGTCTGTGATGTGAATGGGGAGATATGACAAGATATAGTTTCTTTTTGCCCTATGGGATAAGCGTACCACAGTCACTARGAGAACTTTACAAAAAGCCCTAAGGCTCCGAGTCTCTCTGTGAAAGGACTTGCAATTTATGGTGAAACGACAGATAAAGAGAACGATGAAAACATTAAGGTTTTTTTTTTTTTCTTTCTTTCTTTTTTTTCTTTTCTGGGCTACTTGTGYTTTGCCTGAGGCATCATTCCAAGAAAAGTTAGGCAGCTATAAAATGTATTGGCTGGGACCAGAGTTTGAATGCAATTTTCTCTCGTCACATTCACACAAAGATATTGCATCTTCCTGCGCTATCCTAGCTAAGAAAGGCATATTTAATTGTTTCTGTGCCAGGTTCTGGTTGGGGGTTTTGGGAACTCACTTCTATCACTGTGTCAAGTAATACCACAGCACTGTGTACAGTTCCATTCCCAGTGTGCATACTCAAGTGTGGAAACTTAAAATTTGTTTACCAGGAGCACTGATGTGAGCAAAATTTGATTGCTTGAATGCTCTCAGAAAGCAAAACACAGAAGTTGGACAGTGCCTACAGTAACTTTGATTTTAAAATCAAAAAAAACAAATCTAAGAACTAGGAAAATTTCTAACCCGGGTATAAGAATCCAGTTCTAAATGACATCTAAACTAAGTTCAGTAAATAGTATCAATTATGTCCTCGAATGCACTGATGGATGACAGTTTATTAAACTGGAGCTGGATAGGGCCTGTTGCGACAGKACAAGAGGTAATGGTCATAAACTAAAAGAGGGTAGATTCCAACTAGATATAAGGAGGAAATTTTTTACAATGAGGGTGGTGAAACACTGGAACAGGTTGCCCAGAGAGGTGGTAGATGCCCCATCCCTGAGCAACCTGATCTAGTTGATGTCCCTGCTCACTGGGGGGGGGAACTACGTGAGCTTTTAAGGTCCCTTCCAATCCAAACTATTCTATGATCATCTGAACTTAAAATAATTATATACACATATATCTATTTATGTACATACAAATATAAAATGTCAACATTTATAATATGGACATATTTCTTCCTTACCCTTTGGAGCCTTCAGCTTCAGTACTGAACTAGAACCATCCCAGGTTCATAAGAAATTCTGGGCAGACAGACTAAGATCCTAATTGACTGCAGTCACTGGCAGCCCAGGATACAGAGTCACATGTTTCCAGCTGACTTGCTCATAGCTGACAATCCTCAGGCAAAAAAGCACAAACTCTGATGGGTCTACCAAAAGGTCTGGCAGCACCCTCCTGCCATCTTGACTATTAAAATACAATTATTATAGTGAACAGCTAAGAACTGTTATCAGGTTATTAGCCAATGCCCAGGTTATTGGATGCCTGCAACRTATCACCTGAAAGAGGACTGGAGACTTTCTTGAGCATAGAAGAGAAAGAGGAGGGTAGTAAAAATCAATTTCAAGCCACAAAAGCTTTTCCTAATAGGATTATTAGAATGTGCCTTTTCCTTCAAGCACCATTCCAAGTTTCCAAGTTATAGATACTAGATAGCATCCAAGAAATTAAAATTCTGCCTAGTAACCAAAACTAATCAACATTTGCAACACTTGCTGTTGATCAATACCTGAGGCACCTTACCCTCTCCCTACATTTAGGGCCATCCACCTGGAAAGAATGTAAGCTAACAACTGGCCAGACAGAACCGATGACATTTATAGGTTTCTTCCTCTATTTATCACATCTGACTGACAGAAATTAAAATATTTTTTAAAACTCCACCACTATATCTAGAATAAGCAGTTGACTACCAGGAAATATGTAATAGGACGAAATAACTTATGAATATTAGACCTAATCCTTCATTATTCCTAATATCTCACTGTCATTCCTGACAAACTAAATCAAAGCAACATCTACAAATTCTGATGCAGCAYCCCAGCAAGATGTTATTAAATGTATTTTTTCATATGAAGTGCTATTATGTCAAWAACTGTCCTCTGTAATGGGTATTTAGGAGATTATTTCCTTGATTGCTAATGAGATTACTATCTCCATATATTCTGATCTGAAAATACAGGTCAATTATTATTACTGCTGCTGTTGCTCATACCTTGAAAACAGCTGGTCTGTGGCTGTTGCTCTTCTGGCTCTCACGCCAGAAGAGCGCATTTTCAGTCTGAATACCGCACTCTACACAAAGCTACCTCCTTAGCAATGCTAACGCATCACTCGCCACCCAGCCGAAGGCTACCTTTTTCCCAGTGACGCCTTCATGCTCTCAGCACTCTGACTAGTCCGTGTGAAAGGGAGGCTTAAATGAAGTGTGGATTTTCCTTTAGAGGTTTTCTGAACAATAACTTCACATATTAACAACAGTTTGGGTTTGAAACTGAAATCAGGAAAAGAAAAATGCTCTAAAGTAGAGAGCTACACAACTTGCACTCCTATTTTAAGGACAGGAATGTAATATGGTTCTGTGCAAATCTGCAGGGGAAGAGCATGAAATAATAACAATTTTGTTTAATATTCATAACACAATGAGAGAATGAGTAATACACTTTCATTTCCACAACCCTGAGTGGCCGACATATGAAATGCACCTTCTCATCTCCCGGGTCTTGGTGATTTTAGACAAGAGGAGAGGGAGAAAAAGGCTTGGAAGAGGATGATGCCATGTTGTGCTGTTTCTGATCTGTCTATCTGAAAAGCAATAAAGTCTCTAATCACAGTCACAGAAGTGCAGGCAGGAAAAAAAATGAGGCGGGGGGGGAGGGAAATGGGCCTGGGCTAGTCCCTTTTTGTAGCTTCTCCTGGCTGGCACAACCATGGGCCAAATATTGTGGCCCTGCCATATGAAAACACATCGTTATAGGATCTCCTTCAGCAGCTGTGGAGCACTCTGTATGAATGAATGCACACAGTCACCTTCAAATCCACCTGCGGTGAAGCTACAGGCAAGGACCAYTGATGAAATCATGCCCAAAACATTGCTACAGGGAAAGCTCAGAACTAGGCTGGGACTAAGCACTGAAGATCTACTAAAAAAAAACAAACAAACAAAAACAAACAAAAAACCCCAAACACATAAAAGGTCACAGCTGAGAAGAAAATCAGGTATTTTGTTGTTAGTAGATTACTCAACAGAAGAAACCAGAGCCAGTTTTCTGAAACGAGCCAGAAAGTAACTACTTTAAAGAAAATCCTGAAGGAATTAGGATTCACCTGTTTCGATAAAAAAATTATTCCTGGAAAMTGCCACAGGATCAATTTCTATTTCACAGTTGTGGCACTGGGAGGACAAAAAGGAATGACCATGAACTTTTAACAGAAAACATCAAAGACTTCTTCATTTCACTGAACCATTAATCACATAATGATGAATGTTTATTAGCCTGTCATTCCAGAGACTAACATTTATTTCCATTTAAAACAAAATGCCTCTCCCCTCTCCCCTCTCCCACAAACTGCATCATAAATGCACCAAAAACTGATGGGCTCTGAAACTAGAGTGCAGATTTACTGAAACATGAAATATACAACTCATTTGCCATGGAGAAAATCTAATTGAGATTAGGGAAAAGAAGATTTTAGCAAGAAGTATTGCATCCAGAGAAAAACAAAAACAAGAACAAGGAGGAAAATCAAGATTGATTACGGGAATTTAGTCCTAGGATTTATACAGTCTCTATTTTGATATCTCTGAGTGCTTTGGTGATCAGACGTGCTCACACCTTTATAGGAAAAACAATTGCATTTTACCAGAACYAACCAGAATACTTCTTTTTTTTAATACATATTTCCTGCCAAAAGTAATACATTTAGAAGTAATAACATGTTTAAAAAGAAAACAAACAAAAACGAACAAACAAAACCACCCACTCAAACAAAAAGCAGATGAAATAGAAGCATTAATCTACTTAATTGATTTATCTTGATAGCTAAAACCATGTCTGGAGCTCTTCCTCATGCTTTAACTTGGTAATTTTTCCTGTTTCAGTGGGAATTTATTGATCTTCAAAATGAGAGAAGGGTGCTATGTAGTTTAAAAATTCAGGTCCTAATAACAATGCACAAGCAGTATTTTTTTAAACTACTAGTCTATGACTTTTTTTTTCTTTTTTTTTWAATTTTTTAAACAACATATATACAGGCAAAAAAAACCTTACAAAAGATGGGCAAAAAAAAGAAAAAGAAAGGTTTGACATAACTTCGGATCTAGTTTTTGTCCAGCCACTTCTGGGGAATATGAGCTCCTAAAGTTGTTGTCTTGGGTCAGAAAAGCAAAGACAATCGGCCTCCTCCCAAGKTGTTTACAATTAAAAAATCCTGAATCTGACATCCATAAATCTATTTCTAAACTAATGGCAGGATATATAGTTTTAGCCAGATGACAGTTATTATAACAACACACTGACAAGATTCATGCTTTCTATGAAATGCCAGCCTCCTTATTAACATAAGCCTGAATAATTAAGTTAAAATACAAAGTACAGAAATATATCTTTTTTTTTTTTACCCATCAACAAAGACAAAGCAACCAGTCCAAACTAAAAAAAAAGAGTTTTATGCAGACATTTAAATAATAAAACTTTGTAAAATTGATTTTTGAGTGTACAAAATAAAATATGGACTATTAAAGCGGTGGAAATTTTTTTAACATTTTATTCTACAACACTGGAAATATTTTCCTCTACAACAGTAATTGTTTTTTCAGATAATACTATTATTCTGGCTTTCAGATTTAAGACAGAGGTTCATAAAATTTATGCCTTGAGTTTTTCCACTCTCCTTACTCCTGAATATCCTATAATATTTGTGAAATTCAGTGATTACAGCTTACAGAAGAGAAATCTTAAGCTAACTATCTAGCATCTGTATCAGTACCTTCTTTTCTACATTACTCTTAAACTCAGCTGAAAATTATTCAGTCTCCCTCTCATCCTGTTGGAGAAAGCCCAAATGTGGACCACTTTCAAAATTTAACAAACATAATGTAGACTAGGAAACATACAATGCTTTAATATTTTTGGAATCATATTCCAGTGTTCATACCATACTTTGCAGGCAAGATTTATTATTTTAATTTCTTTTAAATGAGGAATCAAAATTTAAATATAAAATTTACTCAACACTACTACTAAAAATTTGACTTAGCAACCAAAACCAGATTTTACCCCAGGAGTCTTAAGTGTTTCTTCAAATTACATTCAAATGCTTTTTATATCTATTCCCTAACAGATACAGCAATCGCAAAGCTATAATCCTGCTGCAAACATAACCATGACACCAGAAGGCAAACTGATTACATCTTATGAGATCCACACTTCTATCTAAATGTGTTTCAGTAGCAAAACTCACTTAGGCAAGTTCTGAGCCTATTCCCCTTGTAATTTCTCAGCAGGAATCAACATAAGCAATACTTTGATGATCATATTTCTGCAGGATTACCTGCTATAGGCAGTACCTTTCTTTGCCTCTAGACAAAATAAAATAAATTAACACATTCTCAGAAAGGCAATTCCAAAGGACTGAAATATGTCCTGCGCCTTTGTGGGAATCTACGCCTTCCTAGCTTTTTCATACATATGAATTAGGTTGTTGCATTTTTTAAACAAACAAAAAGGTAGAAGAGCTTCCCACGGTTTCAGCAACAGTTATCCCTTTGGGKTTTTTTCATGCATTTTTCTTTTACTACCATCCTTTCACGACCAATCCTGCAGTTATTTTTGTTGCCAAAAATAATTTTAAAAGCTCTCATCCCCAAGAAGAGATCCCATGTAGTGGACGACACACAGAGCCTTCAGCGTGGGAACTCCTTATGCCAAGCGCCGTTCCATCAATGAATTCCCCTAATTCTGAAAAAGTCACTCTCTGCCTCATCCCAGTCTGGCTGGCTCCTTATAGTACCCATTGACTCAAATGGTGATTGCCTCGTCTCAACTCCACCTGCAAACCAGGATATCACTTTTCTCCCACAGCTTCCCCTGCAGTAGTAGCTGAGATCAGATTAGTCCTTTAAGATCAGCTGTACTGAAGTAGTGATGCACTTCTCCAAAGCCAAGCAAAAGTACAGCTAATATTGCCTGCCCTGTTTATGTCRTGTTTTCATCATTTTGATTTGTACAATAACATTAAAATAAACATACCTCATGGATCAAGGTATATGGTAAGTCACAACCACTCCCCTCAACTCACTCCTTCCCACTGCCCTCTCGGGCAGAAAGGAGGAGGAGAGCCCACAGAGAGTACGGCCATCTGAACCGCTACAGCCAGGGTCCCACCAAGGAGGAGAATACCAGCCCAAACTCTCCCTCCCAGCAGTGCTGGGGCCCGAGGAAGGGTGTCATCAGGCTGCCCCGTGGTCACGCAAGCCCTGCCCTGTCCCCACCAGCCCAACATTTCTGCTACTTACAGACTTTAGGGACTTGTCTGATCCAAAAGTATAAACACCCCCATAGAATTAAGTGATGACATTTGGCCSCCATTTTGGCACAATACTGAGAATCTGGGACTTCCCAAAAAATCAGACATCATGGAGTTAGAATTCAGTTCTCAGGGTGACATCCATCTTTCTTGAATTATTTAAAAGTAAATCATAGAAATGTCATAATTTTTTCCCTTTAGATACACCCGTATAAACCCAGAACAATCCTTTGATTAAATTACTAGGAAAATTTGTTCTGTCATGGCAGGACGTCTCCAACACTAAACTTGATTTTCCATCTCATCAACTGTATTTAAACAGGCATTTAACAAGTTGAGAAAATTCTCAGAGAATACAAATCTCTTTTTTCTGCCTAGGTACATGCAGGTACACATGATTACTACCAACAATACATGTTCATTTCATTGGCATTATTTTGGAGTTTGCACAACTATTTGTAACCAAAGATAGATTCTTGTCCACAGAGTGGTTTTGAACGTGAACATGATTTGAGGGACCTTATGCAGGTCCTTCTAAGTTCTACAAAGTATGAAAATAAATGTTAAGTGATCTCTTCAAAATAAATGCAAGTTCTCGGTACTAATATCTGAGAAAATCTTGAAGGCGAGATATCACCAACATTCAAAAAGTATCTGTCTTTTCACCTTCCATAATTATGTACTGTATTTAGCTGGAATTTTCGAAATTTCAAATTCACAAGAGAGACAAATAACATATTCATTAATTTTAAAGAAAAAGTCCTATCTAGGAACAAAATACTAATATAAATTTGTATAACCACTTATGTCTTTTTTCCTTTTCTTTGTACAATTTAATGCAAACGTTTCTGATGTTTTGGTTTATAACTAGTCAGAACATTACTTAATATGATACAATTCCAAAGTGTAACTGCACTAACTTAAAAAAGTATTTAGAATAGTCTCTGCCATTGAGACACAAGTTAAAAAAAAATGAAAAGCCTAACTTGTTATTGAGATTAATTTCAAATATGATGTTACTCTTGAGTTATATACTACTGTATGGATTTGCTATGAAAGATGCAATCATTACCAACAGCACTGCTAAAYACAATGAAAAGTACCCATACACATGGTTTTATCCTGTTAGTCAAAAATATTTCTAAGTGAGTCAGCAGTGACACAAGGATTAAGGAGACTGGCATTTGGAAAAACAAAACAAAAAAGCCAAAGACAACAAACAAACACCAAAGCAAAACAAAACAGTCCTGACCAAAACAAACAGGATACTTGTGCTATGTTGTCTAGGAAGTAAATGGATGAATGAATGATAAAACATATGAGAAAATAGATTGTATTATTTTTGGTTTGCAGCAGTTAAATATGGACAAGGAATACTGGCCAAAACTGAGGCCAGTTCCATTACTAAAAAATATTCTGAAATCACAAAGATTAGATATTTTCCCAGTACAAYAAGGCCCTCAATAGTGTCTACTTTGATTGGAAGTACAATGAAATTTGAGACACAAATCATCTGTTATTTTGTATTTTTCCCATGGTTAGCACAGTATGGCTCCATTTTTGATTGACCTCTGGGCACTCTCTTAATAAAAATGACCGCTAGTAATGAAACAATTCAAAAAACAGCCCTACTTCTAAATATACTATCACAAAGTTGTCAGAAGCCCAGGTCTGTACCTGKTTTGATGCTTGAACCTCTAAAGTAAATACAGTAAGAGAACAAATGCCYACAGCATAATTGAAACATCTAGCCAGAATTTTCTAGTTCTACTTGTAGGAACTGTAAATACATCTGCTGTATTTTTCAGAAATGTTCTTCAGGGATACAGAAAAACAGCTTTCTCAAATTGGCTTTTGACTTTGAAAAGCTCACAGGTTTCATCTGTCAGAGAAACATTAAAACCAAACAAAAACAAACTTACATGTTAAGATGCAAAGGTATATTCAGAAGAATTTTCAAAATAAGCAAATTGAAAACACTTAAGAACATACTGGATATTGTAAAGTATATCTCAAATATCCATTTCAAACCGTTTTCAATTTAAACAAAGTTTACRAAAATTCAAGTTTATTTCCTTCCTCTCACTGGGCTGATCTGAAGCAGTTTTTCTCCTCTTCCCTCCTTGCTCTGATTTGAATGTTTAATGCTGTATTTTACATCTCCCTTTTTAATCTCCCTTTCAGATAATACCTTGGACATACATTATCTGTCTCAAAGTTTCTCCCTCCGATTGGTTATGTTTCAGGTTTTTAAAACAACATAGCTATTTGACTGAGTCTTAAGGAATTTATAGCTTTAAAACGATGGAGCCAATTTTTCTGGTCAKTTGGCTAGTTACCACAGCAGCAAAGCAGCAAAGGTGTGCTAAGCCAAACTTTCCTGAAGCAAGTACAGCRTACTCTCGTAGAATTCACATTTCCAGGGCATTAGGATAGCTGGTTTCAGGTTTCTGTAAGGGTTTTGTGTTGGGCATCTCACTAACAAGTCAGGGGTATTGACTCAGGCAGGTTCCTTGATTTCTGTAAGTGAACAGGGAACAAGTGGTACAGACCAGCCATGGATGAGAGATCTAAATCTGTTGACTATCAGGTCAGAGGTAGATTACAGTGACACAGCTGAGTGCTTGTTAGGTTTGTAAGGTTCATCTCTGGCCAGTCACTGAAATAATTTCAGAAAATCACAAGCTTACTTCAGCAGAAGGCAGCAGACAACATCCCTCACTATGATACACCATCACCTTATGAATATCTTTTATGTATTTTATCTACCTTATATATTATTTTCTTCTAATTAGAGTTAATACTTTAGCAAACAAAGGGCAGGGGCACATCGTTCTTTAAGTAACTACCCACACCTGCAAGGATCTTCCCTCCTTCCCATGGCAGCTTCATTTCCGTAAGAGCCTCTGATTAAGGGGAACTAATGCCTTCTGGAAATCCTAGCAAGCTGCATCAAACAGATCAAATCAGGTTTGCCAAGCATGAAGTCCCTTTAAAAAGACTCTTCCCTGGTGTCCTGTATTTAGCCTTGTGTTCCCCCATTCACTGTTTGGTACGGTTTCTCCTCATTTGTCCCATATAGTCTTCAGCCTTAACCTGCAGTGGTTTCCAGCTCTCCCCTGGAGTCCTGGCATCAGCAAGAGGTACCGAAGTTTTACATGAGAAGGTTCACATCACAATTGGTAATTTATCTGAGCTGCTTCACCTCTGAGTTACTTAAAATCTCTTCAGTGATTAGTATCTGATCTTGGATATTTATTAACACTGACTTTGCCTATTTATCTGTAACTTCTTCTGTCAAGCCCTTCAATCAGGTCCTCTGATAACTCTTTCACAGAGGTGGGTGTTAGTAACAAATACAAATAAATTCACAGCTCAATTTATTTATTAGCTTCTCCAACCCTAATTGTCTCCACTGGTATTTCTACAAAGATTAAAACAAAGGCAATTGACATTTCCTACTCCTCTGAGGCCACTATTTATTTGAGCACAATCCAATTCCTACTCCAGTAAGTTTCTAATTCTCCCTGGTAAGTACATGCTTATACATAAAACCAAAACCTTATGGAAAACCATCACATACAAGAATAAAATCCCTAAAAAAAGGATTGGCCATAAACAAATTCCTTGTGAGCTGTATTGCCATCCATTGGATGGCAACACTAAACTAGAARCGAGGTAAGTTCTTTGCTATGCAGGTACCAATGTTGTGAAAATTCACGCAATTCGTTCATACCCTGTAGTACCAATTTGTGTTCCATCATTTATCTGTTCCATGTAGACCTATTGTCTTATTTGGCCTGTGAATAGCTTAAAGCATGGGGCACCTTGCAAAAAAGTAATGTGGGTATTGTGTGAGCAAAATTTTCAGAAACAGGTAACGATTTTGGATGTTCAAATTCACTTTTCAGATGGCAGGTGCTTAACATCTTAAAACCTTTTTAAGACATCTTAAACTGACTTCTCAGGCACTGAGACTTACCATTTACTTTTCAAAATGTCAGCCTCAGTACTGCAGCTAGCTTAATGCCAAAAAAGAGCCTTTTTGCTTTCTAAAGCAGCTCAGATTAAAGTTATGTAATATAGCRGATAACCATGAGCACTTTGGGAACTGAAAGGCTTTGCAATGTTTCAATATACTGCGAATTTTGTTTGCAATTGACACAACTCTGCAGTTCCTTTCACTCTGCCCAAATAACTGTTTTCTCCCATTCCACAGCTGAACCAAGGGCATGACAAATCTCAAATTCTGTTTAATAGCTTTCTGACGGCTGAGTTTTTGCCAGTATTGTGCCTGATACAGTAGAAACTGTTATCATCATCTAGATATCAAAACAGTTACTTTGCATTCTTATCAATCCATTAAAATTAGAGAAATAAAGGAAATCAGATACGAACTGAGAAAATATACATTGTACACAATTGTTTTTTATTGGAAGCCAGGGTATGAATGTATCAGCAGATGCCAGACTGAGAGTCAGTCTGAATTTCAGATATTAAACCTGAATTGGGATTCTTTTGAGTAACAGGAACAGAAAAAMGCAAATACAAAAAGTGTAAGAACATTGACCGACTGAAAATGGAAATTTTTTTGAAAGAATTGTTAAAAAGTATGGGAAAAATCAAGATAAATCAAAGGAATCTAAGCCCCAAGCTGAACTGAACTTAGCTGAAAAGCCAAGGGGAGTTAACAGACTTTAAGTTTGTTTTGCAAGACAAATGACTACGCCATCCTTTACTCTGATCCTTGGGACATTCTGCAGCCAAAAGTTTTTTTATTTCTGCAGCCAGATTTTTTTTATATCATATTATAGTTGAAATACTCTAACTCATGAAGACACCTGCTCCCTAGACTAGATTCCACCATACATCATTCCCCAAAACAAAGCAATTACAGAGGTGAAGAACCTGGAGAAAATTAACATCTAACTAGCTCATGGGCCAAGCATGCCTGACAAAGACCAAGAAGCTGTTTGTGTCTAGAGGAAAGTCATGGCAAAGCTCTGACTGCTTAAAACGTCCCGAGAGCGTCAAGCACAGAGGTCCTTTTCATGGGAGACTGGAAGTCCCACCCGTGCTGGGAGCTCATTTCCAGTACTGCGTGAGGAGGGAAGGAGAAAAGGATGCCAAGTTCACATCCTGCCAATCTCTGTCACCTCCATTGACACCTGAGCTGAGATTCCCCAGGGTCCATCTAAGGACAGCCTGACAAAAGCATATTCCTGGCAAGCAACTACACCTTGAAAGTGGGAAAGCAACACTTTTACAATGAAGAAACAGCACTCCTTTTAAGCCTCCAGTCTATAAAATTCAAGTACTGTGCTACACTGCAGTCTTAAATAAAAGGAATGCATACCTTCTGTTTTTACAGGAAATCATGTTACAGAATAGGGTATTAATTATCTGTACCAAAGTGTAATAATAAATGTAATCAAAAGATTATACACAGATCTGAAAAACAACTAATTACAGTAAAACCTTGATATTTTTGCTAGTAGTCTCAGCCGGGGAAAATGGATATTCATCATGAGTATACTCCTGGCAGGTTATTCAGATAGAAGAAATATTCACAAAAGAAACTGTGAAATAATTAATACACAAAGGACCTTTCTGACGATACATAAATACACTCTACTCCAATGAGATGTTGCATCCAGATTTGACAGTGGGATACCAGACCAATTTAACACAATCAGCAAAACCTTAGACCAGATACTAAAGCACTGTTGCTTTTAATGATAACAGACAATGCCTATGCACATACCTCTACAGCACAGGATATAGGATGATCTGACTCTGTTGCATAGCACCACAGTTGGTTTTTGTTATGGGCTTACAAATACAATCTAAAGACAATTTCATCCATGCTATTAGTTATGAAGAGTTTTCAGAGGTTGATATATAGGGCTATACACATTTAACTCATGTGGCTCCAAGCAGTCATTGGCAAACAACTTAATGGAAGGGTCCAGTTTCTCCTTATCATCAATTAAGAGATATAATATCCTCCAATAAGGGATTCCTGTTATTCTCACCACTTTTCAAGATATACACTGTCAAGACAGCACACTGATGGCTTCATCAGCGCAATTAAACCTTGTGTATTGGTTTTGCAATTCTCTAAAACCAGTTCCTCTCCAGGTTGCATTCATACTGATCAATAAATCAATACATCCTCTGGTGTGAGGAACGCTGGTTTCTTCTTGTGTCTGTGCTTTCAAGTTCTCTGCTACCACTGTTCAGGCTACGCTACAACCGTTCAGGCTACAATACATTCTTATCCTATAAACTGCTCCTTGCAGTGGTGGTTTCCTGCAACCATATACACAGAAAGCATACAATACTTTCTCAGCTGTTGTTATCAGTATCTAATTACAGTAAAGCTATTAAAAGAAGTTTGAATTTGAGTCTTTCTGGTTCATAGCAGAGATGTTACTTCTAAAGCATATCAAGCAAGACTGGGGCTACCCTTCCCTTCTGCCTGCTCTTTGGTACCACTCAAGGCATTAGAAAAGCCTGCCTAAATAGGGCACATGATGATTGCCCAAGTCCGTAAGGAGAAYAGAAAAGGGTATTCCTATCCCTAAATGGTAGCATAATTCCTGTGCAATAAAATAGTAACTTTCAAAAGGGAGGTTATACTTCCCTCTGCATTGAGCTGTTGTGAGACAGGGAAACGAAAAATGAGGCAGAAACAGCTACTTGTGTGCTCCTGAGTGGCCTGCAACTAATCCACAAAGTCCAAAATCCTGGCGCCAAAACTCTGTTCATGTCATTTTCTACTTGTGCCAACTGTACATGCTCCAACTTTAGCTCCTCTCCAAAACACAGGTGCCCCTGGAGTGCGCTACTGAGGGGGAGCCCTTCTGGGGCTGCCCCAGCTGGGACAGCCCGGGCAGGCGGCTGCACCACGGGCTGAGAGGGCTGCAAGCAAATGCTGGGTTAGCAGGCAGAAGTGGTTTTGGTCCTCTTAAATTTACTTCCTAATACGCATCCTCACCAGAAACGTTTTTTTACGTTCTTCCTATTGCAAGGTACTGCTTTCTCTGATCTCTGACAATGCTACTGGTACTAGAAAACCAAAAGGAGCCTTGGGTTGTTCCACTAATACTTAACAGTGTATTTATCTGATGAGTATCTGACTCGAGCGTAAAACGCCACAATGACAAGWAGTTCAGTATTTCCACACATGCCAAGCAATTTGCTGCATAACTCTTCAGCCAGTCATAACAATACTGCTACACAGGTCGTGTCCTCCCTGAGAAAAATCCCCTAATGAATATAGATGTCAGCCTCTATGAGTAAAAGTTCACAAAAGTCTCATTGGAGATGAGTTTTAGTAGCATACACACAGATGCAGCATATTGGATAGGTTCCTCAGCTTTTTTTTTAATTCCTCCCCTGAGATCCTAGCAAAAGCAGTGCTGATGGTCAAATGAGAAATCCTGTAAGTGGAGATAACACTTCCAGCCATGCACCTCAGAGAGCTGTTGTGTGCATGACTTAACGTCAGCTAAGCACTTACGGCAAGGTACCACAGATATTTGCTGCCTACTATTTCTCCTCCCTCCTAGATTATTTTCTTCAACAGAGCCACTCGTTTATATCTTTTTAAATTGTAGGAAAAATATACTAAATGAAGGTATATTGTCTGGAAAAAAACATTAAAGTGACCTGATCACTTTTTCTGTCTGTTGCTTGACAGCCAGAACATTACAACAACTGATTTGGGACTGTGTCTGATTTCATCAGTTTGTAGAAAAGAAAAAACAGGTTTATTGACACATTTAGAACTTTCTTTTCACTGAGCCAAGTGCATCATAAACAGAAGAAAGATCTAATATCTACAGCAAAATGAAACAAAAAATGGCTGTATATAAGCATCGTTACATCCACCTCTCAAAATCATGATGATCTCATGCCAGGTTCTATCAAGCTTTTCTGACCTGCAACAGACTCTCATATTTTGACTGTTAAATGGAAACAAATTAAATCAAGTGATTTCACATGACAAAGCAGTTATAGGTCATTTTACAGCATAGACATTTTCTGTAATTTTTATTCCAGTTTTGAAAAGGGGAATGTAAAAAGGAAAGAGGACACTTCAGATTTTCCTGATTATCCTATTCATTTTCTTTATACTTGAGTTCTAAATTAGGCAGCTGTTCATACCTCTAATCATAACAATAAATCTAACTTCCAAACATAAACCATTCAAGAAGTATTGCAAGATCCTCCAAAAAACAAGTTTTCTTTGGCATTTTGTATGTTTTAAACCATGAATTATACATCAAAGTCAGAAAAGAAGAGTTAACAAAATCAATTTATGCAGTCTTCATCAATTATTGATGTGAATGGAGGCATATGAAAGATTTTTTTTTTTTTTTTCTTCTCACTGTGTACTCTGATTCCACTTACCACTCATGGCACAACTAATCTTTGCACTGTATTTTGCTTTTTGCCTTTTTTTTTTGTACACGCTACAGAAGGACTTCCTAAAATGACAGCTAAGATAAAAGCCTATGAAATCTTTCATTTTCTTTTTTCATCTTTCTTTTGCTTTATTATTCTGAGAAGAAACAAATTATATTGACCTTGAAATCAAAATGTTAAAAATAATTGGCCTCAATAGTACTTTTAAGTACATATACACACACGAGTGCACAAATTTTAAACACATATCATATACTCTCAGATAAATTACAAGCTTCCTATAGTGTATCCACAGAAGAGATGCTTCAGCAGATAATATTTTTCATAGCTGATCTTGTGTATTAATAACTATCATGCACATAACATTTATCAGTTATTATTTGCTACATAGTCAAACACTCCATTGCGGTCAAAACACATCAAAAATTCCTTGAAAAATGAGAGAGAACATCATCAAAATTCTACACTCTGGTGTTTCCCTTGCCCTCCTGTTGTTTTTGTTAATTAATCTTATTTAGTGTGCATCTGTAAGAAAAAAGAGAGCAGATAAAAATCGAAATAACAATTTGATCTGTATCTAAACTAGCCAGAATCAAAAACATCAGGAATAGAAAGAATTAATTAGATGTTACATTTTGTTTGCGGAATTAACATGAAATAATTATCTGTGATCTCCTTGATCTAGACAAATATTCACCACAGCTTTCAAGGCTTCAGCAATAGAGTAAAACTTAAGCCAATCCTGAAAACTAGGTTTCGACATTCGTTATCATAAATGTCCTTAAGAGTTCTTTACAAATTTCCTGTAACTGCCTAGTTGCCTTTTTTACATGGTTCCTGTTCTCTTCTGGTCYGTACTTACTTCAGTGAAGGAGGTATTGCACAGGAAGCCATAGAGAATCATTAGATTGCTCAAACTTTTGCCATCAACTCCAACAGAGTCAAGGTACCACCCTTACCATCTCAATGTGGCTTCATAATTGTCATAATTTCCCTAAGCAAATTCAAACAACACAGAGATCCTTCACTTTGTTTCTTGGGGAGGTGAATACTGACCAGGCAGTCCAAATAAAGAAAAATATTTACTTGAAGTTATTTCTACAGGTGTATACCAATGTGTTGTTCCATTCTCTTAGCTTATAAAAAGAGTCTAATTAAGATTTTTATCCTGTAAGACAGTTGAGCTCAAGGGCTTTTTGTCAGTGGTTTTATCTTTTTGCTCGAGTTCCCAGAGTTGAGAGCTATCCCCATATTTGGTGAACTAGGATACCACTCTGAAATGTGTAAGCATGCATTGGTAGATCCATTTATATTATTTTGCTACTTTAAATTAATCTTTTTTCCTTTCTTTTTTTTTTTTTTTTTTTTTTTTTTTTTAAATCCATCCATTTCCATGGGAGTGTCAGTCTTGCTGTTACTTAAAACAAGTATACATCCTTTTCATCCCTTCTCTCCCCAAAAAGCACATACCCTCTTCCAAAGCAAACTTAAAGAATTTGTTCTTTAAATAATGGATGAAGCGCACCTCACCCTTGTTCAAAGGCAGAAGAACAACCTCTCTCTAGGAGCTGGAGCAGAGGTGCTGTTTCCACCAGCTTCTGAGCGTGGTGTATACTGGGGAGCACCATGGGGCTCACGATCCCTCTGCCACCCGCAAGCACTAGGAGGAAAAATATGTGGCAAAGTAAGAAAGTGTCAGAATATCCTGGAGAGTTCGATTTTCCAAGAGAAGGAATCCCTAATTTTATGCACCAAAATTTTAATAAATGCATTGGGGAAATTTTTTATCTGTGCTTTTGCTGAAAAGGAACAGCTGATAGCTATGATTGTAGCCTGCACAGCCCTGTGTAGAGTTACTTTTCCAGCCCAGCCTCTGTCTCAAACCTATCAATGCTGTTGTACCTTTTCAGGAAGTTTTATCTATCCAACAACCTCCTCCATCTATCATAACACATTTACTGTTCAATAAAAACCAGGACATTAAGAGACACACTTCACTTCCTAGTGTTCATAAAACAGTAGCTTAGGAGTATGCAAACTTTTGTTGATTAGAGCATCCACCCACCTCCATGTTTCAGACTTTAATATTGCTACTTCAAATATTCTACATTTTGGCTTTTCCCATACCCACTCCAAATGTCTCTTTGATGGTTGGCCAAAAGTACTCTATGTATTTGATTACAATATATGTGGTGTATATAGCAAATATTAGTATATTTGTCTGCAATAGACCTTCACAGTAGGGTATCCTTTCAGCGCTCGCCATCACCATATGATACATCTTAGCTCTTTTTACTTCCATCCAAGTTAACAAGTTTTGCTCACAACTTTACTGACCCACTCCTGTGCCATCAATTTTACCCTAGGCATTTGTTTATACTTCAAACATGGTTCCTGTACTCTTACATAATCTAGAATTTTCATGGGCACATGAAATTCACTTTTCCTGCCTTTACTTAGATATAGTTTGAGGATGGTATTCAAATTCACACCAGCAGCAACATCTCTGAAAGTATCAATTCCATTCCTTTCTCAAAGATATCCCTAAACATGGGGAAGCGACAACTCAATTATATAAATAATTGCCATTTCTATAATATAAAAAACCATTTGAAAGGCCTCATTAACAACCAAAATAGAATATAAAAAAATTCCACTAAGAAAATATAGGAATACTGGGCTATTTATTAACAAAATTTCTTTACTAATATAAAGAGATTACTTAAAGCAACATACAATTATGCTTGGAAATAATGTTCAATTTGATTTTACAGCACTTGAGATTGCAGCATTYGTATTGTCTGCTGACTTCATCCCAGCTGAAAAGACCGCCCTTTCCTACAACCACTATTAAGAACAGGGACTCCCTTTCCTAGCAACCTAGGTAAATGATTCTAGCAAGGACCACATGCGGCTCCTTTGTTAGACATAGGGTTTTATTTTGGTTTGGGTGTTTTTTTTTTGTTTTTTTTTTTTTTTAAAGCAGCCCTGAAAACGTTGTCTGTTCTCCCTCATTTATTCACAGTGGTTCATTAGTGAGACTTTTTTAAAGAACAAAACCAAGTTACTGGGATACCTAAGTCATGTGGTTTATAAAATAGCATCAATTAAACATGTTAAAGTGTTATTCCCTCCCTTGTGAGAGACAAAAAAATCAGTATTAGCTGTGCTTTGTGTTTTCTAGATTAAGACAGTAGGTTTTCACCTTGAGTAATGCATGACTGCTTGGATTAAAACAAAAGTATAGACATGCTTTTTGTATCCTATTATCCATTTGGTGTTTCAGAAGGAAATCCCATTGCACTTCATCTATCAAAATTGATGATATATCCATAGATTCCAAAACACTGCTGCACTTACGCAGCTTTCAAAGGAGACAGCAGCATGGTTATTTGTGTATTAATAGTTATAGGATTTGCACTGTATTTCACATATTAAGAAATGCACTTCTAAGAACTGAATTTCTGAGTACTGAGACTTTTTTCTCCCTGCTTTGTGTATAGTTTGGTTTTCAGAAGAGTTTTTCTTTCTTCCTGAAGTAGTAAAAACTATCATTTTCTGAGACAGAAATATATTTTGGGACATTTGCACGTGGTCTGTGGCCCTGAGGTATGTGTGCGCATTGGCGAAGCGTCAAAAATAAGTTTTGTGAATCCTTCCACATTAAACATTTTCAGTATGATAGTATCCGATTGTCAGGCATGGGAGGGACCAGGCTATAAGACCCAGGAACCCCTCTCATCTCATACGCTCACTGCCTAGAAGGATTCATCAGCCATCTCTATTTCAAGGACAGGTCTCCTGGAAAAGCATTAACTGCCATGGAAAAGCACAGAGAAATGATGCACGTGAGAAAATACTGCAGAAGGTACAATGGTGGACAATCATAACAGTCAGTATCTTAAATTAAATGTTCTGCACATAAAGAGGCTCTAGCCAGCAGATATCCTGTGTTCCTCTGTTCTCACAATTCTTCATTGCTTATTGCTGAAAGTTTAGATGTGTCATGTATAGCAGTTTCATGTTTACGGCACCCTACATAAGCCACTGAATTTCAATGGCGCCTCCAAAGTCCTGCAGTTTTAAAGAAATGTTGTGCCAATCCTTATATATGACAGAGAGTAATATTTTTCATGTGCCCATAGGCACTTAGAAGTTTGCTTCTCTACCTTAAGTAATACTATGAGAAAAGGGGCCATCAGCCATTCACTACCCTATTTTAACATTTTGATTTTAAAAATATACTTTAAATAAAATATACATTTAACAGAAGGGCCCAGATGATGGTGAATTACTCAGTTCACGAGCACATAAATAGTAGGTTTTATTAGGAAGGTTTATACTTAAATTGAGCATGGCTTGAATCCTTTGTCCCACTGATTTCAGCAGTCTCTGGCATACCTGCTACGAACCTAAAACCCACAACTTTATGTCAGGCAATAAGCTTTTTATTTGTGCTCTAGTGCTTTGGTCCATCCAGCTTCCACTGGCTCAAGCTGAWTCCTTCGGAAGAGAGCAGCCTGGCCTCGGGTGCCCCCGCGGAGGCATCTGGAACCTGCTCTTCCTGCCGCGGGTGCAAAGGGTGGCCAATGCTGCCGCRCGCAAAGCTCCTGAGGGCCCACTGAAAGACACTGGGCTCTCCCAAAGCATTTATTTCCATAGATTTGGAAGGAGCCAGACAAGTCCCACCCTGTTGTATTGCACACGTGTTTTCTGGGAGTGACAAAGGACCACCCACCCCACCTCCACGTGCAGTTTGGCACCACAAGACTCAAACAAGACACCACCGGAGTCAGCCTGGACTTTGGTCTGCCGTGACTTGCTGTCTTTGTGATGGAGCTCAATGGCAGCTGTGTGCCACCACAGCCGCTCCACTGGCGCGTGCACCCTCTGGCCTAATTGAGATTAAATGGCTGTCTCTGCTCGGGGAAGCTTTATAACGCCTATAACCCAGTGTGACCGAGAAACATTAGGAGATAATATTCTGTAGTTCCCGAGAAGACATTTAGAGGTACATACTAAATATTACATTTTCCAGGCTTTTTTTTTTTTTTTTTAATTTTGCACATACACTCTAGTTTCTCAAAGCTTCATTTATATTACCAAATAGCAGAAGTTCAAGTTATCATACTGGATTCAGTGAGTTATCCACAGCCTCATACATGCCTACCTATCTACCCCAAAATGAGATGTGCATTCAGTCATGCACTTCCTAAGACATATTTTACRCTTCCATGTGATTTGTACAACTTATTATCAGGCTTACTGTCAAAGAAAACAGAAGAACTCAACTAAGAAAATAATTCATTTTCCCTTTATTCTGAGAGGGAGGAATACCAAGAACAATATGAAAATGGTGATAAGCATGTATTACCGATTTTAAATATTAAAGGAATTTATTCAAGGACTTTGAAATGTCACGGACATCAGGCTGTGGAATCATTATTTTGATATTATATACAGTAAAATATAAGGGTGTATTAGTGCCGTGCTGTATGACATTTCCCAAGCAATTACTTCTCCACATTCTATGCCAATTGGATAACTTTTCGCAAAATATAATTTACAGGTTTTTGTTTCTTTTGTGTATTTTTAAATGAGAAAGCTATTACTAGCTTTTCCTCCTCAACTCCATAATGGTCAAATACATTACACATCTTGATTAAATGCATGCCTCCTTAAATGTATAGCATTCTTAAAGAGGATAAGTTTTTTTTTTTCCCCAATTTTTTTTCCTCTAAATTTTCAGCACTAATATGAAAAAGAAAATACGAGTAGGTGGTCTTCTTTTGAACACATCCTGGACAATAAAGAAACGTGGAAACCTAACATATATGAAAGTTAAGATATATTTTCTGAGGAAAAATGCTTTCACTGGTCACAGTGATGCTGTTTCAGAATATGTAAAAATGAATGAACAGGTTTAAAAAAAGAATAAAAAGTTCTAATTTCATTTGCAGGAACTCCCTTAGTAAGCACAGGCAGAGTTTGAACCAACAGTCCTTTAAATGGACACACAGAGCCCAGCACAAATACTAACTGCACCGCAGCTCTATGCCCCAGTGAAGACCAGTGAATGCCCATCCCCGCAGTGAAGCGCCCCTTGGCCCGGGGTGCTGCCCCGGGGGGCTGCGGGCTCCCCAGGTGCGAGCCCCCATGGCACCCRGCCCTGCGCAGCCACCRACCCCCCGGGCTCCGGCACACCACAGTTACCCCATGATCCCCTTAGGTGACCTGTAGGGGTGATCATGCACGATCTGAGCATCCTGAGCACTGTGACATCTCCGCGCTTCAGCCTGCATCTTCTTCTGGTTCCCAGGCTGCTGGGATTTTTCAGCCCCATGGTTTTGTTATGCCTGAGCTCCTATAAGGTGTTTCCTCAATGCCTTGCTCTCCTATTTATGGATTTAATTGAGTAATACAGGAAAAAATTTAGACTTATGATAAGCTATTTGCAAAYAGCATACGCGCGCTTCTATTGTGCGGTCGTATAATTTATTGTGGAAGTGATTAATATATTCAATATGCATTTCCTCCTAATGACTACTTAGTAATTGATTCATAACACTATCATGGTATTTTCCTACAAAACGTGAGAGGAATGGTGGGGAAATTGACTATTGCAACTGAGCTCTGTAACATGTAATCAGTTAGAACTGCTTTGCCTTCCACTTAGGCAATAAGCAAACACAATATTGTGTAATAAGTCATGCCCGCTGTGTTGCTAGGCACTGTACTAATCACTATTCTTAACATACGTGTAAATTATTACACCCTAACTCACATCCTACAGTGCCTTATTACAGTTTCCCATTTTTAAGCACAAGTGGAAAAAATACAAATTAAAGGAAGTTTACTTTGTTAAAAAAMCAAAACCATAAACCAGCAAAAAAACCCTAAAAATACTACCACTTTTTATAATTTATGTAAAATACATAGAATGTAATAGAATAATAGTTCAAGTACCTACTAGCAGCATTTAATAGCAGTTCTCGGGCTGGGACCCCACTGTCCTACCTGCAACCAATGCATATAAGCCCTTATAGTCCCGACCCCAACATTTTCATTCAGGAGACGATCTTAAGACAAAAGTAACCCCCCACACATTTGCAGCAAACACAGAGTAGCAAATAAATATAAGGATGTGTTTTAGTTGCTCAGTTGCTTCACCTTCCCAGATTTCACTGAAAGAAAAGTTAGAGAGGTGGTAAACAGCAGTTGAGGTCTGGCCGATGCTTTTTTAGGTTCAGAACAGCCTGTTCTACCCTTCAGTACTTACATTAATAATACTGCAGCTTGACACAGAAAGCATTCCTCCCGTCTTCTCAAAGCTCTAATTAATTAAGTACAGGGCGGGGTTTATTAACATGTATAACAACTGTCTAGGGCAGTGAGGCAACTGATTAAGGCATAGAGGGAGTGATCACAGAGGGATGAAGCAGGRAAGACTTCACCGCTCTTCGGAGCAAAACAAAACCAAAATCAAACCCCCGCTCTTCCCCCATCACACTCTATCAGTTCGGGCACACACACAAAAAAAAGAACGTTCACAGAGAAAAAATCTACCTTGTCACTTTCATTAAAACGGACTTTTGACGCCAAATGAAGGTATGTYAAATGTAATGAAAACGAGGCCTGGGAGGATAGGCGCTTGGGAGATCAATGTGGGAATGAAAGACAGAGTCATGTGCTGTATCCGAATGAGGAGGAGCATCATGTGTAATGCATCTGTTACCCTTCCATAAAAGCAGATGAAAATGGCTTAAAAAACTGCAAAGCTTTCTTCTTACATAACAGRCAGGTAAGCTGTTTGTTTCAGTTTATGACTAACGAGGTTTTCTATAAGACTGAAAACCAGTCATATCCACAGAYTGTGTGGAAGAATCGATTCCTAAACATCATCACAAACATCATCCTAAACATCAAGACGAAAAGAAAACCAGACCACCTCTTCCAGTTGACATCTACAGATTATTWTGGAAATAATCTGAAGTAGTAGAAACAATGGGTGTGTCTTCAAACTGATCATCTGATTTGTAGACTCATAGCATAGCTCTTCCCACAGGGACAAGCATGACTTCACAGCACTGAAACAAAAATCATTGGGTTTAGACACACAAGACCACTCGGTTTGCAGGAGCTTTCTGTCGGTGCATGCAAATCCTTTTAAAAAAAAAATCATAGACTGAGTTATTGATACATACAGACTGATATTGATATATTGCAAAAACCATTAAGACTGCCCATTTCTCTGCATCTTAAAACTAGAATACAATTCAGTCAAATACATGCTCGTGTATGATCGTTATCTTGTTGCAGTATGGAATCCTTTGAGAAATGGGGAAGAATGCAAGAGCAATAACGTGAATTATCCCTATGAAGGAACAATAACAGCACAGTACAGCTACCTGCTCAGGAAGCATCAAACAATACAAATTAAAGTGAGGTTGTTTTCAATGATTTTTGTCTCTCAAATGTGTTATATGTTTAACCACACAAATGTATGTGTTGCACTATATGAGCTAAACTAAAATAACTAAAAATACAAAATAAGGTTGAAAGTGTTCTCAAAATCTCCAGAAAGGACAAACAGAGGAGTTACGAAGTAACTTCAACCAAATACTTATCCAGAAAAGATGATGAAATATYGAGTTGATTGATGATTCAATACAATGGATGACTATTAATAAAATGACATATTTTCAGTTAAAGTTCAGTAGCTTATTTCTCTGACAATAGAAAAGAAGCATTTGTTTCTCTGACAACAGAAAAACACATTTGTATTTACTGGAAGAGGTAAAGAAATTATCTTTTGGTCGAACATGCGGCAAAACACCAGGAACCAAATATTCTCCAGAATGTTCAGTTGTTGCAATAAAGCAAAAATTAACTTCTGAGGGGGGGGAAAAAAAACAACAATACCCAAAATTAAAAAAAGAGTGGAATACTTATTATGCACCAACACACAGAATAACAGAGCAACTATCCTGAAGATGGAAAACACATGAATATATCTGGTGATGATCAACAGATTTCCTTTGATGGAAGGCCTGTAGGGAATGGCAGAAAAGCAAAAGTTGGCTGATGAAATAAAGTCATCTTCAGCAGGGGGCCTACATAAAGCATAAAACAGCATTCAGACTATTGAAAACTAAGTATGACTAATGATAGCAATGAAAGATTTCCTCTGTGTGCTTTTTGCTGTTCTGATCATGAAATTTGTTTCCTACTTTGTAGTAAACAATCTGATTTTGGCAATAGATAGGTGTCTCTAAATGTCATTCCTGTAGGTATTTATCATAAGTGCCTCTTAAAACTAAGATGGGCATCCTAAACTGTCCTTAAGTGTTAAGCTCAGATACGTGCTCAAAACTTGTATATGCAATTCTAACCACCCAATATCCATCTTTACTATTGTTGCCAAGTGTTGTTTACTTTAACGTACAAGCTTTTATTTTACTGTGTAGAATATATCCTTCATTTTAATTGAGTTCATCAGGAGTTAAGGCTTCCCCACGACTTTAAAGATGAAGCGCATATCGCATAGGAAGTTAGTTACACATCCTTGCCTGCGCAGCTCTGCCGGATCGCACAACAGTCTCCCACGTGCTACACAGCTACACAAACTCCTCCGGCACTGTGGAGGTGCTTCGCACCTTCTAAGAGCCTCACTGCCCACTTTCAAGAGCACTTCAACATATTTTCACTGGAGTGTTTTTGTCACACGGCATGGACAAGCAGCAGGAGAATCTAAAAATCTAAATACGTTCTCTGCCATCAAGATCATTTAACACACAGGAAAAAAAAAAAAAAGAAAAAAAAGAAGGGGGGATACTGCTTGCTTTTCTCTGCTGGATATTTCTTGAAAACCACCACAAGATTTGTGTCCTTCTGTTGGTTTTGTGTTTCCCCGCACCCCCCCGCCCCCAGTCTCTTGCTGTTTCTAAAAGTGTGTACGTATTTGCTTTAATAGCTTAGGAATAGACAGTCATCCTTTTGTTTCTCATTTTCAACTGCTGATAAAGGTTTTCCACAGTGGGGAGTTGTAGGTGGTTTTTCTWCTTTTTTAGACAGAGCACTTTGAAAATATGCCCTTTGCATAGTAAGGCTTTTTGGCTCGGAAGCCACAGAATTGGACATCAGGTTGTCAAATGGTATAAAATAAACTTTATTGCAAGTGTGCCAGCTCACAGAGTAGGGAACCTGCCAGAAAATTATTTCCTAATCCTTTTGGAAGGATTCTCTGAAACTAAGTATTCCTGGCCACTGAATTTGCAGAARGGAGAAAAGGGGCTCTAATCTTCCACTCTAAATCATTAGGTAAATGAAGTTCGGGTTTTCTTGGGAAGGAAATAAAAAACCCTCTAGTACCGTAAATGGAATATCCTCAGGATATATTTTTAAAACAYCTCCAGCAGTGTAATTTCAGATGGTTAGAAGCATTGAAGTTAAAAGGCCCACGATAAGTGTAATTGTTCCTACCTTGGATTAAAAAAGGTGAAATATTCAATGTGTTTGTCAAAACAATTGAAGTTTTTTTTTCTCACTCTTTTCTGTATGAAGGAGCATGATGTCACTCTGCAAAGAAAAGGAAATACTACAAAAATCAGCCAAAAAAATTGTAACCTAAAGCTGCTGATGCCGGGAGAACGTTGATGGAAACTTATTTTTGGTATCCCTCTGAATTTTGGAAAATTGGCAGGAAAACGAGAAGAAGAAAGAAGTGTTTATTCCAGCAAAGCATTAACATCACACATCCAGCATTCTTTTTGCTACAACAGAGTACTTGCATGAAAAGAAACCAATATTGTCATATCTGATTAGGAGAAAAAAAAATATTATTAAAAATCTGTTTTTCTTCAACAAATATGCAGTTCCTTTGGGCCAAAACTAGCTAGAAATTCAAGCGCCACATCAAGAAGTCAACAGACATATTAAAATCAAGTTCTCGAAACATACATGGATAAAGGAATTTTGAAGAAGAAAGGCTACAGTTTGAAACAGAATTACTTTTCTTCTCCCCCTTCACCCCATCTTGTCAGCTCTTCTTCCATTTCTATAGAGCATTAGAACTATTTCTCAGGAAGACTGAGACTTTGTAACAATTCTCTTATTTTAAGTTTACTTGGAAGATTCCTTTATTACCTTACTGAGTAATAATCTTGAACATGGCATCTGAATTTAGAAAGTAGCAAGGTCAAAATACCCTAGAAGTCTAAAAATCTGTAAACAAAACACACATCTCTTCTTATTCTTCATTGTTTCYATTCATTTGTCAAATTTACTCCTGAATTTTATGCCAAAACTTTTTACCATCTTAAATTCCAGCACTGTCACTAAAATCCTTTGTTCAGAATCTTAGAAATGAAAACTCATCATGATCTAGCCAAATTAATTCACTTATGTAATACATAAAAAATGGCAACAAATATAAAGAAAAACAATGGAGTATCCTTATTTTCCATCAATGAATACTAAATAAGAAAGACAAAGAAACTAAACAAAAATAAAAATTGGCAACAGTTAAGGCCTGGCATTTAAAAAAAAAAAAAAAAAAAAANCAAACACACAACAGTGTGATAACTCCACAGTAGTATGAGAAATATTATTTCTGCAGTCCTGTGAAAATAAGTTAAGTAAGACAGAAGTAGCCATTTAGAAGAAACTAGATATGAAGACTGAAATAGTCACAGATACCGGGTAACAAAACCATTTGTTTTTTCTGAGAAYGGGCTGGTTCAGACACCAGCCCCCTGAGCAGGTGTTATGACACTTCCCAACTTCAAGGCTGGATTTCACACAGGGCACTGGTTCAACAGGACCAACGAGGGGCCATATAAGCCTGCACTTACGCTGCCTTGTRACAAGTATATAGAGAGGCTAGACAAGAGAAATACAGGAGGAATCCTCTATTCCTGACATTCTCAAATAATGCTATTCCCTTACGCTTGAAAAGGAGGGGTGGTATTTTCCAATTTTGATCAATAAATGCAGAGCCTTCCACCTCCACCTTGATATGACAGAGCTGAAAGCACTAGTGTAAGTACAAAACTCCAGCGCTGTACATGATTTCAAACAAAAAGATACTGCCTGTCCTAAAGAATTTTTATGACTACACATATAGCATATAGGAGAGATGTAAGCAAAAACTAGGGCAAGGTGGAAGCATACTAAGCATTAGTACTAATGACGACTATCRGTCTGAACACACCTCCAACATATTTTCTATAAGTATCATGATAAATTCGGTTTGGGGGGCAGACACAAAAGGAATGATGAAGTCAGCAGTTATGGTAATATTTAAGTGCGCTCCTCTACAGGAGAGGGGTAAATGGAGGGTTCTGCCATTTGGCTGTRCCCAGTGAGATGCTGACAGCTGCAAATGGGGTGACATAAGGCGTAAGGTAGATCTGAAGAAGAGACCTTCCAGGAAATATAGGAATACATTGTCCAGATTAGATAAAGGAGGGAAGTAATCCAGTTGTCAGAAACACAGATGTTACAGTGACGAAATAGAAAGATACCCAATGACATATCATAAATTATAGGACTGGGTTTTCTTTTGGGTTATTGGGGGTTTTGTTGGTTTTGTTTGTTGTGGTTTTTTTTTCTTCTTCATTAACACATTGCTAAATATTTACTTTGARAGGCCCTTTGATGTAAAGATCAATATACACGAAAATCCAAGAATGCAATCACAGGAAGACAGATAATTAGTAAATAGTGGTTGAGGAAAATTTAAAAAGCATGTATAACATAGGGGAATTAAAAGCAGGTTTTATAATGGAACAGTGGGTTTCAACTTTGCAAAAGCTCTGATCCTAAAAATGTCTTCTCAGGAGTAYGTGCTTGCAAATATCCGGAGCTTTCTGCTTGGTACATGCTTTTCCCCCAGACTATAACCAATGAGTTTTAAAAGTGATGCTAATCTTTCTGTATGTCATCTTATTCCTACTGACAGGTAGGAACAGCAACCCGAAAAAACGCTTCCTGGAATGGACAAAGCATGAGGTGGCCAATGGTAAGAAAAGCAACAAATTCACAGACCCTTAAAGCCAACAGAAAGAATTAAGAAAAAAGTCCCTAAAATTTTAGGATAGACATGAAAATAAAAGGAGTAAAAAGGCTTATCTTATTCCATATGCCCCTTTCAAAAATGTTTTTTTTTCATTAAAAGATGCRTTAAATCATCACGAGTATTCAAAATATTACAGTTAACAGATTTCTCTGTTCTTCTGACATATACATTTACTAAACAAAAAAGTACAGCTACACAATATAGTCTATGCTGAAGCCTACTGCTGCCTTATGGCGTCAAAAGAAGTTCCCTTTCCCTATTTGACAGCTGCTGCTAAGCTAAATCTGTGCTTCTGTGGATCCTGAGTTATGTACTGTAATCTCAAAGTCAACATTTTTCCTTATGAATTCAGCAGCTGGAAAATCAATTTCTCAATCAACCATTAAACCCCTATTACTTCACGTATGTATTTTGAACAGTTATTTAAGAGGTGAGCCAAAAATGTGTTACTGCTAAATATTTCCCCGGACAGTTTATACTTCAAAGCACATTTTACATTATAAGGAACATATAATCWGCTTACAGTTTTTCAGATTCAGAAACCTTGCCTGTGTTTCAAATAGCTGCACGGAGATTTTTTTACTCCCCTTTACTCACTTTTTAGGCCACAAGTATTGATGACCTGAAAGCTACTGAGCACGGCTGTCCTGAGCCAGGTGAATTCCCAGCCACCTGCAATGCCTGTGATTAATTCTAGTGACATGAACTAAAGTGATTTAAATTGTCATGTAGAAAGTGAATACGGGACTAAATTCCTGTGAAGCGCATAAAACAAGCTGCTGGAGACTTCAATMAATGTTAATATGTTCTGTTAGAAACACACAGTGCAAGTAATAAATACACTGCACTACTCAAAAGGYGCAGAGGGCTAAATTAAAAGCACAAACTTGAGCTCAAGACAAATCTGACCAAGGTTACAAATACTGCACAAGATYTGGATACCAAAAGTAAGAAAAAGCATCAGAGATCTGACAATGTTGGGGAAGGAGAACACCGACTTGGGATCTTTACTAGCTGAGTAAATCTTATTCTAGTAGACTTCATCTTGTTTTGTAAAATTCATTATTTAATYCATTCTCCACTGCCTCATTCTGCCTATGCTATGGTGTGGCGATTTACACTACATTTCAACTGCAAGTACAAAACCTGTGAAAACCTTGTCCATCCCAATATAATCCAGAMAAACGTTTCCTCCACTGTTACTGAGGAACTACTAAGGAAAAATGCCCAAGGCAATGTCACAGTGCCTTTCTAACACAYCTGACATTTTGGTAACTCAACATGATAACGAACAATAATTAGCTTGTAAGCAAGTCTGCTACTCCTCACACCTCTCTGACTGATAGAGCAATGCTCTCCTGTCAGCAACAGTTTCTGTGCCATCCACATATTTGCCAGATTTCACCTGAAGACATTTCTGTGGAGATTGATTGATTTATGTATTTTTAAAGCAGTATCTTCAGTAACCAGGATCTATCACAACATTACGTGCAACTACAGGGTAACACTAGGTCTGGAAAGCTTAATACAATCACAATACATCCTTCACCAAAAACATCAGTTTGGAAAACTTGGATGAATTAATGTTGCGGAGGCAACCCAGAGGTGTTGACTGTAAGGAAAAACAGACTAATAACTGTAAATTGCTTTAACACAAAAATCAGTCTGTCATTCTTTTCTTATGAGATTCTGGTCAGCAACCTTCTTAGAAAAAAGGTCTGATGGATTTGGTCAATATGTAAAATACAGGTGGAAGCTTAGAGAGATTAGTCTTCCAAGTAAAACTATGTTATGGGCAAGAGGAGAAAAGACAATGTCACCCTGAAATWCTGAGACGCAGCATGAACACRAAGTATTTCAGCAATATGGAGAAATAAATACTTCATGTAACATGATGATATATGCAACCACACATATTATAGTTTYAAGTACTTTGGTCCACGAAGGACCACGTACAGCAAAAGAAGAGATTAGTCTGATCTGTACTTACAGACAAGACCCCCAGATTCTGTCCACAATTTCATACTGATTTCATAGCACACTCCCTAAGAAAACAACCTCTTGCTCAGCTCAGCTAGACTGCCGGTAACGGAGACAGTACAAACAGCTGCCTACCTTTCAAGGAGACTGTGGAGAAACAACTATTTATTAGACTTTGCGTGGGGATTTGAGACCCTATAATAAGAAATACCACAGAAGATTAAAACATTAACAGTCATTCCAAGTGACTTCAGAAAACCTGCCAGGGGRAAAAAAAGGTACAAACCTATCCCASTTAGCATCGATATAATTTGYAACTTTGTGCATAAAGATATACCTTCCAAAAAAGTAAAATCATGCTCCACTGACCTTTAAACTGTATGACAAACAAACAAAATCTTTATTGTTTAAATTAGCAAGGAGTAGGCACTGTGAAATTTCTGTAATTATAAACAAACTGCTCAAGAAGTTATTCTGTTATTTTGAGATCRCTCACCCACATTAATGTAGGCAAAGAATTGAACAGTAGTTTCCATTTATATTCTAGCCAGTAGCAGATTCAATATTAAAAACAAACAAAACTGAGAAATCCAAAACCCCCTGAATTTCATGATCACCRTTATTTATGTCCGGTAGCCATGTTCTGAGAAGTGCGGTAGGCAGGTGGTTACATCTTAAATGCTTTAACCACAATGAAATAATTGATTCTTGCCCAAGCTTGCCAAGTGGTGATGCACCACACAGGTGGCAAGGGAAGTCTAATAAAAATAATATTAAAAAAAAAAAAAACAGCAGCAGAGATACTCAACTGCATCCATCTATTATACCCAGCTATTATCTACCAGAGAGGTAAAACTGGCTAAGTGACACAAGCACTTACTGCATTCCCTGACAAGAGTACCTTTGTTCTGCGAATAGCAACTTTGATATTTATGACTGCTATCCTAGTGTTCTGCCCATCCTTACATTAACAGCTCCATAAAACAGGTCCTAGAACCCCGACTGGGAACATTTTTACTTTTGCTTACGAGTCTCCTGCACAAGGAGACTAGCCTTGCTGCAGCCTGTCCCTGACAGCAAGCTTGAGGACTGGATAAAGTGGTAGCACCAGAGGAGCAGGTACCTGGTCATTAGACRAGTGTTATGTGGATGCCACCTGTGTTTAATGGATGACCAGAGGAGCAACTCCTGGCATATTTCATCTCTACTGACTTCAGTGAATTTTCAAAAAGGACTAAATCTAGACTTAGTCTACAGCTGCATCTTAAGCCTCAAGTACTAAGACAGAAAAGATGACAAATAACCCTCCTGCCCCATCTGTTGATGTGACACCACAAGCTTGAGGAGGTTTTATTGCAGATCAAACCCACAGATCTTCAGTTTATGCCCAGCTTATGTGATAGATATACTTTAAAAATACATATTTTTCTAAATCTCTCTAGAGACAATCTCAAACCTCCTGGGGGTGGGGGGGGGAAGGGTGGCAGGTTATAAGGACAGCTGCATTATATGGATTAAATTGCAGGTTATTACATTCCCTAAATTATGTGAAGTGGCTGAGGAACTAAGCGACCTGTAGCACCATCCACTCAAACATTCTCTCCCTCCCTTTGGGGTTTCCATTGGTTTTAAGGCTTGCTGCACAGCATATAGCATAAATAAATATTAGGACACTTYGATGAAAGGAAAATAATGTCTCTTGCATATGGTATAGTGAGAAGCATGGCTACTCACAAGATTTCAGGTTGGACAAGGTATAATAAAATAAGTAATAGGGAGTAACAAGGGGAAAGAAGTAGATGACCTAAAGGTAAGCTTTAAGTTTTCATCTTCAGTGATTCAACCATTCATCCTACCTACCTCTTTAGTTAAATATAATCTGTTCAATGTTCTGAGACTGTCTAATCAAAGTTGTTTTGCCTTATCATTATCAAAGCAGGGAAGAAAGAAGGAGAAAGGAGAATGATGTGGCAGTCAGGACAGATTATTTACTTCTGCAGATAAACTTGGARATTTAGAAAAGTTAAACCCAGGTGAGGCAATAAATTTCAAATGGACCAGAAATAAGCAGAAGGAAGAAGCTGGGAAGGTTTCTCCTGTTAACGGAAGCCCATGTGGGCAGGGGTCTGTTCCGGGGAGCTGTGGACAAGGTAGCCCATGCCCTGTGGGGCCACCACCGCTGGCTGCCGGGGGGGGTTACTTCAGTGCGGCAAGATTTGGCCATGCCAAGGACATGCACATGCTGCCCATGCCCTGTGGCAAGGGGCACCCTCTCCTCCCTGAGTCCTACACTGATGCTTCTACTACAAGGGCAGGAACCGCAAAATGAATGAGTCACTTATACAGGGTACACAAAATACATCACATGCTGCTGCATAAGGCAGGAGTGTGAGTAGAAATGAGAATGCAGTTATTTCAGACTACCACCAACCTGGATTGATTTAGAAGCAATAACTCTGAGGTTAAAAAAAAATCCAAAATGCAATTTTTTACTAGTCCCTTAAATGAGAATAGCTAGACATTACACACACAATGAAATTTATTATTTAAAGTTAAATTCTATTAATTTCTAGTAAGCTCAGTAACTTTTTTTTTTAAATATACAAAGTGCTTTTGGGATTTAAGCCTCCAAAATATTATGCTCCTTCAGAGCCTATGTCGAGTTTAGCAACACAGCTGCTCAGTTTGATTTTCATCAACATTCTTTAAATACTTTGCTGAATCATGACCAGAGGACCCTCAAATGAGGACACTCTCTCTCTTAAACCATGAAGCCTCTTTTTTCATGAAACAAGAATGTCAAGGTTCACTTGATGCAAATCAGTACACAGATATTAGTAGTGCCAATGTTTTTTCCTAGAATATATTCAATTATTCTTTCTCATTACCCAATGCACCTTTCCCTCTCCAAGTGAATTTACAAGTTAAACTTGCTCTATCACTTTACTTCTCCACCATTTGAGACAATGTGCTGGTCTTGGCTGGGATGGAGTTAATTTTCTTCAGRCTAGCTAGTATGGGGCTATGTTTCGGATTTGTGATGAAAACAGTGTTCATAATACAGGGATGTTTTAGCTGTTGCTGAGCAATGCTTACACAGAGTCAAGGCCTCTTCTTGCCTCTTCACCCCACCAGCGAGCAGGCTGGGGGTRCACAGGGATTGGGAGGGGACACAGCCGGGACAGCTCACCCCAACTGATCAAAGGGATATCCCATACCATATGACATCATGCTCAGTATATAAAGCTGGGGGAAGAAGAAGGAAGGTGGAACGTTCGGAGTGATGGCGTTTGTCTTCCCAAGTAACTGTTATACATGATGGAGCCCTGCTTTCCTGGGGATGGCTGAACACCTGCCTGCCAATGGAAAGTAGTGAAGGAATTCCTTGTTTTGCTTTACTTGCATACCCGGCTTTTGCTTTACCTATTAAACTGTCTTTATCTGAACCCACAAGTTTTCTCACTTTTACTCTTCCAATTCTCTCCCCCATCCCACTGGGGGGGAGTGAGTGAGTGGCTGTGTGGGGCTTAGTTACCAGCTGGGGTTAAATCATGACAGAGAACATAACTATATTCTTAGATAACCCTTTCTGATATCTATGATTATGAATGTTTCAGAACTCCTCTTTTCCAAAACCAACATAATTTATATCATTCATATCTATTTCTGAAAAAATGCTTTCGTAAAACTTCAAGAAATAATACTACATTGAAAGAAAGTAGTTGTCTGTTCTTACCATTAAAGTAAAAAACAAAATTCCATTTTCACTATGTTTCTATACCCAAATAGCCTTATGCATTACCATGCCAAGACATTGCTTACATTCTTCACATTCCAAGAGGTTTTGGGGTCCAACCAATTGAAGCCACTTCTCCACATCCCTGCACATTAGATGTTGCAGAGCATGCAGTAAGAGACACCAGACAAACATGGACTACCTGCAAGATGTGTCATTCTTCTCGACTAGGTTTACTTTCCTGTAGGAGCCTGCAGATGGCAGTTACTGCATATATCTGGATTTAGAGGCACTTGCTGCTGTGTGAGGTGGTGTCTCTGCACCCCCCTGGGGAGGGCACAGAGAAGGGAGCACCGGGACAAGAGCCAGCGGCAAGACAGATGGAGAAAGCTGAAGGGCATGACTTGGTACTGAGGGATGAAAGGTGAGGAAACAGAAGACTAGAGACATGGAGTTAGTCTCCTAGAAGATGAAATAGAAACACTTGCTGCTTTCGATATTGATAAATAATTTAGGGCACACTCCCTAAAACTTTCTCAGGGACCTCACATCATTTAACACTGCCCTGCTCCCTTTCTGTACTTTCACTGTTAAGGATTGTGAAGAGAGGTGATTTTCGTGGCATCAACAGGTAAAGCAGTGATGTAATGTGCACTTTGAGATAATTATTTACAGTATTTATTTTATGTTACAATTAATGAATTGCATACTTACCTATAAAATAAGTAACATATGGTTGCCTTTAACTGGGGACTTTTTTTGTCCAATTTTATCCTACAATTCACCAACCAAGGSATTAAAGAATACATTTGAGTAGAATATCAAGTCATGAATAAAATAGGATTTTACAARAAGTTTTTTACTGGAAGGCTATTTTTATGTTTTAATCTGAAATCCTGAAATGCTGGGGGGGTTGTTATGGGGGCTTTCTGCAGCCTCTGGAGTTAACTCCTTTTTTTCCCTATATACATATACAAATTAAAATATCTTTTCAGGAAAAAAGTCCATATGAAAGTACTCTGGTGAATGAAATAAAGTGCTCCAGTTGAAATGCAAAGTTTTGATCTAATCACCTCCACATAACCTTAAATACATGCTGCTGTTAAAAGGAAAACCTAACTGGAGCACTACAATTCAGCCCAGAGAAACTGTATCAGCAGAAACACAATTCTGGAGAACATAAATTACAGCTAAAGTTAATGACCTTCCTAGAATATATCAAGAAACCAACATAAAGACGACAGCAATATAATTTCTGTTATTCTTGGTAGTTTAAGCCTTTAAATCAATTCTTCACCTATTGCTAGGTATTTCTCCTCCAAAACACTACACAAAAAGAGAAAATTAACCATATAAATAATGGTTTAACTAATTGACTTCAAAAAAATCAGTCCCTCTAGACTATCTGGCAGATAGTATCAAGAGAAATACATTACTTAAGACAATTAATGAAGGGTTCAAAAGTTCATTCCTGCTTGGAAACAGCTTTTAGTAGTCTCCAAATCTTTTCTTTTCCATCAGACCTGGAARGGTTTAAAAATCCATTCCTCAGTGATTTAGTGTAAAGATACTAAGGCTGCACCTCAGCTTGTCAGGGCTGAGCTGAACACGTTACCCCCCACCATGTCCCACCTGTATGTTGGGGGGAGGCACAACCCACCCCAAGCACCCCTCAGCTGCAGCTTACAGGCCTGCCTCAGTCTCTGCCCCTGTGAAAGGGACCAGGGGCCTTCAGGCAGCAGTGGTTGTTGATGCACCCTGGAGGTCCCAGCACTCCAGGGGTTCCCAGAGGATCAGGGTGCCCTGACCGAGAGTGGCCCCTGGCACTCAGCTGCGCTAGAGGTGAGGCTCAGCCACCTCCTCTTTGTTTTTCTCATCGCTAAAATGAGGAAATGATAGTATTTTGATCCTTCCTGTCCCCAGGATCCAGAGAGAATCAGGTGGGAAAACGGGATGGCAAACACAGGAAATAATGGCTAAAACATGACCTGACCACAGCACAGCCTGGGTGCTATTTTAGTCAATCCTTGCACACATTTCTGTGCTTGCATGAGAGTCCTTCCCCCAGCAATGAATTCCATCACCTACTAGTTTCAGTAATGATAATGGAAAAAGATACTGTTTTGTTTGAGCAGATGATCAGTTACATTTACAGGTTTTCACATAAGAATAGTCATACATACACATTTATTGTTGCATAGGGTTGCATTCAATAGTCACATTATAAAGTACACCAGCAAGATCAAGGGTATGATAATTATGATTTTAATTTTAAGAGTTCTGCAAACACATGTGGTGGAGTGCTTAAAAAGTGCTTTTGCAAACAAAGACATGAAGACACATTCTATAAAATACCACAAAGGCATTCAGGACACTTAATACTGCAGAGCTCTGAGCATYAGCTTACATTTCAAAGCAAAAGTTTTGCAGGTAATCACTTAGCAGCATTTGTAAATCTCATTGGGCATCTTCCCAAATTCCTTGTAAAATTTTAGCCAAGTGTGCTTATGGCCAGGAACTTTCATTTGAGCAAAGTATTTCTGGCACCTAAAAAAGGCACTTCACTGCTGAGTGGAATCTACAACAGCATCTAGAATCTACTTYTCATTGATTTCTTTAAAGCATAGCTTTAAAGTCTCAGTGGTATTGTTTTCCTTTTGTTGCCCATGGATGCAAAATCAGGATCTTCAAAGATGATCAGACTATATTAGCAGTTCTGTATTTTATTAAGTATATGAATCAAAGTACATTGAACATATATAGATACATCTTTATGCTTCATGACGTTTAGCACTTGTTATTCAAGAAATGCATAAATAACATGAGTAAAAAGATAGCATAAATATCCCTGTGCTACAGAGCTTACGAACATGAATTCTGCATGGAAATCCACATACGTAAAGATTTTGATGTAAGTCAATCTTGCAGTGATGACATTTAAAAGACAGAAAGTTACACTCAAACATGACACTGAAGGGGTGAGTAAAAATATAACAATAAATGCTTGTATGACTTTGCGGAGAATAGGGAAGAAAACATGCTAAGCATTTGTCAACACTATTCTCAATAGCACGCAATTAAAGCAAGTTGCCCCCATGTCTGCCCTTCCCATGGTTTCGTTCATGTATCACAGAGCACTCAGAGAAAGTGAACTCAAGCCAACTGGACAAAAAAAGATGGGGCATCTTCCAAGAGCACACCGAATGCTCTCCATTCCCAATTAGGTGTGTTCAAGTACAGCCTAGAGCTAGTCCAAAGGAAACCCCCTTGAAGTGTTGTTCTACAGCATGGACATGGGGTCTTCAGCACCTGGTGCAYTGCCCTACAGATCTGCTCCTGCTGGGCTTGGCCTTTGCCTAACGTCATTGTCATGGCCATGGAAGAAGATACCTCACATATTTTAATGGGCAATCCACTGTTAATAGTCTCCAAGCTTCATAAGCAATCTGTAACAAGCCTTTCACGAGGAAAGGAATTGTTCTGTTTGTACCCTCAAAGATAGTTAAAGTGTTGGCTTCAGCAGTCCGTTAATAGAGATGATTGCAGATGCCTATCTTTCCTGCTAAAATTAAAAAGCTTTATGCTTACTCTTAGTTCTATTATTTTCCATCTTAAACATTGTCTCTCTAATCCTGAATTGTTCTATCTCTCAGTATCCTAATAGCGGCTCACATTCTCTGCTACACATTTTCTCCTCAAGGTCCAGGATTTTCTTATCTGGCGCTTAAAACTGTTTAACCAATTTAACTACTTTTCATAGTAGCAGCACATCAATAAACTGAAGAATATTGTTTTTCAGGTTCCCACTGAGAAGATAAAACTCAGCAGTCTCCTAAYGCAGCAGAGAAAACGCACAGCATCGTTCAGGTCAGAATGATGCAGAGAAAAATTGTATTTGATGCCCTTCACAAACTCCAAGAAGTTACTGCCCAAGGCCTTGGGCCTGCGTGCATGTGCATGGTCACTGTTAGCAAGGGCACTGTCGGGAGACCATGGGTCATCAGGAGGCGGCAGCTGCTAGGAAGCCTGCAGTCAACATGGGAAATGTTGAGTATCATGGACTTTCTGAAAACTGCCTGACAGGGTATCATCACGGTCACCCAGATTACAGACCTACATGACTAGGGGAAGTGAGGAAGACAAGGACTCTTTTTTTAGCCATAAAGGCAAATTGGCTCAGCTCAGAATGAAGGTCTAAATATAGGYGGGGGAGGGGGAGGGGGATCTACTTAGATAGTAATTCAGCCCAGGAATTCAACCCACAAAATCACTTATGAAAAAGCCAGGGGGAGGAAAGTGAAAGGCGAGGAAGTTGTTGGATAGATGATGAGCTCCCCTGAGAAGCTCAGGCAATTGTAATAGCAGCCAGACATTTCAGAAACAGTCATTTCAAAAGGAAGAAGCCTATAAACTTATCACAAATTTATAGCAGACGCCTGGACTAAGATGATTTCATTTAACCAAGTCTACAGAACAGTCTCTTACAGGTCTACCTAGTCAGGTATCTTAAGTTTGAAAGACAACTGTAAATATATTGCAGAGAGTAACRTTGCCATAAATCCTGCCTGAAGTTATACATCTAGGCATCCACAATCTCACTCTACTAGGTAAACACCATTTGTATCCTAACATTTTGGATATAAAGATGTGAAGAGTATCTTTTTTCTGCCAGAGCTTGTCCATTAGGGGTTCCATGATGTTAATCACTGAAGAAGCCACACTGATCATGAAATAGAAACAGCTGTTTCCTAGAGGCTACCTCTTCCCCCAGTAACAGAGAGTTACTAAGAGACTGACAAAGCAAACTCCAGGGTGAATGAAAGGGAAGCAGATGGATGGGAAACTCAGCAAGTCATCATGAAAATCTAAACTTAAAACCAGAAGAAAAACATAATTTGAGAAATTATAAGGGTTGAAGCTTCATAAAAGGGAAGAATATAATCCTTCAATTTTTCTTTATTTAATAGAGAGCTCTCAAATTGTGGTTGTTTGGTTGTTGTTTGTTGTTTTGTTTTGGTTTTGTTTTTTGTAAACTGCAATTTACTACCTTTCAGTTGTTATTCCCATAAGACTGAGACCTTAAGAAATCCATATGCTTTACCTAATGTATTAGAAGGAATGAAGGCATTCCAGTCAAACAGAAACAGGATTAAATAAAATAAAGCATGCATAGTTAATAATAAATTTGTTTGGGGGTTTTATAATMATTTTTTATGTGGAAAGAAAAGCTGCATAATGCGAATAATTTTCAGACATGCAAAATAATAAGGAAAACAGCAAGGAGGAAAAATGAGAAATAATTTACTTATTAGAGTTTATCAAGCTAATAACACTTATCTCTCTGGGGCACAATGAAGACAAGTTAATGTTTTGGTAACCCACAGAAGTTGAAAGGTGCTATTTAAAGTAGCAGGTATTAAAATATAGGTGTAGCTAATTCTTATTTTAATTTTCCATTTGCCTTTTTTTTTTTTTTCTTCACCACTCTTGTATTCAAAAATCATCACAAAAATTTTGAATTTGAATTAAAGTAAAAGGAAAATCCTTTGGTTTGAAAGATGACTGCTGGCTATGCGGTTTGAATTGCCATACTGCTAAACTGACCTATTCCACAAAAAAGACGCTAAATAAGAAGCCAAGACATTTCTTTCCTGCTTGCTTACACAGACACAGCCGTGCCCTGCAGGTGTTCATCCTTTCATTCTGCTTCCAGGTTTTGGGCTTTCATTTTTTCTTTTATATGTATATAAAGTCCTGTGGAAGGGGTTGTACTCWAAGGGACTAAGAAAACTGCCAGGTAGCATAATCAAAATAATCTGTAACAGACTTCGGGGGGCTATTTTGGAGGGAGTAGGAGGGAAGCCAGCAGTTTCAGCTGCAGGGAATATTTGCCCCAGAAAGCTCCTTCTACCACTTTCTGTTGATTATATTTCAGGTCGGAAATTCTGTGATTACGTCAATTGATTTACTAGGAAAAGAAAAAAAATTTTAGCTGGATTGTGGACATTTTTTCCTGTACTCATACACATATTCCTAAACTAGTACCATGGGAATATCTTGACTTCCACTTCCTTAGGATTTCTCCTGTGATGATCTATATTTCCAATCCTCCATTTTCTGAATGGACCTACTTAACTACCATTAGTCCTGGGCTAGCCTGGCAGAAAAGGAGACTGAGGGGAGACCTTATCGCTCTCTACAACTACCTGAAAGGAGGCTGTAGAGAGGGTGGGTGTTGGTCTCTTCTCCCAAGTAACAAACGATAGGACGAGAGGAATTGGCCTCAAGTTGCGCCGAGGGAGGTTTAGATAGGATATTAGGAAAAATTTCTTCACTGAAAGTGTAGTCAGGCATTGGAACAGGCTGCCCAGGGAAGTGGTGGAGTCACCATCACTGGAGGCATTCAAAAAATGTGTAGATGTGGCACTTCAGGACATGGTTTAGTGGGCATGGTGGTGTTGGGTCGACGGTTAGACTTGATCTTAGAGGTCTTTTCCAACCTTAATGATTCTATGATTTAATATCCTGCCTTTTCCCAATCCTGGACTGCTTTGTCCAGACTGTAAAATGTGATTTAATTTTGGAAACTGTGATGAAAAGTAAAATGGGCAGACAGTTCTCTCTGCAAGCCTTACTATTTCACTGTTGTAAATACAAGAAAAGCAACTTCTCTGTTGGGGATGCTTTATTTTGCAAGGCAGAGCTTAAATTCCCCTCAGCCCTCATGGGCAATGTGAGGCAAATCAGTTCTAATAATGAAACATATACCTCAGTGTCTGACTAACTCTTAGATCTTTCAAAAATTAGAATTTTATGTTTATAGAAGTAAAGATGAATGAGTCCTCTACCCTCTTCTCTCAGTCCACAAGTGATTGGCATAGGAGAAGGCTCCAGGTGAGCCAGGAAATTTGGAAATACTTCTCTAAAGTGAGATCTTCCTTTTGCGATTTATGATGGTGTCCTAAAACTAAAGGTTATCCCATTCCATGGCAGTTTTGATTTTATTTGGTTTGGGTGAATAATGCAAATTGTTACTTGATTCTGAATATTTCTATCTGGCTTCTCGTGGACAACGCAGTTGTATGACGGTGACTCAGCCCTGCAACATAACTTTCACAGAGTCTACCCATTCCATTCAGTCTTGGATGTTTGTTATTGCCATGCCAACAGAAGGCAAGAAAGGGCAGGCTATGTTTTTAGGCTATCTACTAAGCAATGTGGTTGCTGCAAGAGTCAAAGGACAAGCAAATTTACAAAGGAAGCTGCAGAAAGTATAAATATGTYCTGCATTTTAAAAATGCCTTTTAACAGCGAATCAAAACGGATAAAAAAGTATGTGTTATTCTCTCTTCTCTCTCTTTGAGGATATAATAAAAAAGTCAAGTACAAAAAACCCATTGGGAAATCTGCACATTCAAAATTATTCTACTTCAAGTCACAATGTATACTACAGAAGTGCTTAGCCTGAGAAAGGTGAAATCTTTTCTCTAAAACTCTGCATGTTCTTCAGACCCAATCTTATTTTAAAGTAATAGACTGAAACTTAATCTCTGGATTCAGTCATGTAGAAAATAAGTTTGGACTACTAAAATTAGCAGCAAGTCTTCGCAGAGCTTAATGTTTTAAAATATTTTAACAAAGTTTTTGGTACTGCATCTCAATGGAGTGAGAGCTCAATAATATTGTCCAATGCTATTTTCTAATTAAAAAGTGAAACTCCATTCTTACCCATAAAAGAATAAGTAAAAGGTCCACATGTTGTAATGCATTGTCCTAGACAACAAAGAATAATATGTAGATTTTCCCTTCATTTAGCCATAATGATAAGTAATGAGTGGATTATTGTCCCTGAAGGGGCTCATGTGACACCAGAAAAAGCAAGTGAAGTTATCTAATAACTTTTTTCCTTCTCCCAAAAGAAAGAAAAAAAAATAAAATTGGTGCTCATACCTCTTATACCTTAGTGTTTTCTCAGGGAAGTTATTCTTCCCAGTTGCTTATAAAGGAGTTATTGGATCAGCCTAAAGATAATAGAAAGCAACAATGTAAATTRAAAATTCTAAGCATAATAACTGAGCTTAAAACCTTATCATTCATCCTTGCCATTGGGGAAAAAAGAAGTGAAAAATCAGCTGGTGGTTTGGTCTTTCTCCAGAAGGACACTATTTGTCAAGCTTGAAAAAACTACTGAACATTTCCTCTTTAAAGAAGTGATCTTTTTACATACCTTTAATTTAAAAAAGGAAAGTATAAGTAATAGAATGCAGGTATTATCATCATCAAAACAAAAGGAAATACTGGAAATCTGGAAGACTTTTTTTGGGTCAACTTCCAGCGGGGCCTGTGCAGGAGCACAAGTACCCCCCAATTGTGCCTAACCTCACATGGGAGCCTGAGCAGAGCTCACTTCCAGCCACACAGCTCCTCCTTGAGCGTTGTTTTATGAAGGAGATGGAAGGCTGAAGCCTAATGAAACACAACGACATTGCCCAGCACCTATTTGATCAGATTTCCGGAAGCCATGGGAAATCGAGTCTAAGTAAAAACTACAGGACTAAATCAATTACTTTTAAAACAATAACGCATTTTTGGAGAAGGCCAGAATACAGTTTTATGTCAAAGACTGAAACAAATCAAGTTATTCAGCATAAACCACTGACCAGGAAAAAACCAATTATTTATGCTCTATTATACACTACATGGTATTAAAAGCTTTTGCATTTTTTGTAATACCTGCACTCATTATACCAGAAATTGCTTGCAATCTTCAATATCACCAAAAGGTGGCATTTGTAATATCACAGATAGCACAATTTCATCATAAGCTTTAAGTTATCAAAAGCTTCCTGCTCTTACATAAATAGATTTATTTTGATTATTTTTCACTGCTTGCATACTGAAACTTGAGTTGTCCAAGTTGTCTAACCACATACAGCAGATAACAGACAAACAGACACGGAGCGTAACTATAAATCCTTAGAGAGCCTCAAAGACATAAGAGTGTATGAATCAGTCACAGAAAAGCAAATACACAAAATAACAACAGATTAAGAAAAAGGTCATAAAACTACCAGGCAGGCAATAAGTAGCTAGGAATAGTAACCAATAACTGGTTCAATATATGACAAAACAGTTTAAGACAGAAAAATAARCCATGGAGTAATTTTACTTTGCAATTTCAGAAAGAGTCTTTGCTTTATTCCTGCACTACATTCAAATACATAATTTTCTTAAAGGCCAATTAAATAAAAAAAAAAAACAAACCCATAACCGAAAGGTAGAGAATGTGATTTTAAAAACACTTTCACCGGTTTTTTTTTCCTCTGGTAAAGGAATATGATTTTTTTTTTTTTTTTTTTTTTTAGTTTGGGTTAATGGAGTATAGTAAACAAAGGTAACAATATCTATAAGTCTAATTTAATTTCCCATTAAATTTTTATTGTGGTTTGGTTTATTACACAATTTTATGTCACTGCAAGCAAGACCTGTTGTGAATGAGGAAAAAAATATAAATAAAGAGAAGAAAACAGTTCCAGGACTTAATGTATGCAGAGCCCTGCAAACACGCTACCTGTTACACCAACACCTCCAGAGAGAGGTAACTCAGTGCTATCTCTGCCATACTGGAAGCAAGCACACACGTTCAGTGACTCCCCTAGAGGCACACAATAAGGCAGGGAAAGACCAAAACAGAAAGTACTGTAATCTGTTTCCCAACATTATACACAGGTCTGGAGATTACAGCGTTTTTTCACTGCATTTTCCCCTCAATTCCGTTAGAAATTCTGTATATAATTTTCCCTACTCCATCTGCATATAATTTTTGAAAATTATACTACAAAGATTGAAGCCAATTATCATCCTTCAGAATTACAGAACCTCATTGATTTCAGTAGCTGTGGGTGTCCAGAAGCTTCAAATTTGTTCATCTACGGCTAGTTTTAAAAGAGTAGGAAGAAGAAAACTGTTTACAGCTGTTCAGTAGACCAAGCTCAAAGAAACAATTTAATTCCAGCTCAGGTGAGAGCAATACAAATGCGATATTCTTCACTCCGCTGGGAGAGGTGAGGAACAGCAGAGGAACAGCTCCTCTGGCCAGTGGGTKTCACAAGCATGCAGAGATCATGCATTTCTAGTCAGCTATTGTTCCTGTTCAGATAACTTTGACTTCTGAGATTATTTTGGAATCGGTACCGTTAAAACATACTGTAGGAATGGTACAGCAGACGTCTAGAAGAAGGAACAAGCCTAGGGGAGAGCCACTCAGTGTTGAGCCACATCTTTACAGCTGGGAGGTGTTCATGACCATCCCAGAGAAGCAGCCTTTTAGAAATTCCTTTTAGAGGAATTTCGAGAACCAGCAACACAAAATCTCTCGTTACACTGCTTCTACAAACTATTTACATGTTTTGAGCAACAGCTGTAAAGGCAAAGAGACCATGACCAAAATATTTGTAATATACTTTCATGTATGTTTAATCTAAACAAGGAATCAAAGCATCTGTTAGTTTAGAGACAACTGCTTTCAAGAAATCTCTACTATAGTACAGTATACAACAGATTGAGGTTTGACTTGCATATATTCCACCGAAAGCAAAGTTATCTCCAACTTCTCTGCTAGCACCTTACTAGATCCATTCAGGCAAGACTTGAAATTTCACCATCAGCATTTAAATTAAGCAATCAGTGCATGTTTTGATAAAAGATATGTAATTCTTGTTCAATACAGGACATTATGAATAGCACAACATAGTTTTCTAGCATGGAATTAAGATAGTGACAAGCAGGGCTTTTTTGCTTATACCAAAAGGATAGCTATAGAATATAATAACCCATTAAATGAAAAATAGTACATGCCAGAAAAAAAACTGATCTGTAGATTTCCCAAAATACCACAGCCAGAACTTGAGGAATACAATCCAGGAGGAAAAAAACTTATAAATCTCTGTCCAAAGGTAAGCAAAATTCACTTTTTTCTTCATTAGTAATCACATCACTGAGTTATTTTTATTTCCGAAGAGCACAGTGCATTGAGCTACACTCCTAATATTATCCTTTGTAAATAAAAGAGGGAGCAGCACTGAACAGTAATTACAGTCTTGTCATAAAAATGACACACATTTGGAGCGTAAGCCTGGGTGCAAAATATTTCTACATGTGGCTTTAGCAAAAGGCAGGCACCAAAGCCTCTTGGGAGTAGCTGGGTGCTGGGAGAGGTGCTCATGTGCAACGCGCAGTACCCAGCAAGAGATCTGCTCCATCCACTCCGGGCTTGTTTGGCACTCGAGCACAGAGCCCACATCATTAGTCAGCCACCAGGGTCACCAGTTTAACAACAAGATAGCATGAAGTTTACAGTACTGGGGTTTAGAAGACCAGACCTTGGAAATCTTGTTGCATGGCACACTCTGGCCCATCTCACCCCCTGTGGTGTGGCAGAGCGGAGACTAGATTACAAAAGTCATCCATTGGAAAAGGAGCTAAAAGTCACAATACATTTGTAGAGACCTCAATCAAGTCCTGTCCAGTTTGCCTTGCCCAATTTCACTTGCTGTCAGCTCGAACCCCGGACAGCCCTTCCTGCTGTGATCTCCAGAGCTGCATGTGATGGGTAACCGTTGGGTAAAGGCCCTGTTTAATGGCAGCAGAGAGGTGGGTGCTCAGCCTACCACGTAAGCTTTTCAGACCTCCTTTTGGAGTTCAAAGAGGATCTGGTCTCACCAAAATACCCATGGCAAGTACACAAAACTGAAGCAATCTTCTCAGTGGCGTTAGTGTTAGGCCCAAGAAGGATGAGRCAGCCAAGCCCCGGTTAGCCGCATCGCAGCTTCTTCTCTGGGCAGCAACGCAGTTTCCTGCAGCCTAATTTCTGAAGCCAGCACCGGCAGCAAGCGCTGCCGTGGGGTGGGAGAGCAGGCCATGGAGAGCAGCACGGGTCCACACTGCCTGTCAGCACCAGGTGTAATTCCCACTCCCAGACCAGGACAACCCGGACCCTCCTCTCCTTGCTCTTTAAACCCAAAGCTGGGGCAGGCACAGCCAGGGCGCTTCATCCATCTGGGCTCTCCTGCAACCCACCCACAGCTGCTTTGCTGAATTCCTGCAAACGGGTAGCGAGCATTTTGCTGAGCCGCTGCTGCCAAAGCGAAGATACGGAGAAGCAGCCAAGTGAGCTGGGCTGGCAGGGGGAACCCCGCGAGAGAAAGTTTCTGCTAGGACAGAAGCTGTCAGGAGGAGGAAAGACACAAGGTGACGGCGAAACAGATGATGGAATAAAGGGGATGAAAAAAAAATTATGCAAGGAAAGAAAAACAAGCTTATGAATTAGAAGCTACCCTTAATGGAAAATTTAAAACTTCTCTAGTCAGAGAGATTTGCCTCTGACCTAGGTGAAGTGAGAGAACAAGAACTTCCTTTAGCCAGTTTCTAGAAAAACCTACAAATAATATCCAAAATACTAGAAAATGCATCCATAAGCTAATACAAAAGATGGAGGCAGTATTAACAGGACAAATTTGAATGTTCAGTCCAAACCACTCTACTGCAGTGAGTCATGTGGGTCAAAAACTGAAAAAGTAAACTCCGGCTGCTTCCAGACTTCTTGAGTTAAGGACATTCTGAATTGATATCTCATTTATATCCAGTTTCAAAAGATAAGCTTCCAGTTCTATCTACTGTGAGTTTTAACATCTGTAATTGTTTCAGTGGTATCAAAGCTACCTCTGTAGATGACTGCAGGTTCTGAACTGACAGAAGGTAGCACTAAGGGATGATTCAGTAGGTCTGGCACCAGCTTTCAGCAGTAACATAATTAAAAAAAGACTGAGGGTTACTCAATATCAAAACTACATTCCCTACAAATCTCCCTTTTTTTTTATTTCTTTTTATTAGGGAGCCATCTTCCACTTATGGTAAATTACGAATTAGATGATCCATTAAATCCCACGCAGTTGACTTTGTCAATAACACGTTTTTGTTGTCAGCTGCTTATGCTGAATCTAACCTATTTGACACAGGCTGCAGTAAGAATCAGGCTGAAATTCACATCAAGTTTTGTATAAGAAAACCCCCAAACTGCTTTTATTCTTTTTGACAGTCTTGTGACACAGTCAAGATTTTAAACACATTCTTTATTTATGCAAATTAAGTGTCTGCTGTTAATCATAACAATACTTCTTAATAGAATAATAAAATAAGATTTTAATTGGGTAAGAGCATTTCTAAACTCCTCAAAGACAATTCTGCTAAGCTGTATTCTCTGAGGAAATTTAAAATGGAGCTAAACGGGTATTTTAAGTATTTTTAGAGGCAAAGAGTTGTTTACCATCATTCATATATTTTCCCATCACTCCAACATTTCCAGCTTTGTTATGCCTCACTTACTTATTAAAGCTAAAGATTTGCACATAAAGCAGACGTTTTCCCCCCTGTTCTGGACTCCTCCTAATTGCTATGATCCAGGGTGCATGTCTTTCCAAGTCAGTTAAAATACATAACCAAAAATCACAGGCTTCTGCAGAGCCAAAAAGAGAGAGTTTGCAGTGATTTATTTTTTTACTTTTAATATCAAGCTGTCTTTAGAATTATACTCATTTTCTTCCAGGGCCTGATCCAAAGCTCAGTGAATTCAATGGAAAGACTCATCAGCTTCAATAGCATGGGAGCAGGCTTATAACACACCATATGCCAAGTATGAAAGTATCCATCTGTCACTGATCCATATCTTGTTATTGTTATGTGCATTACATCATCTCTTAGAAAACTAATCCCTTGAAGCTTGTAAAGGAGTTGCTGGAGGAATTTATAAACAAGGTTTTATAAACATGTAAGTAAACCACAGTGGAGGCACACATCATCCAAGTCAGCAGCGCTACGGTGGCTGTCCAACAGCATTTTGTGTTCACCTCCACAGTTGCACAGAGAAAGTGCACTATAACCTACAAGCTCAAGCCTCTGGCTTTTGGGTTGCCAATAGATTTATAGCTGATGGATACTTCACTGCAAGCCAGCACCAAGCAAAAGTCCGCCTGACCTTCGYATACAGGGACAGAGGACTTGGCAGCACAGCAGTGTGACAGCAGTCAGGGTCCCATCACTGGTAGCACTGATAGTTGGCATCAGTCTCACAGGAGCATCAACACTGCTCCATCATACTATTGAACTTCCTGCCCTTATTTTGCCTGAAAAGCAGCAAACAACATTTTCTCTGATCACAGAAGAGAAGCGTGATAGCACAAGTCATTTTTAAAAGCATGCTAACAAAATTATAAAAGTCCTCCAGCAATTAAAGATTTTGATTGTTTAGTTAATTACCCTTTTCAACATTTCCCTACATTTTGGCAAACACACGCAGCCCTCAAAACAAGAGAGCAGAAGGCAGGCGCTAATCTGAAGATTCCTCACCATCTCCTTTCTTTTCAAGATGAATCAGTTGCATTTGAGAGCGTGCTGAAAATTCATTTCACAAACCCATCCCTTTTGCTCACAAGTTGAGATAAGCAGAAGCAATACTGCTCTGAAAGCAGCGGTCGTGATGAGTGGGCTCTTAGGCACTCGCCTGATCCACAGTAAGCCCCAAGAAATTACCCCATCAGTGTCTTGCCCCACGAACCCACTGCCTCTTGTCCTTCTCTCAAAACAGCCCCCACAGTCAGCTGGCCTCCCACCTCCTCCTACAGGTGYCGAGAGCTGCTAGCCAGCAGCCTGTGTGCAGACAGCCTCCATCCTTCGCCCCGGCACCTCCTGATGACCACCTCTGCCCCCTCTGCCCTCTCAGTCCTTCCTCACCACACGCATTCCCTCCACGCCTCCTATGAGGTCTCATGCCAGCTCTCCCTCCATGCTCCTTTTCCCCCTCCTTGCAATCCTGCGTAACCCAGGGATTACAACCCAGTAATCCCTGTTGTAACCCAGTAACTGACACCCCCCACATCCCCTTTCATCATTTATTCTCTGGGTATAATCCTACCTAACCTTTGCTAAATTCCAGTTCCTGCTGCATGAAGAACACATGTGCAAAACCTAAACCTCTTTGCTACCACAGGCAGCCATCAGGAAGACAGTTAAAAAGTGGGACTAATTGTTGTAACAGAGCTTGCCTAGGCATGATGATCACAATGGTGCATTCAACTTGTCTTAGGCACCTCGAAACATTTTTCAAGCTTGGCTCCAGTTATTTGAAGCAGTACTCAGTATTTCACCTTCAGCAAAGCTTACCTGTTCATATATCACCCATTGAACCAGCAGGCATAAATTCTTACTTGGAGTCACATCTTCTCCAAACCCAAATATATGTGGAAATAGACTGTTACAATTAAACCTATTTCATATTTTAGCCCAATAGTCTYCTTAAAAGCTATTCTAATTATCTAATACAAGAGATTAGTATATCAAAAAGTGACCTCAAACTGATGAAACTGAGCAAAATCTTGTTTTGTTATACACTGACATCAATTTTGTTTAGTGTTTTGAGACAGAGCAAGTTTAGAACTAAGCTGTTGCAGACAATTGGGGTGTTTAAGTCACTAGCATACAGTCTTTCAACATGTACTTATTTAATACAGCCAGAAATATGAAAAAACCTTATTTGATATAGTTGTCATTTTAACAACTATAGCAGCTAACCCACCAAAAATACCCTGCAACTTTTTCATCAGTACTGCAGACAGAAAATCCACAGTATTACACACCTGCCCTTGTCATATTGCAGATGACAGAGCACCAACGAAGAAGGAACTTGAATGACTAAGGAGGAATTTATGCCCTAAGCAGGTTACAGACATGCATGATAAAGAAAGGTGCTAACCTTACAGAGCAAAATAAAAATTAAAAAGCCTGTCCCTGCATTCCACAACACTGCTTCATTTCCGAAGAAAAAGTTCTCCTAAGAGATCCAGAAAATTGTCAGTATATTTTCCTAACTGTACTGCTCATCCATGTAAAAGAAACCATCTTCAGGCAACTATCCCTAGAGAACTGGAAGCTACAGGTGCTTTTCCACATCATGTTATCCTCCTTCTCTCCTTCRTATACCAGATTGTGAACTTAAACATTACACACAACACTAACTCACTCTTCCTCCAAGATCTGAAAATTGAACAATGATTGTTGTTGTTGTTATGAGGATACAGAAGTTTGATCTGCCAGGCTTACATTTAAGCTTTTTGGAATCAGTGTGATGGTTACTTTAATTAGTAATTAAATGGGTGGGGTTCCCCCCCTTCATTTCTCAGGGAAATGATGGGTTTTACAGAAAACTCAAACCAAATTCCATGTTAATTTCCTGGCCTACAGTTGGATTAATTCTTTCCTCATTTCATTGTTTTTATAAGCAAACTAACCGCAAGCTACTGATTCCCATTTAGAATACAGACATTGACCCCTGTTCTCCTCCTGAAAAGTTCCATCTTCCTTCTTACAGGAACATTCACTTGAAATGCATATCACCTTTGCCATTCAAAAAAAAGGGGAGTGGACCTGGCTGTGCACATGTAGGATGTCCTCACTGGAGATTACTTAAAAAGGACTAGGAAACTGAATGCAAAGCTCAGGACCAGTTTGAATTCTACAGCCTGGCTCCTGGTAAGGAGGTAATTTTATTTAACACCGCAGAAAAACTTTCGTAAGAACTGATAGTCTCTCAAAGAAAAGCTTGCCAGCTTTGCTCTTCTCACATTTTCGCAATTTTTTTTACCTGATTCAAAAAATTATTTTGAAATTTATCATTTCTGAATAATTGATCTTACTGAAATTATGGACCCACAAATGGTGACATCATTTCACTATATATGCCAGTGTTCCTACAGACAACATCACTACACTTAATCTCCGTTATTAGGTCAGAAGCACCATTCTATTACAGAACTAGTTGTTAACATTTAATAACTTTATCAGTCTTCCATTTATTTGCAATGGGTGGCAGTGATCTGCATGGATAATATTGACTGCATTGATCAGACAGCTCCATAGATATCCAGTCAATAACACATGATAGACACTGAAAAATTAGTGCTTGCTTGTGTTTCCCAGCAGGGCTGATGCAGAACAAATCCAAACTTTTCAACTTGTCTATATATCATAGAAGTAATTGATATTATGTTGCATTGAATCAGCTGGGTTTCTTTTCTTGTTTTTCTTCCTTTTTTTTTTTCTTTTTTTCAGAACCATACTTTATCAGAACTACATTTATTATTCATATTGAAGTTCTGGCTCGGGACTTGCTGTGCTAGGCTTTCACAAAATACTGATGAAAGATGGATCTGGATTGCAGAATTTACAGTCTACAAGACAGATGAAAGATGAATATAAAGAAGCCTGCATTGAGAAACATGAGTGCTCAGTGTGCCAGAAACTGTCTCAGCACAGTGATTGCTAAAGAGGTTAGACCAGTCCCTGTGCTCATTTCACCTCGGGTTTAAGTGAGAGCAGTGGTGAGTGCCTGATTTTTCATAGGGAGAGCACATTCCTTGAACTGCACCTGAAATACACTCATGTCCCACAAAACTCCCCAAATTCAGTAGCTTAAGCTGCTAATTAGCCTTCAGAAAGACATTATTGTGGTCACTTCCTAGCTCATTTAGATTTGAATTGGTGATAGAGGAGAAAAGAAAGTATAAGTGATAAGTTGTTATGCTACTTACATGACAAAACCCCAGAAATGCTGGGGTTTTTTTCCTGAATGCCTGTCACTTATAACCTCCCAACAGAGCTTTCCATGTGAAGTTATTCCTGGATGAGTGCCTTGATTGTGTATTTCGTTTTGTTTTCTCTTTGTAGTTTCTGTTAATTTTATAGATGGAAACCAATACTGCTAATTAATCTATGTAATTGTTTTCTACCATTTTTATCTGGATCCAGTAAAAAAAAAAAGAATTAGTATGGTTATGAAGTGCATTTCTTTTTCCTACCCTCATGCTCTCTGTAGTATCAGACAAAACTATGGTAAATCTAAGGGAGGTAATTATGTCACTGAAATTACATATTAAGCCTTCACTGCTAGTATACAGACACCCTAAGAGACARAAGAAATAATAGGGACTCATGATTGTACTCCTTTTCTTTTTCTCCTTTTATTTCAGAAGAGAAGTCTCTGCAATGGGTTATGCACCTTACTATTTAAGCAAGCTATAAAATCAATATTAAGCTACACTTTTAGTACTATTAAGCTCTTTTATTCCTTCAGCATTTTTAAGTTCAACATTTAGATGACCAGTCTGGCTGATTGGTATTGTACCAGAGCAGTTACGGTTCCAAGGTTTCAAAAAAAACAAAGGGGTATGAGTAAAGTACCACTGCTCAGGTCCCTCCTGAAGATGAGCGTGTTCTGCCATAAAGTAAATGTCTCCATTTACATCACATCAGTTCCTTCATTATTTTTCAAGGTAACTAAATCTCATAGCCATCTTTATTTCCCAAACCCTTCTCCAAGAGAACAGACACATATAACCTATGGTTTTATTATCACACACACACCCCCACCCTACTTGTTCCCCTCAATATTTAATTCATCAGTATGCTTTTCTTCATTCAGCAATACTCTTTACCAAATCCCCCGACTCTGCATTTCCAGCTGAATCAGACCCCTAAAATTTCTAGAAAAGGATTACAGAGGAACTAGACCTATAAGGCAGTGCAATTCAGGTATAAATGAGGACTTAAATGTACAAAGAGACTCCAAGTAAAAATGCAAACTTCCTGATTCACCAGCCCATTTCCAGAAGACACAGCCCCTACTTCTCCACAAGGAAAGGGGGGGGGGGGAACACCAAAGCCACACACCCACAAAAAAAACCCAAACACCAAAAAAACCTCACCAAAACACCACACTTGCTATCTCAGATCAATCTACTAAGAGAATAGGATTTTTTTTAGCTCAGCTTTTCCTGAAACTTTATGAGACAGCTGAATGAAAAAAAACACAGAAACGCTTTACTATGTCTTAAAGCTTTGCCTAAAACTGGGTAAAGGTGATAGTGAGAAACTTCATGACTGCATTCTCAGGGAAACCACTCTTGAAAATGCCTTTTAGGAAAAGCAAGGTCTTCACTACTGTAGACTGCTTCAAAATATGCTTTTGTTACAGTACCACTTCCTATCATAGTACTTAAACTTCTGATAATATAACCAAGTATATACCACTAAAAATAGAACACTTTCATAATTGACACTTAATGAAATCTTTCATACATAATTTAAACTGCTTAAAAGAGGAGCAACATCCACTTTCACAGAGATTTCTGCTTCTAGTTGGAAATCAGGGGGGTGAGAAAAACACCCACACTCCCAAGAAACACACTTCAGAGAAAAGCATGATCCTACTACATAATCTTGCTAGTAACGTCGTCTGTCTTTACTTCCCTGGTGGTAAAAACCATCACAGATAGCTCATGACATCCAAAACACGTCTGAAGGGATAACCGAAGATGTCTGTCTCCTTTTAAACACAGAAGTATAAATTGAGAATATGCATAAGGCCATAATCTAAGGTCTCTAACATTTTAGGTCTCCTTTTCAAAGGAAACAGGAAAGCACAGTGTTTAACTTAAACATGGACAATCATTTGAGTTTGTATTCTCAGCAGTTCTGAAAAGCCATTTCTCATTTCTTCATTTCTCTCGTACAATGAAGTTATGCAAACAAACTTATTTTCCATTAATAATGTCAGGTTTAAAATACACAAGATGCTTTCAGAAAGGAAAACAGTAACATTTGGCATACATTAAAAAAAAAAAAAATCGCTCATGTTTGATTCTTTCTGCAAGGAAAAGTATTCACATTTCAACTTGCTTTTTCCAGTGAAAAACAAGTAGTATACCTTGGTAAGCTTAGAGACTGAAAGAGTTTTGTTGTCTTTAGTCCACTCTCCCCCTTTACTGAACACCAGTTTTGAGATGCTTATAAAAAGATGTCATTTTAACATTTAAAGACTGCTAACCCACCTTCCAGTGGTAGACTTACATGTAAATGTACAACTCGGACATGGTTATCAAGAAAATTCTAGCAAATATATACACACATCTATGCTTTTTTTGAGGAAGTTCGTGCTTTAATAAACTGAATGCACAACAAGCCACTTTATCACTCCTCTGTAAATCAGATACCTTGTTGCAGGCACAGTTGCTTAGATACAGAGTAATTGGGGTAAGTGAATAAATCAAATTATCCATAACATACACGATTGCATCCTATTATTGAAACAGTCAATTGAAGTAATTTTTACATTAATTAGAAAATAGACATTTAAAACTTACTGGGTAATATGAGATATTTACTTAAATGAGCATTAGTAGACATTTTAAGATTTGTTCATTGCAGATACATCGGAAACACTCTTTACAACAATAATTGCAGGAACTGCTCACGTAAAGTATCTCTCCAGTCATGCTGAGTAAACACTCAACCAAATGCTTCATAAATTGTTATTCTTCATACAAGGTAGACCCTTACACAACAAACTTTCAACAGGACCATCTGAAACCACTCTGTGCTTGCATTGATTTTACTGCATTTGACAACAATGTGAGACTGAAAAGATGGGGAAGGTTCAGCTTAGAGGAGAGACGATTAATAAGAGACAGAAGAGAGGCACACAAAACATATGATACAGAAAACGCAAATTAGGCACTTCTAATTGCTGTGCCTCCTAATGCAGGAGCAAAGGCCAATCAATGAAACTGAAAAGCAGACATTTTAAATTGATGAAGGATATCTTTTTACACAAGCTATAATTAATCTGTGAAAATTACTTCCACAAAGTAGAAAGCCTTGCAGCTTATTAGAAAAGAAAATATGGATGAGAACATCTATTTGTATTTAACAGGATGATAAATAAATTGATCGTTAATTGGTAGGATCTATAAGGGGGTCTACAGAAATCAATTTTTAATAAGAGCAACTTATTCCATCCTTGTCAAGCAAAATAATTGTTACATTCCTCTTGGAGCTCTCTTAGAGCTTACCATTGACAAACAGCTACTTGACTATATAGGTAATGGTTCTAAGTTGATAKAACACTTTGGAGTTCACAGTCTTCCAAAAAGCATCTATAAGGTCATTGATCTTACATTGATTTACTTAGTGAGATCTAGGGAGAGGCACTCTGGAGACTTTGCTACATCATCTATAATGGCAATGACACCTACTGTCCTTTCAGGGAGAATCCTGAACTCCAGAAGTAAATGAAGCACAAAATTTATTTATTTACTGTCTCTTTTTTTCCCTTTTCCTTTTGTTTTTTTCCCTATGTTTTTTTTTAAACTGAGTTTCTAGAGTTTCTGAAGTGCATTGGTGATAATTTCCTGACATAGCTGATCAAGAATCCAACAAGAGGAGACATTTTGTTGGAAATGGTAGGTAAAAGTAAGGAAGACCACACTGAGGGTGTGAAAGCTCGGTGCAGCCTTGGCTGCAACAACCATGACATGGTGGAGTTCAAAAGCCTGTGAGAAATGCACAAGGCAAAAACCAGGACCACAACCCTGGACTTAAGAGCAGACTTTAGTCTGTCCAAGGATCTGCTTGGAAGAATCCCACAGGACACAGCCCTGAAAAGAAGAGGGATCCAGGAGAGCTAGTTGATTTTCAAGGATTACTTCCTCCAAGGTAAAGAACTGTCCATACCCACAAGCAGGAACACAAGCAAAAGGTGACAAAAGATATGTAGAGATTAATAAGGAGCTCCTGACAAAAGCCAGAYATAAAAATGAAGCGTACAAGAGGTGGAAGCAGGGGCAGATGACCCAGGAGAATACAGACATTGCCTAAGTATGCAAGGGCAGTGTTAGGAAAGCCAACCTGGAGTTGAATCTGGTGAGAGTCACAAAGGACAACAAGAAAGGCTTCTTCTGGTACAGCAGCAGCAAAAGGAAGATTAGGGAAAATGTAGGCATGGTACTGAATGGAGCAGGGAACCCAGTGGCAAAGGACACAGAAAAGGCAGAGGTGCTCAAGGCCCTCCTTCACTTCTGTGTTTACTGATAAGAGTGGCACTCAGTAATCACAGGTCTCCGAGATCAGTTGGGAAGTCCAGAACAAGCAAGACTTACCCTTAGTGGACAAGAATCAAGTTAGAGAACCAACTGGACAGATAAATCCATGGGTTTTCTCCCTTTCACTCTTCCAATTCTCTCCCCCATCCCGCTAGAGGGGAGTAAGCAAGCAGCTGTATGGTGCTTAGTTGCTGGCGGGGTTAAACCACAACACTCAGGTACAAGCTTAGGGTTTTATTTTAGTAAATTTGCATAAATGGAAGAGGAAAAAAGCAATTAAAGCAATTGCACAAAGTAAGACTTAAACAATTCAGAAAAGTTGGTGTTTTCTAATTCACCCTGAGATGTACAGTAACCAACTACCCAGCTACCACAGACAAGTCAGACTGTGCTTTGATTTCAGGTCCAGATACATTGACTGAAGCTCTCGAGGGCATGAGCAAAGATATTTTCATTCTCTTGAGCTCTGCCAAAGGCTACCTACTTCACAGCAAAAACCACTGTGCTGTCTCTTCTGTATTTTCAGCTACCTCAGCCTAGGAGAGAGGCCAGAGGACATGCTTCTCCCACATGTCAGGGAGCACACGTAAAACAGGCACTCACTCTCCCCAGGCTTAACATAGCTCTATACTATCCTTGGATACATCTGTGATGATCAGGCATAGCTGACCACATAGACAATACAGCAGAAGAAACCTACTAATTTGACATGTCCTCTGAAAAACAAATCAGAGTGCTCAGACTAAATAAATTATGCTCTGCTGATCCTGTAAAAAGTGGCCTTAGCTCTAGGCACTGGAAGTAATCCCCCTTAAATAATTTTCCAATCCAAGTCTTGCTCAAGTCTTTGCAGAAGTAAGGTGATGGAAATACTAACAGAAGGTGATCCTACTAGCAATTAAAATCTTGGAGGATTATGAAGCATATATTTAAAAAATATCATTGCTTCTTTTTGCACAAACTACAATAGCTACCTTCTGGACCATGGTCTAATTAACTATTTTTAAAAGCAATTTCTGTTTCACTGGAGATATTCTGAAGCAAGTAGGTTTTATTCTTTTTTTTTTGTTTTGACAGTTTACTCTGATATATTTCTTTACCTTAATATATTTTATCCCAGCTCTCCATAATTAAGGAAAAGGAAAAGACAAAACAACTATCTATTCATGTTACCACTAGTCAAAATTTTATATATATATATATATATATATATATACACACACACACGTATATACACATACTTCCTTCTTTCCATATATTTTGGGGTAAGTAGAATAATTTGGGGAATTCCCAGGACTTTGAATCTATAATTCATCTGGCCTGTCAAGGATATTCTAGCAATCTCCCAAGGGAGGCAGAATTTTCTTACTGAACAAAGGGAAAACCAGGTTTCTATAACTATCTGTGTTAGAGGATAAGGGAAGGAATGTGTGTGTGAGGCTTTCTCAGCACCTTCAACCTTTGAAAGGTTTAAGACTGCTTTGGCTTAAGACCAGCATGACAACAGATGTCTTAAAACAATGTTTAATTGATTAGGATACACAGATGAATAAAAGCAGACAATCAGATCAATTTTAACATCCAGCTGAGACTTTAACAGGCTGAACATTAATGCATCTTTAGTCTGAAGAGGTGAGAATATGTGACCAGTATATGACTCACAACCACAATAAATCCATTATATATATTTTTCTCACTGAAATATAATCTTCCCTCAAAAGCACAGGAAAACACTCAACTGAGAGCTGCAAAGATTTCAGGTTTCCCTTTTGCCCCAGGAAAGATAATCCACCAATAAAATCCCAGGTCTCCTGTTCTGAAAACTGTTCTTTTGACCTTTATATTTAAGCTCGTGCTTCAACTATTCCCTCACCTGCCATCCAGGCAGGACTCTGGGCATAGAGAGCTGGGTAACACAAAAAGTATTTGCCGGTGCCTGACTGACCATTTTGCTATTCAGCTCCCCATCCCCTTCTGCAAAATAGGACAGGCTTACTAACATAAGGACTAGCAAGTGCTTGTCCAAGTTCTCCTGTGGAAGCAATGCCTACATATTCAAGTAGATGGAGCACCTGGAAGAAGTAAAGATATGGCTAAACTTAAATACCAACCCAGCATATAATCACTATTAAAATCAAAAGAACCCCAACAGGTAATGCATTATAAAACAGAAGGTAGAATGCATACCTGGAAAGCTCTTTTCCTATTTTATATTTCTTCTATGTAATACTGACATACAATTAAATGGCTAAAAAGCCCAAAAGAAAATAAAGAATAAGAGGAGGAAAATGTACTTACATGGTTTTAAGTGATGGGATATTCTGGGATATTCCTGCCTTGATCTGTGGACCACTTACCATGCTGTCCCCCTCATCTGTCCCTCTATTTGTAGTCAAGAAACACCCTAAATTCCTCACTCCAACTGAAGGGAAGTGAAAAACTTCTCAGGCTAACAATTCTTACAGAAAGGACTTAGATGCCAATTAAAAATGAAATTACTGCCAAATGCAAGATCATTTGAAGTATTTCACTGTTAGAGATTCCACTCTCAGCAACCATTTCCCCAACCCACAGAAACAGTTGTCTCATTTCACCATAGAGAGCATCTTCATCATCGTCTCTATCCACCTCAGCTTAGGCAAGGGAGTTGGCCACATAGTTCAGATAGGAAGAACATGCAAAATGAAACTAAAGCCCTTTGCTGTTCAGTAGCAATACCCAGCAGTAACACCTGCAACTGTTCCCAAAATTAACATATATCAATCATCTATAATCTGAAACAGAAGAACCATTTGCTTTTCCTTGTATTATGCTTCCCTTTGCTTCTGGGCATGGAAAGAAAGCAATACTCAAAAGTAGTTAACTGACATGACTAGGAAAGAAAGGATGCTACCATTCCTCTAATGCAATTCTTCCTTCCTCTTCAAGAAAAAGGGTCACGATTATGAAAGATTAGGTTAAGCTGCATATTTCTTAATGTTACAAAAGCAGTATGAATTCCCTTCATTTTACAGGCAATGGCTATACTCCATGGCAGCTGCACGACTGTCAGACAAATAATGTGTTACCATATTAGGCAAATAAAATTAAAGGGAATTTGTCCTTCAACATCAGTAAAGTTACTTAATAAGAGAACAAAAGTTTTTAGAAGGTAACTGAAGTATCTTTTTTTAACCTTTTCCGCCTAAATGAGACACAGTATGTTAACATCCTTGGATAATGTCATTGTTATCAATTGCTTTCAGAAGAAGATTGCCATACAAAAAATGAAAGTTATTATGCAAGACCTTGAATGAGGTAAAGCTTTATTATTATTATTTTCAAGAGCATTTTCAGTAGGGTGTAGCTATGTCTTCATTCTGTGTTTTTGAACAACAGCTAGAGTTGCTTCAATTAAGAACAATACACATATGGTTTTGAGTTATAGTTTGTAAGGATTCCTGCCACTCCATCTCCCTAAGATGGACTGTGCTAAATGAGAAAACTGAAAGAAATAGAATGATGCATAGATTTTTAATATTATAAAATAAACTTTAAGGAAGAGAGGATAAAGATCTAGGGCAGAGAAGCAGCACCATATTTCTAGAGTGAACCATTCAGTACTGGTCAATATAATAACAGAAGAAGATAWAAAAGCATGTTAAATTTTAAATAAACTGCATTAATAGTGAGATAAAAGAGTAGCATATTTCTGTTGTCCCTTTTTCAAAATATAAAATAAGCATTGCGTCCCATTCAAATCTGAGCTCTGTTTTAAAGAGTGATGCTAACATGCCTCATTTGCACTTTATGAATGTATTTGACCATTCTAGCTTCAAGGAGATGCATAAGATGACTGTCAGGAATGGCAAACTTTGACAGGACACTATTTCTTCCAGATGGCCACTTTCTACTGTTCATAAATACAATTTATTGCTTTCATCTATTTGCACATTTTCATTTAATCCCAATTTATTTTCAAGTAAAAACTAGCAAGTCCAACTCTAAAATAAGTAATCTGACTGTAGATATCAGAATTAGAGAAAAGCTCTCTACCTGTTAATTTCTTCCTCTGCAGAGCTTTACTCACATTAAATACCACCCATGTTGCCTTTTTTTYCCCCTAAGGTAAATTTGGTATTGCTTAATAATAAAAAGACATCCTCCTCTCATACCACACTAGACTTGAGGATAAGGCACAGCATCCTAAAAACACATGCTTCTGCCAAACAGTCACTTTTACCAAATGACTGAAACCTGATATGCAGGATCATCAGTTATTCTTATGGGACAATCCTAGCCAGACAGAACAGAACAAGAAACAACACATTACTCAATTTATAATCTGTTACCATAATATGGATACATTATGAATGGGCTGTAGCTTTACAAGATGGCATATTATTTATTCATTAGACCAAAGGGGATCTTCATAAAAGCAATGCTCTGAAAACTGCTTTTGTTTGTCCTGTCACACTCAATAGAAAGAAACAAATGTTAGTTCATGGGGAATTCAAAGAGTTAAACTTTTCTTTTAAAAGAAGTTTCATATAAGACTACCAATTTTGCCATAGAGTTTCAAAAAAGTCAAAATTTAATTTTTCCTTTTAGTTTCCTTCATTTTTAATTGGGCAAAGTGCCATGTGCTAAAGATATGTTTAAAATGGGTCTCAGAGAAATGGGACTTAAGCCCTAAACACATCACAGGAAAAAAGCCTTGTCACCATCCTTTAGTAAGTTACTGTCTCACCTCACAGAGGAACTTGAGCGAAGAAAACTACAGTTACTTTAAGCTTTCATTTGTTTCCCATGGAACAGCATTTAAATGTTTTTGCTTAATGAATTGCCTTAAATTAGATAAAGCCAGCCAAAGTGGATTATGTTATTTATTGTCCTTTACTGTGCAGAATATACTTACTGGTCAGAACAATCACATCATTTGTCTCCAAGACATTTCCTAGTGTTTTATCACATTTCAGAACACAGTATTTCCTAGCTTCTTGTGCTAAATTATATCAATGAAGTGCTCTCCTGCTGGGGATTCCATTTTATTTTCACAAATACGCAAAAATTGGCCATACTAGAGTAACTGGTAACTAGCAAAAGCTAGCCCCTGCAGAACTATATTTGAACATTTTCCAAATACACAACTCAAAACATACTGGTACCAATTACCATGTTACCATACGTTTAACAGGAGGTTAAACAACAACATCAAGCCACTTTCAAGTTAAGAAAAAATAAAAAAAAAAATTAAGAGCTTTATAAGTAGCAGTAACCAGGTTTATTACTAACATCACTTTGTTGTATTGTATGTTCAGAGATGCCACCACCATTTTATTTTTAAATATCATAACATTTTAGCATAGTGAACAACTGAGCAGCCCCTTTCAGAGGTATAGGTTTTGTAGGTCTACCACATGCAATCAAAACATAAGATTACATTGTAGTCATGATAATGTACAAGACTATTGGTTTATTTTACAGACAAAATAATTACAGACCATTGTGAAACTGCCAGAAGTTCTTACATAAAACAAAGTAATTAATTGAACCATTTAAACATTAGATTGATCTCTATGAACTGCTGGCAATAAATTGAATGATTAAAGTATTATTTTGCAATCTATGTCTGACAACTCTGAATTAGTTTCCTCAATCAGAAAAAAAGAAAAAAAAAAAAAAAGAAAGCCCCCTGGCATATCAGAGGGAAGCTGAAGGCCAAAAAGTTTGAGATGAAAGAGTCTGGAATTTGGTTATGCAACTGTAGAAATTATAGCATAGTTTTATATTTTTGCATCAGTGCTACAGTAAGTGTATTGTAAGCAGTAGAAGAGGATAAGGTACCATAGGGCTTAAAGAAAAGTTATATAGTAAGTGTTTCCAAGTTTTACACATTCCATTTGAAAAACACTGAGTAAAGTCTGTTACCAAGAACTTAAGTGCATTAAAACATTTTCTGTAAAACCCACTACATATTAGACATCTTCAGAAAAGAATATGCTTTGAGAATATTACAGAAGAAATCAAGATTCCGTTCATGCAAGCTGAAGAGGACGGACAAGTGCTGTTTTGCATCAAACTAGCCTTCTCCAGGCTCAGCTTGCTAATTGCATTAGACTCTGAGCATGTCTAACACACAGAGAATTAGGATCCACACTCAGAAAAAAGCCTTGTAGTTTCCTTCTCTTTCAAACATACCATACTGCAGCCTCTGCTACAAAACCCTTATTAGGGAACAGAAAACCTCAGCTCCCCGCTTCCCACGAGGGGCCCTAACCTATACTCCTTCTATACAGGTCACTGTAGGCAYTTGTCACCCTCCTGTGTGGCAGCCATGCCATCCCCAAAGAAAAGAAACAAGTTTCATCCAGACTTGGAGGCAAGTAAGCAAGAGAAAAAAAAAAATACAAATCAACAGGCAAAGACTGGAGTATTAATACAAAGACCACGGCCACTCTGGGTAAGGACCTTTTCCCCAGGAGTGTCTACACTTTTGACATTAAGCACACAGATCTTGGGATTAAATTCCCATCATTTTTCAGATAAGCAAGATGCATTCCCTATGTATTGTAGGTAACAAAACACAACATCACACAAGCGCAAGTCCCTTCTGCTACACAACATGTAAACCTCTGCCCTCTCCCTCTGTCTGGTTCTACCTACCTCAGGCTTTTCAATGTACAAGTTTTCAAATGTACTGGTTATGTTTAGAAGGAACCAGTCCAAGAGTGATGATTTCAAAAGACACAATTAAGGAACGGAAAAGCAGGCAATATCACTAGACCCAGTTAAGGAAACTAATCAACAGGCTATTCCTGAGTTTTTTTCCAGTGTCTTACATAATTCAAGTGATGGTGTTTCACCATTTGCCTTAAAAGACTGTAATAATTGTCAGGGGAGTTTGTATGGTTTGTTTGGTTTTTTAAACCAAAGTGTTTTCTGCCACTCAGTTTCAGCTCACACTTCTAGTTTCCACTTTAGTAAAAATCAAGATACCCATTTAAAAAGTGAAAATAGCCCAAACTAAACAAAACAACCAAAATACTCAGTTGTTACAGGAAGGGTAACAAACCATGGGCACAAACATGAAAAATAGCATTCTTAAAACAATCTAAACCCATGCACACTTAAGAGCACATTACCAGAACAACCCTATGATCCTGTCACCCAAATTCACTAGCAAGGAACAAACCCAGAGCAGACAAACTCTCAGTTCATTAAGTCAGTACTGTAAAAACCACAGGTCTCATTAACATTAAGCCTGTAACTCCCACCTTTTCATAAGTGCCAGAGACAGACTGTATACAGACACATTTCAATGCATGTTGCTTTATCAAACCAGTTACATTTCTGATACTTTGTATTACTGGTACCTATGAAAAAAAAGATTCTTTTTTCCAGGTTAAATTATGGACGTAAAAGATAGTCTCCAGACAAATAAAACAAGCTACTTCACAGAAAAATCAATTTGCCCTGATATGAAACTGAGTATACAACATTGCATTGGAGGCATATGCTTGAAGAATTCAGGGATAATTTTCTAATCCTTTCAGATGCTACATCTCATTTTCAAATCTATACACACTGTTGTACTGACAACAGCTTTTTCTTTCTCTCCTCCTCCATTCATATACTCCCCAGTCTGAGCTGCTCTGAAATTTTAAATGGTACAATAAGTCTTATTTCAATCTCCAAAATTTTATAGCAAGAAATGCAATGTTTTGTCAAAAGAAGGATTTTAGATACAAAGAGAAGGGTTTAAGGCATAAGAATGTCTGCCCTCCTTCCCCAACAGCCAAACATAACAACTTGATTTAAGAAAAAAAAAAATCTGGCCTAGCAGAAATAAAGTGGCATACTTGTAGTATATAATCAAACAGATTTGTAAGACGATTGCTATTTTTGGATGTGAAGTCAGTTTTAATTAGAGTGCCCTAAATTTAGGGCCTCAAATTACAGACAGTTTTATGGTCCTCATCCCAATAGATTTCTAGCACTTGTCTTTTTCAAATACACTACTGTCTGTGCCCTGTAAGGTACGTGGAAATTTAGCTGACCTCTTTTTAAATTGTGATGAAATTGCCTCATCAAGATTGAAAGAGTCCTCACCTCTTTTAAAGCAGTTTATTCACTAAATATAGCTTTTGAACCTTAATTCCTCCATTTTAAATTGAATCTGCTAAATTAACACTGAACATGTCTCCACAARTACTTCAGTAATGATAGTGCAGATGAGATGTGTTGACTTTCAATTCAAAAGTTATCCTGAGCAGAATCCCTGAACAACAGAGTATCCATGGATACTGAGTTCCACCATTTCCCTTCCTACCTAAGTAAACTCTTAAAAGTTACATCTTGCTAGCTTAATTAGTACAATGCCTTATAACWAGCCATATTACCCCAGTAGAGGAAAACTGGCAAGTTAGAGTTGAAAGCTAAGCTAGAGGCACACTAGACTGCAAGCAGAATTTGCTGCTTGTAGCACCAATTGATTATTTGTTTAAGTGCAGAACAAGCTAGTTTTGAAGGCAGATAAATAACATGGTTTACAAATATATTTTTGTCATCAGAATTAATAAAGAGAACTATAGTAATAGAAGAGAATCATAAAGAAAGCAATGGTAATACAGAGACTACTGGTGTCCTTCAACATGATAACAGCTGCATTAAGCTTAAGAAGAAACAGGCAGGAACATACTATCAATTTCAAAATAGTTTTCAGTATGAAGAACAGCAGAACTTGGCATTTGATACCTTAAAGAATCACAACTGGGGGGGTGTTAATCATTTTAAATAATTAAATCCTGACAGATACAAGTGTATCCCTCAGCTGAGAGAGCTATTAAAGGAATTCATTTTAAAAAATAAAAAAAATGGAATGCCACTTACAAAAGTAAAATGTCTGGTTGTTAACTGTATGAGACCATAAATCCAAGTTCGATTCAGTACTACTTCTTCTGCCATGAAATCTGACAGGAAATTTCTCCAACCCTTGACTGACAATTTGAGGAGTTCTATTTTTGTCAACTTCTATGATTCATCTCAAGAATATTCTCCTAGGAAGAGTTACTATGTTGAAAGTAACAGCTCCAGCGTGGAAATATATTGGAGACTCCATTTTCTATAAAAGTCTCTGGAACAGTATTAGGCATTACAACTCTATAAAGCCTGGATCCATCCTTGAGCACCAATTAGGTTAAAGATCAAAAAAAAAAAAAACCAAACACGTGGAACCATAGAATACCAGGTTGGAAGGGACCTCAAGGATCATCTGGATCCAACCTTTCTTGGCAAAAGCACGGTCTAGACAAGATTGCCCAGCACCCTGTCCAGCCAAATCTTAAGTATCCAATGTTGGGGAATCCACCACTTCCTTGGGGAGATTATTCCCATGGCTGATTGTTCTCACTGTGAAAAATTTTCCACTTGTGCCCAACTGGAATCTCCCCAGGAGCAAATTGTGCCCATTACCTCTTGTCTTCTCTTTGTAAAAAATAAGTCTCCATCTTCTTTGTAGCCACCCTTTAAATACTGAAACATGGTGATAAGGTCTCCCTTAAGCCTTCTTTTCTCAAGGCTAAACAAACCCAGTTCTCTCAGCCTTTCTTCACATGGCAGGCTTCCTCCTGTCCACATCTTTTTTACATAGTGGGGATCAAAACTGAACACAGTATATTCCAGGTGTGGCCTGACAAGCGCTGAGTAGAGTGGGAGAAAGACTTCTTTATCTCTGCTGGTGATGCCCTTGTTGATCCAACCCAGCATCCTGTTGGCTTTCTTTGCCCCAGCAGCACACTGCTCACTCATATTGAGCTTGTTGTCCACCAGGACCCCCAAGTCCCTTTCCACAGGGCTGCTTCTCAGCTGGGTAGATCCCAGCCTGTGCTGCACTCCTGGATCATGTTTTCCCAGGTGCAAGACATTACACTTGTCCTTGTTGAACTTCATAAGGTTCTCGTTAGCCTGCTCTTCCAGCCTATCCAGGTCTCCCTGCAGGGTGGCTCTCCCTTCCAAGGTGTCCGCTTCCCCACTCAGTTTGGCATCATTGGCAAACTTCGGCAGGGTACGCTTGATTCCATCATCCACATCACTTATGCGGATATTAAACAGCGTTGGGTCTAATATCGATCCCTGGGGGACCCCACTTGTGACAGGTTGCCAGTTCGAAAAGGAGCTGTTTACCACCACCCTCAGGGTACGGCCTGTCAGCCAGTTCCCCACCCACCTCACCGACCACTTGTCTAGCCCTTAACGCATCAGTTCCTCTAGGAGGAGGCTGTGGGAAACTGTATCAAAAGCCTTGGAGAAATCCAGGTAGACAATGTCCACTGCTCACCCCACATCAACAGAGCATGTTACTTTGTCACAGAAGGCAGTCAGGTTTGTCAAGCATGATTTGCCCTTGGTGAATCTGTGCTGGCTTTTCCCAATCACGTGCTTCATTTGACTTGTGATAGTCCCCAGGAGGATTCGTTCCATAACTTTCCCAGGGAGTGAARTAAGACTGATGGGCCAATAATTTCCTGGATCCTCCTTTAAGTCCTTCTTGTAGATGGGGGTGACATTAGCCTTCTTCCAGTCTCCTGGGATGTCCCCCGATCACCACGACTTCTCAAAGATTATGGAGAGCAGCCTCGCAATGATGTCAGCCAGCTCTCTTAACACCCTTGGGTGGGTAATGTCAGGGCCAATCAATTTGTAAGGGTCAAGCTTCTGTAACAGTTCACATACCAACTCTTCCTTCACTGACAGTGGGCCTGTGTTTGATCAACCTGGATTTTTGTTCTCAAGGCCTGGGGCCCAACAGTGCTGGTAAAGACAGAAGTGAAGAACATGTTGGGAGCCTTTGTCTTTTCAGCGTTGTTGGTGACTAATTCACCTCTCCCATTTAAGAGTGGGCCAATATTTTCCTTCTGTTTCTGCTTATTGTAAATTAACCGTATTCACCACCCAGAGGGACTCTTCTCTCTGCTCTCCTTTGACAGACAGACACTCTCCAGCCTATTCAACAACAATACTACCAGTTTAAACTTGTAATACTCTCATGCATTCACTTCTCATTATGGCCATCTCTTAGCACTTTGATCACTGAAGCCTGAATATATATAACTTTAGCTTGTCACAGTCGGAAAGTTTCTTTCCCACCTATTTCCAAGATACCTAAAACACACCCAAGAGACATAGGTCTTGGGAATTTGTGACATTTGAATTGATAATATCACATCCAAGTCAGGTTTACAGTGGCATCATCACCCTCCCTTTTAAAAGTTTCCATCATAAGAAAGGTTAAAGTCCTGCCAGGTAACAAAACACCACACATGGTGTATTCTCACCTCTGAGAGAAGAGGAGCGCGCTCTTCCCACACCTCATACACACTCAAAAGCAAGATGAAGTCAATTTTAGATAAAATGAAACCAAAAACTCATTATAGAGGACAACCTGTTTTCCAGTAGACATGAGATTTGTGAGGACAAATAGGACTGTACTCAGTAACAACTCTCATACCATATTGAGGGATCCCATGAATACTGGGCAACATGTGTATCACCACCTGGAAATGAAAGTGCATGTTAACTGATTCACACACAGAAACTTTTACATTGATACTGATTATTCTCTGTTTTGATTAGTAGCTAAAGACAATTCTCTAATAGTTGAAGAAATTATATCCATTTTAAAGTTTAGCTACTATTTATATGCTTTCTCAAGTGGAGACTTTAGAAGTCAGTTAGTCTTCCTCAAAATATGACTTTAAAGAAAAGGTAGCTGAATTCAGCCCTCAACTAAAACTTTAATGAACTGAACTTCATAATTTTGCCACAGTTACTGCACATGTACATATAATGAACAGTGATGTACAGAAAACAGTTTAAATTCTAAATTGCCATCTAGGACTAAGCCTGGACAAAACAGACAGACTGAGCTCAAGAGAGGAAATTTACAGGRAGTTGCCTCTAATGGTGAATGCAAAATCAATGCGTTAAGATAAGAAAAAGCATAAAAAAGCTTATCAGAAGTTATGTAACAAGGCAGCAGCACCACTGTTTTTAGATAGCGTCTTTCTGTGACACACTGAGCATCTCTTCAAGGTAGCAGGCATCTTCAACATCCAGTAATGTCAGTTGAAAACAAGGACAGTGTCATGACATCATGCTAGGTCAGGGAAGAATAAAAATTCCTATCCAAGTAGATCATAAAGATGATTATTATTAATTCAATTTATCCAAATGGTTCTTGTAAATACTGCATTTCCAGTTGTGGATTAGTTGTGGTTTTTTGTGTGTGTGTTGGGTTTTTTTGTTTGTTTTTGTTTGTTGTTGGTTTTTTTTTTTTTTTTCTTGTAAATACTGCATTTCCAGTTGTGGATTAGTTGTGGTTTTTTGTGTGTGTGTTGGGTTTTTTTGTTTGTTTTTGTTTGTTGTTGGTTTTTTTTTTTTTTTTTTTTAACTGTCATTACGTTATAAAATGCGTCTGATCTACTAGAAACTTTTCCCAACCCAAAAAATGATTATGGGATTATTTTAGTAATAATCCTGTATCTACAAATATTGACACCTGTCAAGACCCAAAAGCCACCTGGATTACAGCTGTCTTTCCATGTTCAACATTGAAGGAAAGAAACTGACCTCAATAAAGTTCTAAAAGCAGACAGATCACAATTGCCATGTGCTTTCAAATAAATTAACCCAAATTGTCTAGTATGACTATAGTTTTTCCTACGGCTCAAAGATGCTGTACAACAGACTGAAAGAAGATAAAGATAGTAAGAAAAAAGAAAATATYACAGATTAGAAGTTATTTTGGAAAAGGCAATTGTTCCCCTCCCCCCATCTTTTAACTGGGGTTTGGTTTACTGCTCTAGTAAATCGATGAAGATTGTAAAATACCATTAGGAAAGTAAATGGACTAAAATTCACATAATAATGGAAAAAATAATGCACTGTACTTGGTAACATTACTGCAATTTTTCTATCATGCAAAAACATTAAGTTACAGTAAAACATTTGAAAGGAGATATTTTTTTTTCATTTGGATTATAAAAATAACTTTTTAAATATTTAAAACCCACTAAAATCACCCATATTTATCTACTAACTAGTTCCTTTTCTAGTCACCTCACATTTTATGCAGTGCTGGTAGAATTATTCCTGTGGACTTAGAGCAGAGTTGGAGCCAAAGCAAACACAGCTCCACCAGGAAAGACAGTGACTGAAACTGATAAAGCCAAAACAAGTTAAGACTCTGGTGGGACTGGGCTTGAATCGTCAAGATTTTCTGGCAAAGGATCAGTGCCTTTTTCATCTTGTCTTTCACAGACTTAATGAGACTGACCAGGGTTTGTTGTTGTTGTTTTTTGTTTGTCTGTTTTTAGATTGACCAAGACTATAAATTAAACACAAGTAAGCTGTTACGGGTCAGTGCATCAAGGTAGGATTGCTTGTATGCTTAACACAAGTCTTTTCTATTTGAAGGCTACACAAACACTCAAGAATATAAATGTGTCCTGCTGTTCTAAAACAAACACATAAATTGCCTACAAAGTAGTTTTTGGGTTTTTTATATACAATGAATAAAGAAAAAAAATTAAGGAGCTTAATGTAACATATTCCCGGTGTTAGCATTGATTAGAAGAAAAAAGACTTGTTTAGCCAAATTATTTTTAGTCAGACAAGAGCATCAAACAATTAAGTGCAATCCCACCGCACTAAGAACTTCACAAATACTCAGCAAGGAACATTGTTTACAGTTGAATGGGACAAACCAAAAGACTAAAGAGATTTAATAAATGTTCAACAACCAAGAAGGGTTTCTTTGGCTTTTTGAGGGGAATGGTTCTTTGCAGACAGACACATGCATGTGGACACAGACACACAACCCATAGGTTACATCTGGACTAAAGATATGACAAGTATTAACATGAAGGTCAAAGAGGGACAGCAGCAAGGGCTGAGAAAGAGGAAATGGGTATGCAAGCAAGTAGTGCAGCAAGCCAGCAAACTATTCTAAAGGTAAAGACAACGCTCCAGTGAAAAATGAGCATGCTTGACCGCAAAACAAAACTACCAGCATCAAAAGGCTACAGAATAATACTGCATCTCCTCCTCCTCTCACTCCAAGCAGTACTTTGTAGGGATGCACTTCTCTTACAGCCTCAGGTGGGTCTAAGCACCTAGATCCTATAAACACATAGGTCCTATAGCCCAGAGAGACACAGCCTCCAATATACCACTTCGGTTCAGAGGAGCTGCAAGGAATCCCTAAGACACCGAATACATTTCCAGATGCGCTACAGGGCATGCAGGTTTTGGTTTCTCATTTGTCAGCCACTGAACAGTTGGGTATTAGCTGCAGCTGCTACTGGCTTTTATTATGGGAGGGAAGCACAAGGGACATAGTGATGGAATGGGTTTGCATTTCATTTTCTTCCTCCCCTCGCCACAACTCTCCCCCCATCACCATATCTCTTAAGGTCAGAGAGAACATGTCTGTTTGATTAAGAGCATGAAATTATAGAAGGTTTGTGATTTCACAGTATTGGGTGATTAACTATATTTTTTTCCTGAAGAAATCCATTAAAGCAGCACATGAAATCTGCACTGTGGGCATCAGAGCCCCAAGAGTAAAACTGCTGATGTTGAGAGCCAGTCCACCACATAGTTTGTTTTCATGTAGACATTAAGCAAAGAACAGAGTTTGAGATGCAGAATACTGGGGTTTTGTCGATATTACCATTTTAAAGTGAAGAGTATTTGCTTTTCCTCTTTTCTTCCTCTTCCCTCAACTTTTTAAGGGAATTAAAAGTTTAAACAAAGCCTTGTAGTTCTCCCGTATTACTTTTAATAGAACATACCATACCAATCAGGAAGATAAGATCATTAAAAACCAGTGACTTTCCTTAAGCTCATCTGGCAATGCCCTGGAGGAGTCAAGATCTCCTCCTCAGTAAATCATTGCCTTGATTTTCCAACAATGTTTGGGAAATGCAGAGAAGCACGGAAGCAGCACAGCATGGGGAGAGCTGGGCAGACAGAGCAGCGAGGGGATTCYGTAGGAACAGACACAGGGAAATGGAGGGTGGAAAATACATGGGCTAGTGGACAGATTCTCTGGCAGTGACATGCAACAACCATCCTAGTTAGCTCAGCACAAGCATCCCAGATGGGTACCCTGTGGCCCCACAGCGAGACCAAAGAATGCTCTTCTGAGGAGATAAAACTGAGCCATTCAGAAGCTACTTCCCGTTCCCCCTGCTACTTCCACACTTCCCTCCCTATTCCCCACCAGTCTCTTTCAGCAGAGCTTCACAGGTCTCTAAGCCCAGGCCCAAAAGCAGTAGAGCCATTTCTTCACCTCTTCTGTATACAATCCTGCCCACAAATGCTTCTTATCCACACTATGTGCAAGAACTCCTACTGCAGTAAAAAATAAAAAGGCGTCCAAACACAAAAATATGCATGGGAGTTTCAGCTGGAGATGAAACAAAAGGGAACTGAAGTTGATAGCAGGGATTTTCACAGAAGTGGGCAAAGTGAGAGAAGGGAGGCAGAAGCTTGACTAGAAATAGGAAAAAGAGCAAACCTGCCTCGACTGCTACCCAGCTTGCTGACTGCAAGAATAACTGAGGCATTTCTGGGTATACTGCAAGGCACTTCCTCAGAAAGTAAATTGGGTCCAAATCCTGAAAATCCCATTGCTGAGATGAACAGATGAGGTAACTTTTAAGCAACACCTGTAATACAGTTGTGTTTGTATCCATAAATAAACTGAGGCTAAACCAGGGATAAATAAAGATGCTGAATTTCAGCACAGCACACTGTGGGTAGAGAGTAAAGCTGAAAGAAACATGTACAGGGATAAAGCAATGCAGGAAAAGCTACAGAAAGGAAATTGAAATTGTTCAAAGATAAATTCAACTATGCTTCTGGCAAGTATTGTAGCAATAAAGGTAGTAACACTGAGAAAAGGCCAATGTAGATAAACAGGAAAGTACAGCAAATAATCAAGGTTAAGAGACAAGCATAGACATAGCATAAAAATACTGGGTATACAAGAAAAAATACACAGTAAAGAGACCGAAAAGTGACAGTTGAAAAGGTAGATCACAAAAGTATACTTGCCCAACATGTTCTGAAAATAGAGATATTTTCAAAGTACTTGAAGTACAGCAAGTTGGAAAGAAAGGATATATGAAAGTAAGGTTTGAAGGATGGCGAAGGTAGCTTTGGTAGAAGAGGTAAAAACAGTTATTCCCCCTCTCAAAAAGGACAAAGATCCAAGCAGACACTGCAGTCATACTCCTTGTATTTATCCATTTGAGTTTAATTGGCATGTGTAGATTGAGGGCTATGAAATACTCCAATACCGAAATATTCCAAGCCATTTTTAGTGGCTTCCTTTCAATGTATTATATTGTGATCACACAAGCACACACACACACCTTATTGAGTGACAAGCTCCAAACATCAAAATGTTGAGACGAATTTTTGACATTTGCCAGAAGTATTTCTGGACTATTTCTGGAAAGGACAATATAATTAATTCTGGACTTAATTTAATCCTGCCCAGATAATGATAATGTCATGGTAATGACCTTCAGTCATAACTGTCAGCTCTCCAGCTATATCACTACTTTGCTATTTACCATCGGCTTATGCTCCCCTGCTTTCACCTTGGGCGGAACCAGCCTGCATGATGTGATATATTGGCCTAGAGTGACAGTGCATACAGTTATCAGATTTGCTCTTTATTGTATTGATTCATTCCTTATTTGGGATGAAATCTTTATAACTTTCTAAACAAGTAATCCTTTCAATATCATCAAAAAAGTCAAAGCAAATTACATCGAGTCCTTAAATGTAGTTTATTACCATTTTTTATAAACCTCTACCAGATTACAAAAGCAACAAAATGTACTGGCTCTCCTCTACTAGGTGGTTGTTTTGTTTGTTTTTTAAAATGTAAAAGTTGTACATATCTCTCCTTAAATAAGCACTCTATTTTCTTCAGAGCAAGATGCTTACCAGGGCAATTCACAAAAGCATCAGAGCATTAGCAACATATTTTGAAGAATCAGATACATGGCATCCTTTAAGGGTGAAGGTGAGCGTTTATTTGGTGGCAAAAGACTTATTTGTGAAAACTAAGCATCCCAGGAAAATTGCTGAAAAGCAAACTGGGTAAATCCTGGTTTCCTGCAGATATTAAATGGTTTATTTGAAGATTTCTGCTTCCTGTCAGTCTTTGTAAACTTTCTGAAAAGTCTGCTTCAGCTATCTGAGAACCTGGAGTTTATTTTTCTCCAAGTTAAGAGCTGCTTTATTTTTCTCCAAGTTAATAACAAGGTCCTTGCAAGGATTTGGATCTGCAGTCAAAGGTAGTCCTAAGTGTGCCATACAGAGGTGTCTGATCCTTAACAGGGTTTCTTTTGCTCAAAAAAATACTGATTAGTATTTGTGAAATAACATCAGAAATTAGATTTCAAATACTTCTGAAACATTCACTTTTTCTCCTCAGGCAGCTTTGATGCTTACTTGTCAGAGCATCCACTGAAGGAGGGTTGCAGACACAAGCAACACATGCAGTTAAAATTCATGTTTGTGAGATTTCCCATTTTTGCAAGATTTGGCTAGGTGCTCTGCCTACCTGCCTAACGCTCTATCCTGCCTGTCTGTTAACAGGCAGGCTAGCATGCGTGGCTTTCATTGTTGTCCAAAATAATTGGACAAGTGCACATCCAGTCCTGTCCCAAGTAGTTGACACATTTCCTTTGGGCTGTCACCACTCCAGCGCTTCTTGAAAGCTTACTGCTGTATGTCTTTGTATCAGATGCTTGTAACATGGAAGTTGCTAGTACTTTTGGACAGTTGTCTATAGATAATAAGCAGCATGGATCTGGTATTACTCTTCCTTTTTAGTCTGGTGTAAGAAACAGACAGCATAGCTGCTGAAGAGGTTTATTCTTCCTGTGCAGCAGCAGCACCCTCCCCGAATCAAGTGCAGGACAAGGAGACCCCATCTACCATTCAGATTTCTACATGCTGGAGGAAACACATGCTACTTTCATTAAAAAAAAATTTGGACAGATGTGAAAGAATCRCTGATAATTCATTTTTTGGCTTTCCAGTAAAATTCCTTTACTCACACTGTTGAGTCAACTGGAGGGCAGGCACTTATAGTGCTCTTTAATCATAAAGGTACAAGTGAGCCAACCCAAGACACCCTAGGTTGAGTGTGCAGCACCCTCTCATGAATTCTCAGGCATCAGAGTAGGGTCATGCCTGTACCTTGGACTCTCCTTCTTGAAACTTGTGTCATCCTCTTGATGAACCAGAGGATTGCTCAAGTCTGCATGTGTTTTAAGAGAATTGAACATATTTTTATTTGAGGAAGAAAAAAACCTAAGCACATACCCATGATTTCATGCTGTATATCTGTGCAGTTTTTATCTTCAGTGTTTTACTTCTTGGATGTTTTAATGTGTTTAACCTAGATGTCACACTGCCTAAGAAGCTCAGACTATAAACTACACTGAATTATTTACCAATATGATCCTTTCTTGAGTTCATTAAGAAAAGGTACCTACCCATGAGAAGCTGATTTAAAAAAGCTAGAAAGCTAGATTTTGTTCCTATTTTTAAAGGAGAGAAGATATTTTAAATGGCAGTTCAGAAAGAAGGCAGAAAAGCAAGCATTCATCAAATAAGCAGACTAACCTGTCTCCAGACAACTTTTCATTCACAGGCAGGTACCTGCAAGGGTATTTTCAGCTTTAACTGCCTAATTGGAAAATTGTTCCTTTTAAATCCCACCTGCTCCAGCTTAAAGCACAGTACAACATCCTGAATCTGACTTTTTAACATAAAGATGTATATTCAACTTAGATGGGAAACATGACGAGTTAACATGTTTTTAACCAGCTGTTGACAAGTAGAAAACAGAAAAAAACCCCAAACAGGATGTGGTGGATGTTTTCTTTCTTCCTTTCCTACTCATCTTTTCCCCATACTCCCCATCCTCAAAGCAGAAGATTACTTGTCTTAGAATCTCTCCAGACGTAGCTACCCACCATCTCTTGACACAGCACTGAGATAAAAAGCTGGGGGGGGGGAACAAAAAAAACAGACAACCCACACACAGGTCCCATCGTGCTTCAATTCACACACCTCAGAGACTCATTCTAGCCTTCTGAAAGGTTACTCTGTACTGTTCTGGTCATTCTACTATTAAAAAAGGATATTACAGAAACCATGACACTTCTATAGAAGACAATCAAGCCAACACAAAGTGAACAATCAGTTATTTAAAGTTGCCAGAAAGAGTAGGTCCATTCTCTGAAAGAGCACAAATTGGAAGCGGACTTCACTGAGTTCTGCTTCTGATGGGAATAAAGAATAAGAACAGCACTAGGGCAGGAGTAGAGCCAAGGATAATCTGAGATACATTGAATTTTAAGGGTTTTTGTTTTTCATAGTCAAGTTTACATAACTACTAGCTTTTGGAAAAAAAAAAAAACAAAACAAAAAAAACCCAACAAAACACATCATGCAAAAAAACAAAAGCACACACATGAATTCTTAACACTTAACATTTACCTAGGAATAAACCCTGATTAATATTCAGCCAAAGTAGATTAAATACAGGGAGTGGGGGAGAATGTTTCCAAAAGGGAGATGGGAAATGAGAAACACGTCCTTATTTTCCCCAGAATCAATCCAGAGAAAACAGAAGTTATGAACTACTTAAGCACAAAAGTTAATTCTTTATCCCTATGGATGACCAGAGTTTCCCCACACACCAAGAACTGTTTCTGGCTCCTTTCTTTAACTGGGAAAAGCCTAAAGCCAAGCAGTAGAAAAAAGCCACGCTGCCAGGCACGGCAAGCTACAACCATTGGCAACTAAATGTTTGCCCCATCAGCAAAAACATCCTCTGCTCTGCTGTACTTCCCAGGACACTGGAATACACAAAAGTCAGGCTTGCTCCTGGCTACTACTGCTGAGGAACTGAGGACTGTGAAATCGCAGCTAAGAGATGCACGTCTCCCTTGCTTGGTAGCAGATGCAATGCCAACTCTTCTCCAAGCCCTGCCCATCTCCTTTTCTTGATCACTTATCATCTAAGCAGCAACAGTCACTTTTGCCTAAACACCTCTGAAGTTTTGAGACATCTCAAAGGGCAGTGAGTAGGAATAGGGACACAGGGATCACAGAATTAGAAGCTATGAAAGTTGTTGCTATATTATGTTTATCCTGCACTGATTTCTCATCTAATAACAGTTTAGCTATATAGGAGCACAAAGCTTAAAGAAAGAAGCTGGTTAAATGCTGGAACAGATGGCTCAGCCATCAGCAACCCTCAGCTCAGCTCCCACTCAGGTGGAGTGGGTACCAGTAGGGCTTGCTAGTGTTTCTGGCTACAATAACCACAGGATAGCACCAGCAGGCTAGTGACAGCACTGTATCCTAAGATGCACAACATACAGAGATGGTAATGGAAATAGAGGAAATCAGCACGCCGCCTACTTCTCTGACCTCAGTTCATCACCCATCATGACTGTCCCTAGCACTGACCCACTACAGGACTTTCACAGGGTTAAAAGAGAAATGGAACAGTCTGTGGAGTCTTTTGTTCTTTCACCCTTGATGCGGTACCTGCTGTCATTGACCAGTGGTCAATTCTTTAAGATCTCTCTCTCAGATATATCACCCAGGTTCTCTTTGTCCAAAAAACTACTTGCAAGTCTTTAGGAATGCTAAAAACAATTCAGCAAACTATTAAATAAAATACTACTAAAACACAAATAAATAAGCTCTCTAAAATTAAAGATAAAACCTAGAAATTATTCCTACTTGTATCACAGCTGGCCAAGTTATTACAAGGCAGCTGGCGGCTGAGAGGCATGCCAACATCAATCTATCAATCTCCATTTTGCTATATTAATGTGTCACAGGTCTTGTGACTTGGATTTCCTATACCCAAATAAAGGGTTTTCAAACTACCTGACACCTAGCAAATTGGCAACTTACTGCCTTTACTTATGTTGTGTACTGCCTTCTGAGGGTCCATGTCACCYGCAATTCTGTTTTGTTTGCACTGAAAATCAGACGAGAGATTTCAATACACTTTGGGTGAGAATGCTGGTGAGCAGGGCTTTGGAGACAGAGGGTCAAAGCCACCTCTGTCCACATGCCCAACAAAGAAATTCACAACTTGCTACTCTTGCCCAGGAAGGGAAGACCGACCACCCTGAAACACTCACTAGAATAATCCACAATGCCCGAGAGCTGAGACATCTACAAGCATCACAAAGACATGAATGGGGGCAACTGCCATTTTTGTCAAGTAAGCTCACTAGCCTCAAGCTGTGTTTTATTCCTGCATCTTGATTTGGAAACTCAGGCCATATCAAGAGTCTGGAAGGAAAATTTACAAAATGGCAGAAGTCTTTGCAATATAATCAGAGAAGTACCATGATATTGCATGTTTTGGTGCCTACTCAAATTCTTGGTAAGGATTTGAGCTGTAGCTTTTATAGAGGCCATTAACAGCGACTGGAATAACACTGGGAAAGCTGAAAAAGACAGCCACAAAAAGCAATACAGCTAACAAATTATTCTTGATCTACAGCACTTCCTGAAGTTTAACGCAGGCCGTAGATCCTGGGCAATACTGTTTTAACAAAGACAAGGCCGTACTGATGCAAACCAATGGGAGCACCACACTGTGAGAAGTACTCTACTTTCATGCTCACTAACACAACTATGTGGTGTGCATCAGGCACTGTAAAACACTGCAGTAAAGCTCTACTATCTTAACATCATACGATTACAGAGTACTTAATGGGAAGACACTTCAATAATACATCATTATAGATCTAGTATTTCTCACTGGAGTGGCTCATTTTTAGACTGCTGATGTCCCATGTCTGCTGCAATAGTATATGAGAAAGTAGCAGTGGGTGATCTTCAATGCTTTTTGAGAAAAACAGTTTGTGTTTCAGGTGCAGTCCCTCTACAAAATATGTTCCTGCTTTAACATCTACATCAGAGCTGCAAATGACCAAACACTGATCCAATGGGCCAAAAATGTAGTTTTAATAATGAAAATTTTTACTTTCAAACCAATTACCCTTTCATTTCTTGGCTGTGGTTTGGGTCCTCATCCCTGACTGAGAAATACATACAAGGGATGCTTTCCCTCTCTGCTGATCAGACGAACTTGTTTTCTTCTTCTATGTGAGCCTGTCAAAGCCTAGCAACACAAATACTGCAAATCAGTTCCCAGTCTGCATAGGTGGGATCATACTCAAACATCTCATTTCGAGGTCCAGTGCCAYAGGCAGGCTATTTTGGACCAAATCACTGAAACAAAATGAAAAACATAGTTACAGAACCAACTGGCTTCACCACTGGCACAGGACCTACTCTCTCTGCCTCAGGCTCATTCAACATTAAGCAAAATTCAGTTGGCAGGCAGTCAGATGGCATGGTTGAGGCATTAATTTACTAATAGAAAGGAACTCACTGCACAGTGCTTTCTTGCAGTTGCGTCTATGTGATAATTGCACCACAAAAATGGTTTGTATTTGCATTACTTTTTAATGGTTCCAGTTCTTACCAGTATTATGTTTCCGATATTCTTGCTATTACGTCTAAAGCAAAGGTATTACTGTGTAGGTAAAAGAACCCTTTAATGGATCCATGTTATATTTCTGGTTCCCTTAGAGACTTTGCGTGGCCTTTGGCAAGTCAATTTACTTTCTCATCTATAAGGTAAGATAGTAATAGCACGGTAGCTCCCAGAGGTGTTCTGTGTTGCCCTAAGTTCTGAATAGAAAGTGCTTCATAAATATTAACATCATCCAACAAAAATGCATTAGTTATCAAAACTTAATGATGCAAGTGGATCTTATTCAGGATCTGGAAGATCAGCTAGCCCCGCAGAAAGCCAGGCAGAGTCACCAGGGATGGGCCGAGGGGCCCACTTCCCTGCCCGTGGGTCTGCACATGGCCCTGAGCCCCAGGGGGTGGGAGCAATGCCCTTCTTGCCCCTGAGGCACAGGCGCTCAAGAGGTGGGCGCACAACAGCCAGGATGAATGTGGATGCTCTGAAGAGAACAAGGAGGGCATGACGACCTTCTACAAGAGACAGCAGAGCTGGGGTTTTGCTGTTAACTGGACAGAATTACCCTCTTGCTACACTGGACTGAAAAAGAGACAGATGAAGGAGTTTAACACAAGGCTGGGTATTCGCAGTCCTGGCTGGCAGTTCTGAGGTGGATTTCATTAACTGACCACTGAGTAAAAACCCAAATTTAGTGCCCCAGCCTCAGCAAGATGATATGAATAAACAACAAAGCTGGAGAATTACTAGCGTTTCAGAGACATAACGCTGTGATACAAAACCCCCACTTGRGGTGTGGTGGCTAACGATGGATAATTATTGACTAGAGGTTTTCCTGCTTTCCTTCAGACTGACAGCTTGAAGCCAAGGCTCGCTTTCTCCTTCTCAATGCTAGTAACAACATGGCAAACAATTAAAATTTATCTCTTGATCTAGCTAAAAACAATATCATAGATATGTGCTGTATATTGTATTTAGATATTTTGCTGAAAAGTATTTTAATATTTAAAATATGCAGAATTTATCTTTTTTGCTTTTTATGGTTCCTTTTGCATCCTACTCTTTTCTGACCACTACAGTCTAGTGATTGTGTTCAGYGCTAATGAGTAAACGCTCACCACAGCCCAAAGTAAGCAAGGTGATTATTTTACAAGAGGAAAAAATATTCAGTTTTTAAAAGAAACAGGCGTACTTCTGACCTTGTGCAAAGCATACAGGAAAAACTGAATTTTCTGTCATTCTGCAAGGACAATGTGTGCTGCCAACAACATCATATTCATCATTGATGTGTCATCTTGATAATGATCCTCATTGTCAGTGGCACAGACTTGAGGGCACAGACTTTATTTTACATAGCTCCCATTGATAAGTAGTTAGTTATGAATAGCAGAACATTTCTTACAAAAGCTAAATTAAGAAAAACTACCTCAATAGGAACAGTGATGCAATGATTTYCACACACACAAGAGGTCTCAGCTACTGTGCTTTGATTCAGTAGATCGTTTTCAAGCTCTTAAATGCCTGGATTTCTTTATGATTATAGAAGTTATGTAATTGTAATATAAGACAATGAAATGTAAAGCTAAAGAACAAATACAGCAAGAACAAGGCTGCCCATACCAGCAGCCCTGCTAGTGCCACTGAATCAGGGTCTATTTGGCAACATGCAATTAAAATATTCACTTTATTGTGGATTATCATCTTAAATTCATTAAAATGAATCATACATTAGGTATTATCATCTATGAATTGCTCCAATAAAAACCCAAACATTAAAAGGTATTGTGAACATATTCAAAATTAAGTTCTCAGTTCTTCTGGGTTAAAWAGCAGAAAAACATTTTTCTGAGATGTTTCAAGTACTAAAACAAATCTCTGAAGCACAGAAGTTAAAGAAAAACTATTTTTAAAATAGAGATTTTAAAGCTCCTTCCTATTATCATGATTTTATTTGACATCAATTCCATTTGTATTTTGCAGAAGGCAACACTACACTCCCACTCATTCCATGTCAGGGGAGGCAGCATGGAAAGGGGTCATAAATAGATGTGAAAGCAAGCTTAATGGGGGGGAAATCACAARACTAAGAAAGGTATGTTTTATTAGAGGCAGTGTAATTTGGGCAAGGGGTGGGGTTGGGAGGAGTAAGCAAGGATCTTACAAAGCCCATTGCAGTCTCTGCTGTCACAGGGCTGCTGTGCTGAGTGACTGCTCAGATTTGCTATTCGTTTCCTCACAACAYTTTCCTTCGTGTCAAGAAGTAGGCCAGTTATACAGTTAGTGGATACAAAAGCATTAACTCCAGCAGAGAACTTTATTTCACCCTTCTTTCAGTCGTTTTCTCCATGGCTGAGATTACCCTCCAGAGGTGCAGTAATGGGTAACTGGGAGGGAGGGGGTACAAAACAGCTTTAACAGGAAGAATCCCATAGATGAGCCATCACAAATTTTGGCCGCTTGTACACAGTATCACAACTTACTGCTCCACATAGATTTCCTGGTTATAACTGATTCAAAGGGAGTAACAGGCTAAAGTGATCAAGTACTTTCTGAAAGAAAAGCCAACTGCAACACATCTCATGCCATTTAGAACCCAACACCAGTCTCTGAAGGGACAGATATACTTCATCTGGGATCAGTCTAGAGGGAGACACCAGTTTCATAGATCTGATAGACCAGAAAGGGCTTTTGCCAAACTAATTCAAAGTGGACRTGTACAGAGGCTTAGGACACAAGCAGTCTTTGTAGCTTTCACAGTCTAATAATTCCCTTTAACAGTATTTTAAACTCTCCTCCTGTTGATCCTACCTCTGAGATCCAGTAYTGCCTATGCAAAAACCAGAAGCAGAGAGGCATAACCCTGTAACTGTGGTTAGGGGAGTCTCATGGACGCATGCGACCAYGTGCTTCAAACCAAAAATATGTAAGCTAGCAATCAAATGCAAGTGAAAAGGCTGTCATCACCAGACAGCCTGAGAACAAGTGCCATTGCTCAGGGCAAGCAGCAGTGTGGCAACAAGCTACCACATATGAAAGTGCATTATAGGTAGCATTAAAGAAGAGAGGGAGCAAGCAGGGATTTGTGAGAAGAATTTACAGCACAGATGGTAAATCAAAAGGGATGCCCCCGTTAGTCTCCCATAAGCCAGAGAGGTTCAGAGAAAGGAGCATTTGAGAAAGCAGGTTTACAGAAAGACATACAGGACATGAACCTTGAAAAAGCAGCTGCTTACCAAAATTTATAGCCTRGAGAATTTCATTAGGTTGTAAATTACATTCCTCATGAGAGATTCAATTGTGCACATATGTATGCAAGATTGAGAGTCACAATGCAAATATATACTCCTGTGTATGTACACTAACTTATGATATATGCCCCATTGAGTTGGAAGATTTAAAATAYTCTGCTGCAAAACTTATGAGGCCTACAATCCCATTAGCGCTTCAGAAATCTTGCAAGATAGAAACTTACATATCTATTATCTGATCATTTTATAGAATACATTTTCTCTTCCTTAGATAAGCACCTTCCAGTAATCCTGTCATATTATAAAATAAATGCATCTGCTTTGAATAGATATTTAATGAAGGTATTCCTTGTAGAAGAATATTTGTTTATGTTTACACTGCATTAAATATTTAAACAACTTGTTATGGAAAAACACTTAAAAGAAATCTTTCCAAAGATGAATAGGTTTTTCCATATCTTTTCTTCTTAATCTCTTCCAGCAAGAGCTATTAACATTGAACTGCTTGTACTGCTATGCTAGAGTACATATCTTGTAAGGGAATGCAGATAGGTGGATAATGTAGCTGAAAAACACAAAATTGTAAAGCAGATCCAAGACTGGGAAATTCTCTTTCCCTATATAATAATCTTTATGCTTACACCACCTCCAGACAACAAAGGCCATATCTGGCCATCAGGCAAAATCTGAACTGCACTCATGTAGGCCTGTGGGTAGGAGGGAGCTCCATCTCATCACCACCATAAGTCAGGCTACATGGGTTTAGTGCACAGCTACCTAGGTTTTAAGTTATGGTATAARAAGACAATCATCTGAATGAAGTTCTGATTAAAAAAAGGGACAACAACAAAATTTGACTCTACTATACAGAACAGAGTGATTTCCCTTTTATTACCAACACCAACTGCATTCCAGTCAATCCTTATGGATGCAGGAGCAGAATTTAACCTGAAGTATTTGGACCTGCCTTTAATAGCTTCCACCAGAGAATGAGCAAATACATGAGAAGCTTAAGATCATCACTTCCAAAAAAACTCTGAACTAAAGGGGTTTTTTTTGCTGGGTTTTTTTTGTGTGGTGTGGGTTTTTTTCTTTTTAAAAAGGTAGCTTGACAGGGTTTGCTACTTCATTGAAACACTAACCATTAGAACTATCTAGTGGTTGTTTAAGTCTCATGCTCAGTTTGAATATATTCAAAAGCTGCAATATAGGAAGGGTCAAAAGCTCCAGCACATTCCCYAAAACATACTCTAAGGATTTAAACACATATAAACCATCTCACACAGTCCAAGAGTCTCAGATCTTTTGCTTTAAAGAAACGGACTCAAAAAGCTTCACTCGCAGCATGCTGAYATTTTAATATTTACTCCACAAATCTTGACGAGAGAATATAACAGTAAACATAAGCCTTAAGAAGCCTTATCCTCTAATCAAATTACTTCCAAGCTTCAATTAATGTAAATATAATGTCACTTACTGAAGCAGCATTCATGAAGTATCAGCCCTTTATGATCTCAAAAYGGCCAGTTACTCCTCAAGAGGCCAACCACAAGCAACATTATTTCTAAAATGAAGCAGCTCAATAGTTTACCATTTTCCATAGGGTATTTTCACTCCGCAAAACTTACTTTTCCATTTTTTATACCATGGGAAGATTGCTACCAGACATGTAGCAGTTTCTTCTGGTAAGAACTGCCTTGTGAAGCAACGGGGATCCAATTTTCCATGCTATGCAGTTATTTATGTGATTTTCGCCTTTTTTAAACTTCTCTCACAACTAGACAGGAGTTTGATCATCTAATTGGTATAGCTAGTTCTAAGATAATAAAGTGTCTTTTCCAGTAGCTAGCCACCTTCTGGCATAGGAACTATAAGACTGGGGCTTAGAATCTTTTTTTATTCATGATTTCCACATTATTTTCTAACTATAGCTACATATTGTATAGTTAGACAATGCATTTAGCAATACAGAGAAGGCTTCATCCTTCATAATTATAAAGAGACACACACAGGAAAATGACAAAAATTCTAATCTACATCCTTCACCATGCAACGTTCCCCACAAACAATGCGTTACTTGAATACTAAACTCTTCCAAGGCTACAGTGAGTTGATAACACCTACCACTAATTGGTTATATAACCATTTAAGTAGGATTAGTATCAATCTGCTGTGAAACTTGACAGCAGGAGATGTGGTTCTGCAAATAAAATATTCATTTACAAAGACTCCTTTAAACCAAGGTGGTTTATGTTCTTCAAGTTTTTATACAATTAAATTATAGCTCCATACTCCTCTGTTGAACATTGAGGCAGTTTAGGCTAACGTCCATTGCTGCAGTACCAACTGCACAATTTCTGCCCTTCTTTTTGTGAGGGGTCGGATTCAGGACCCTAGAAGTTTGTGTATTCTTCGTATGTTACAGAGTAATCCATAATGCTACAATGCCACATCTTACACATGTACTTTGGAATTTTTCAACACATTTTTCCAGCTTTTTTGGTCACTTGCATAAAATCCACTTCCATTCTGGGAAAGTGTTCACTTTTTTGTTCCTGTGAACTACAAATTCCACAACCCTTACACTACTCCTTCAAATAACATTGTTAAAATCAGTAATATTTTGCCTGTTGAAGAGGTCCAGGACACTTCTGTGTAGAATTGGACAGGATGCAGGCTTCTGCAGAATCACTCGTGTTGTTCTTCACCTGAGATTGCTCCTTTCAGCCCAATCCCCCTTCCTCCCCCAAAAGGGGTTACCACTACTAACATTTGCTAGAGTATTTTTAAAGGCTGCATTTATAAGTCAACATGTCACTTTACCCCTGAAAGCATTACAAAAATTGGGCAAAGCTTAACTTAAGAATGTGGTACCTCCACTGCCAATCCTAAATATTGAGGTAAGACAAGCCCCYCGAGTGCAGAGCTTTATCTATGGACAAAAGGTAAAGTAACAGACACTGGCTGATCCTTACTTTTCAGCTTYACTAGTGTATAATGAGGGTGAGATTCTTCCTTCTTGTTCTTCACAAAAAGCAGGGATTCAGTATAGCCAAATGATTTCAATGACAGGGCTTAAAAAAATAAAACCACAAGATCTCACTAGGATARTGGTTTGCCTTGCCGAAAGAAAGGAGTCAATTTTCTATACTACCTTTTCCATGTTTCAGGACAGAAATTTCTACAGATTACTAGCCAGCTAGTTATTCATTGTATTGTACTACAAAATGCAATAGAACTGTTAATGAACATCTGATGTTGAGATGTACTGGTGAGGAAAAAAGCCACCAAAACACACACATACATGTTCCCMAAACACTATCCCAAGTACTATTTTTTCTACTTCATAGAGAGGGAGAACAGACCACAGGACTTGTCCAATCCCCACTAGCAGACGAGAGCCAACCTGGGAAGCAAACCATAGAAACCATAGACCCCCCMCACTCATCTGACTGCTGTTACCATCACACTTTCTGTCCATGGCATATTCTTCTCAGTACAGAAGCTTACATCCAGAGGGATATGCTGCTAAAAAGAGGCAGCATCCAGAGGGAAAATGCTGCTAAAAAGCTTTGGATCTTTTCTCATGTGCCTCAGTCTCCATTTCAGTATAGTACACATCAGGGTTATATGGCTATATGTAAGATTTCTCCCACTCTTGGTTGCTGTACTGACTGGCATGCAGAATCCAGAGGATGGGAAGAACGCAGAAGCGCACACATTTCCAAGGTATGCTCCTGGGCTATGGCCTTCAATCTTGCATGTTTTTACGCCCAGGCACATGTGGGGTTTTTTGTAAATAAAGTATGGTCAAATTCAAGAAGCATTTATAATGCAGTCTCCTACTCTAAGAGGATAGGGAACTTAACATAAATGAGTTTTTCTGTTGTTAACAAAGAAGTTATGATTCTATGGCAAAATTGAAACAAATTTCATCAGGAAAGAAAATATATATTCTACACATTCTGGACAATAAACACAGTATTGACAAAGGCCAACTTGCATCTTGTGTAAGCACTCCCTTCTTCAACTCCACCGGCACTTTGGTTTTTTAAGGTTGGACAAGGGGGGAAAAAGACAAGCTGAACTGGTACTCTACACACTATTGGTGTTACTATTGCAAAGTTTCCTTTGAACTATTATTTCATTACAGCTGTATCATATTTTTGATAAAAGCATTACCAAGATAATTCAAGGACATTATAAAGCTATATCTCAAATTACCTCTGTTAAGCAAAGAAGCATGGTTCAGTTGCTCTATCAGGAAATTGATGCTCTAGAATTCAAGATGTATTAATGGATCTAGGAACACAGGTAAACATGACCCTGATTAAAGGAAGATAAACACTCTATTCTGTACTGGTTTATGATGTTGTTGCCTTGGGGGGATTCTTTTCTTTAGTATCTGAGACACRTCAACTAGTTCTTATGTTTAAACTAGTATATTACCTCTTTACTCTTCAAAACACCAAAATATCAATTCTAATTAAGATGCATTCCTATGAAAGCAAGCTACGGATATTAAATATTATAAGACACTCATTTTCTCCTTAAATAAGAAAATTAAGATCTCTTAACCAAGAGCCTACTTTAATTATTGCTTTGAAACAATACCTGAATATAACAGGATTACACTAAATCATAAGTCACTGGATTTTATTCCTTCTGGGGAAAAAAAATAAATCTTAAACAGATATGCTGATCAGTGGAGTCAGTAAAAATATATTCATTTCACAGAACACTGGAGTTTGGAACCCTACTCCAAGCATCACAGGCAAGGCTGTCTGTAGGATATACTATGTGCTATGAAACAACTCCAAATTAACTCATAAGCATTACTTGAGTCTAGTGCTATATTTTGGAAGTGAGTGATCCTATAGCATTGCCAGTAAACTTTCCTGAATTGAGATAGAAACTCACRTCCTGGTTCTGCCTGGGATAGAATTMATTTTCTTCCTAGTAGCTGGTACAGTGCTCTGTTTTGGATTTAGGATGAGAAGAATGTTGATAACACACTGATGTTTTTAGTTGTTGCTARGTAGTCTGCTAGTCAAGAACTCTTCAGCTTCCCATGCTCTGCCAGGTGCACAAGAAGGTGGGAGGGAGCATAGCCAGGACAGCTGACCCAACTGGCCAACGGRGTATTCCATACCATATGATGTCATGCTCAGTATATAAAGTAGGAGGTGTGGTCTGGGAAGCAGCAGTCATGGCTCAGGGACTGGCTGGGCATCAGTCGGCAGGTGGTGAGCAATTGTGTTGTGCATCACTCATTTTCTATATTCTATCATCATTATTATTATTATTTTCCCTTCCTTTTCTGTTCTGTTAATCTGTCTTTATCTCAATCCACGAATTTCACTTTTTTTTCCCCCCCATTCTCTCCCCCATCCCACTGGGGACAGGGGGAGTGAGCAAGCAGCTGTRTGGTGTTTGGCTGCCTGCCAGGTTAAACTGCAACAATTCAGCATTCAAAYAACACAAATACAAATATAAATGTTAAATACAAAACTCTTCGTTATATAAAACTGGAGCTGGTTGATTACTAAACATCAAGAATGTTTTCTATGTAAAAAGAAAAATAACATTTCACACACCTGCATTTTCTACTGATTTTGATAATTGACTCTGAAGTCTCTTGGTTCGTGCTTGAATAGACTATCTTTGAACAGATATATGCATTGAAAAAACAGMTGAATTTAGCTTTCTTAAGTTCTTATGAACAGCAATAAGAGGATAAACTTCCCATCAGGGCAGGGGGGAAGGAACAGGTCAAATCCCATGCATAATTATACCTAGAAAACTCACAGCTTTTGTTGCCTTTCAGTGTATTCACGCTTATGTACTTCACTTGTTCATCACTTCATTAAATAAGCTTCATACACACTGAAGGTAAGTCAGTGCAATTTCTGSTTCACAACAACCCTGTAAAGGGATATCCTTATTCCAGTCACGCTCATGTTTGCATGAAATGCCTGTGAAGTCAGTTGCTACACAGGTAAATGCTTATGCAAAAAAAAAAAAAGTCTTGTTTAATTCCAGTGCCAGTTTTAGGATCTGATTGGAYTTAAATGATTTGGCACTTGAAGTTCTGAAAACAAAAATACACCAAGTTGCTCTTTACTTTGACAAGTGTTCTGTAAACTGCTGCCAGCAGCATTCTAATTGAATCACATGAAAATATTTAATAAGGAATCTGAAAGTGAAATCAAACTTTTCTTTTTCTTCCCCCAGTGAGCATATCTATATGTCATACATACCTGAGACACAGGAGAGAACTATATATTCCTTCCCATCCAGTCACTGTCAATTAATTTAGATTTTAATATACTATAAATCTAGATTTTAACATACTATACCTTTCTCTTCACAAGTATTCTACCTGTCTAGGTAGAAGCACATAGGATACACTCATTCTAGGAGTATTTAGCAGTTATAGCTTCAGAATTTTTTCAAACTAATACAGCACTCCAACAATAGCACTTATCTGCTATTCACGTTGTTATATACAGTGAATAGATTTGTCTATTTTGAGTCTTCATGTCTCCCTTGTTAAGAGTGCTCTGGCAAGGAACTGCAGCCAGAGCATTTGCAACAAACAAGCAAGCCTCTCCCTTCTCTACCAGAATTCCACTTACTAGAATACCCAACCACCCACTACTTTCAATCACTCGGGTACTACTGCATTCTGTACTTTTTTCTTTTGTGATACAATATTGTTCACACGGTATTCTGTTTCCAGAAGTGCCAACAGCTACCATCTTGCTATTTTTGGGACACTCCCTAGCAACTAGGGCTAACATGTCAAGTGCCCAGCCTACAGCTCAGGCTGCTGGTAGCCACACTATGCAAGAGCAGTCTGTCCTAAAGTTGTAACTTTACTCAWAAGCATTGGTAACTTCAGCGAGTTGCATCAAGTTCTGACAGGACCCTCAACTCCATATGATGGAGCCATAAGTCAAGCTCTGGGGTACACAGCAGTGGCACATGCACCCTGGAGGCAGGTGCACCTGCTGAAGCATCCTCTGAAGTCAGAGGAACACCTGCTCAGGAGATTAGGCAAAGTCAGAGTGTGAACATGAGGTAAAGTTGGATTTGATCTGAGAATGGCCATCCATATTTGAAATACAATGCAGATTCATCTTCCTCCCTTACAAGTAGATTAACAGTAATTAATAAACACCGCAAAGTCAGAACTGCACCATATCACAGTGCTATGGCCAGGAAACTCAATTAGCCTTACTCTCACAGTCTGGGAAGCAAAGAGAGGCTGCCTGGTTTTTTTGGTGTTTGTTTTGGGGTTTTTTGGGGTTGTTTTGTTTTGGGTTTTTTTTGGGTTGGGTTTTGTTTTGGTTTTTTGTTTGGTTTTTTTTGTTGTTGTTGTTGGGTTTTGGTTTGAGTTTTTTACATACACTTAGAACCTGAAGGTTTTCAGGGATTTTCTGTGGACTTATATTGAGTAGAAGGTTCCCCATTAATCCCTGTTATAGCATGTACTGGCAAGTAATCCCAAGTTTAGCTGAAGGTGGGCTCTCCACTCCACAGCTGTAATTYTTTGTGAGCTTTACTTTTCTTAAAGAACATCTGTTATTGCAAAAGTTATTTCAGTTTCAGATATAATGAAGAATCCTTCTTTCTGCCAGCTGTAAAAGAGGTACTTACGGTATTTAAAACTCATGCTTTGTCTTTCATATCTCTGTAGTTTGATTGAYGTATAGCCTTAGGATGCTAGAAGGTATAACATTTTGGAACAAGGAGCATTAGGTGCATCTTTCATAATGAAGTTAGGATTTACAGTGTTTATACAGAATCATACTTCAAAAACATTCCCTTTCATTATTATACTTACATAATGAATAATTTGCAAAACAATTTCAGGAAGTGAATAGTTTAAAACTCAAATATTTTTCAAATTACAACAGCTACAAGAGATGAAAGTTATTGTTAATATCAATTAATCAGAAATAATTGTTTGAAAAAGCCTAGCCACAAAAATAGTGCTTTCATAAAACTCAAGCTCTGGAGCTTTTAAAATTATTCTAGACTTGCAGAAGCTTTAAACTCTTCCTGGTGAGTCCTTATGTTTTGAATATGAATTAGTTGTTTGACTGCAGTAGTCATGTGTCTATGCACTGTACCTTCTCTTCTTTCCCACGACAGATGATTGAAATCCTGACATATCACATCACTAAGAACTTTCCAGCAGAATATTTTACATAAGTCTAAATGAGTCAGTCAGGGGATTTTTATTTTTTTTTTTAGAGCCAATTTCTAAGGATGGGGTRGGGGGAAATCTACTGTTGCTGATTTTTCCCCAAAGAATCCTGAGGGAGTTTGTATTAAGAGTTTAAAGAATGGAACTGGCTTTGTTATTCCATTCCCAGTTGCTAATTTATTATCTGGAGGAAGTCACATGAGCCTTGAAAGAAATCTTGATGAAAAGGGATCTGCCTCGGCTGCATGGGGTTTAATCAACTTCTCAGTCTTGCAAGAAGAATGCATTAGTATTATCTCTGCCTCTGTTTAACCATCAGCCAAATGGCAATCGTCATTATGAATTAATTTTCCTACACTGCCATGCAAATAATACCCTCACACTCCTTTTGTGGASTCATTTCTCTGTTTAGCAGGACACCTGATAGAAACCCGTAAGACCACATTTCTAGACAGGATCATATGGGATATTCTAGACAAGATCAGTGGGAAGCAAAAAGACTGTCAAGGCCATTGTGTTTACCCATCTGGTTATATTCAAACAAATAGTTCTCATTTTTTTTTCCCCAAGGGGGTAGGGAAAGTTTAGAAACTTCTGCTGTAGGACATTATATCCAATTAGTACTCCATGCTTCCTTTAATTATCTCTAATGAGCCACGTTCTCTCCTGATTACTTTCAGAGTCTGGAATTGCAGGAGCCTACCTCAACAGAAGAAGCCTCAGGTTACATTTACATTGCACAGCTTTGATCGAGCCAGCAGGCAGATGTTGAGCAAGCAGCATATTTCAGTGCAGTATTACCAGGCCTCAACCTGTAGCTCTTTTATGTGCTACTCATAATCTTTACAGCTATGAAAAACCAACAAAGAACCCTGCAGTCATTCCAGAGGACAGGGCATCTTCCAACACTCCTGCCATTATTGCTGTCGCCGGCCGCCAGCATCACAAAGAGGAGGGAAAAGAAATATGACTGCATTAACATAAATTTAGCAAGTCCAGGATGGATTGGGAAGCACTCCAGAAAGTTTCTTCACAGAGTAGAAGTGTTCTTCACCCATCTGTTGGGTGCAGGAACCCATGGGAAAGAATCCCAACCAAGCAGTAAGTCCTCTGCAGATTCACGGGATTTTCACAGCACACTGACATTTCACTCGAGSTGGAGACCAGCAGTAACCAGTGAGGCTTTTCCAAAGTTGCAAGGTTATGAAGTTATAATTGTTTAAATCCATGCAACTTGATTTCCACAACAACCAGAAATCCTTCTGAGGCTGCGGCTAGCATTCAGCTGAAGAATTTAATATTTTGCAAGTGCACATTGCCAATCCTTAGTTATTTCCCCTCTAGTGTTCAGCAAAACATTACACTTGAGATAAAAGGGGAAAGATCACACAAAGCCTAACTGAATTAGCATAGTTATTGTGGCTGGAAAAATCAACATAAAACCAAAAGTGCTGTATAGAAGATTGTTTTTCCAGTTGCTAGTTTTTTCAGGAACATATGTGCTTACTGTGATGCTAGATAGTCTAAAGAGAGGATGTCTCTAGAGTTGTAAGGCACACTTGGGACTAAAGAAATAGGTGTAGGTCATAGATGTAACAGATTTATGCTTCACACTTTAAAGGCAGCCTGCAAGGCTGAAGACAGTTCATGAAGATGGTTCACAGCAGATGTGGGCCATCAAGAACAAAAATACTATTGAATATAAATTTATTAGACAACCTTTATTATGCTAGCCTATTTCTACTGATCTTATGACAAAGTTGAAATGTCATATTAATCCATTTGTAAGCAGTTTGATAAATTCTGAACATCAAAATAACAAGTTTGCCTTGGCATTAGAGAAAGTGAAAAGGGCAGACTCCATCATCTAGCAAAAAGTTAACGTCACAAAGTCATGAAATCATAGCTAAATAACAGTTTCATTTCAACGATTGCTTGTTAACATACCGCCTCGAGATAAAAGTCAGATATTATTTCCTAAAATATGCCTTGCCTTTTGAATAAAACAATGCCAGACATTCTCTGCAGCAAGTTTATTTGGGACCACAGCTCATCCAGAAGCTTTCACCAATTCCCATTCTCCGCTCCACCATTATCTTAAACTTAGGTAGAACACTAGGTTTGGGGAAAGTCTAATTTACATTGCTTCCCCCCACCCTTTTTCTCCTTGTACAACAAGGTGGAAATGAAAATTGCTAGGCAGGACAAATGCCCTAAGTAATTTGATAAGAGTGCACTTCCTATTTGATAAGGACCATGTACTGAACAAGAGGTAYGAAGCCTTTGCAAGTTAGGGACAAAATATAAACTTGCTTCAGTTAGAGCGTATTTCTTTAAAATTCAATCAGTCTTCCAAACAAGAAAATAAATTAGTTAACCAGTGTATTATCTGCCTAATAAACAGATTGCTATTTAAAAATTATGATCCAAACTATAGCTTCAATATCYAAGCCAAAGTGCACTTTAGAAGAAGGCCAGCAACCACTTCCAAGACTTTATGTAGATAATACTATTTATGGTATCTGATTGCATGCTACAGCATAACTCAATCACATAATGCTCTTGATATCAATCATATAGGATAGGGACAGCATAGAACTAACCTTGGAATTCAGTACAATACTTCTGCCAGATTACACAAAACAGCACACTACCCATCAAGCTCCGGAAATAAGAGGTGGGGTTTTATTTAAAGTAATTACATAGACTCAGCAATGGATGGAGCACCACARACATTCATTTGTACATGGTAGTAGATAGGTTAGCTTTCACAAGACAGACATTCATACTTCAAAGTTACTTAATGCCAGGGTGTGTGTTTCGGGGGTTTTGGGTTTGGGGGGGTTTTTTTGTGTGGTTTTTTTTTTGTCCTCCCCACTGTTGATGACCACAAACAAGTCACCAATTCATTCAAGTCAGTGATGATTCCTACCTTAAAAAGGGAGAGACAGAAGAAGTGTTGAATTGAGTTCTCTCAATTTGAGATTCAAATTGCAGRAGACCCCTTTAATGAAAATAAATCCTTTACCTTTAATGTCCCACAAGTCTTACAGTTAATCACAAGATGTGGGTGCTTATCCACAGGGTAGAATCAGCTGTAGTACACAAGAAAGAACCCACATACCTGCACTTAACTAGCTAAAATGCTAACTGTTTACAGATGTTACAGTTCTAAAGCTAGTTTAAGAAACCTATAGCGTTTCTTTAGATTTACATTTGAAATATCAGAACTTCTTAGCATACAAAAATTTTGTTGCCCAGGCAACAGTATACAGAAGGCAGGCAATTAAAAAACACAGATATTTAAGAGCAGGATACTAAATGTAATATCTTAACTAAACTGACCAGACCCCATGCTTTTTAAATGCATAAATAGAGAAAAAAAATCCACTTAACTACTCAAAAGTCAATTTTTCAGCCTACAGAGTAAGGTATCCACTATACCAAGATGAGATTATACAGTGCATGGTTAGATTCTCCTTCTGATAAAAAGAAATAAATCCTGTCACATATAATAGAAATAATGGAGATACCTCAAAATAAAAGAAAAACAAAACAAGCTGGAAACTTAATTTGAGCAAGAGAAGCATAAATGATCTAACTTTATTTGGAAAAAAACCCAAAAAATTTATTTGAGTACAATAGTTTAAAGCACAGGATGAAGTCCTGAACTCAGCAAAATCATTTTGATTTCACCRATGAAATTCTTTTTACACTTCTAAACCATATACTTAAAAATTACCTTCTTCAAAGACACCTTTACAGGCTGCGATTGTAAACATTACCAGAAACTTCTAGTTTCTCCAAATCCCAACTTTCAAGCTAAAATCAGCAGTTCATTCTGCTTATTAGATCCAGCAAATCTATATCCTGAAGYGGGATGAACAAGAACAGGAGTATATTGCTACCGCATCACTAGCAATGTTTGTCTTACAATTGCTTTGCATGCTACAAGTGTCCTACAAAACCATGGCTGAACAGGCAAGGCCAGGAATTATTCTGAACAGTTTATATTCACATTTTAATTCTGTTTCATTCAGATTTATCAGCACAGTTTCCTTTTTTTCTTTAAGTAATATCAAAGTATATCCATCTAAAACCAGATTTTGTATGTAAAAATATTTATGTATAAATAAGCGTACAAGATTTTAACACACGTATTAGCTTTACGACCACAGACCCTGTACTTTCTCCTCATACAGTAGCTTGGCTACAGCCCTAAAGCTGTTTTGGACAAGATCCACTGTTCTTYCCACACACTGCACTTTTAGGAATAGAGATATCACATACAAGTCTCCCTTCACTGCAAAGCATTGGTTGTGATTCATTGGAGCCAAATCTCCACCATWAGCAGTCATGAAGGTATTTCTTTTATTTTTGAAGAGGATCCAACTCTTTGCAGCTGGGGTAGCAATGCCACACCAGCATGCCACTAAAGCTCAGACAGATTTGGTGAAGATACCATTTTATCTTCTTGCCCAGGAAGCACTCCATGAATGCCATTTCAACACTCTGACAATGAGCAGCACGTGCATTTGGGCACGGTGAACGCTCTGTCCTGGCCCCCTGGCACGCTCACATCGCAGTGCTCAGCACAGCAGAGCTGCGCTGGCAGACCAGGTTCCCCTGATCGATAAGCCACTACAGCTCGGATACAGCATAGACACTTTGTTATGCAGAACCATTTGTCAATTGACTTGTTTTCCTATCAGACATACCGCTAACATTCACCAGGCATCGTCGTGTGGAGTGGGAGTGTGACATGGGCTCCAACCGAACAGGCAGAGCAGCRCATCCTGTGCTCCTCCCTCTGCACTGACAAACCCAGGGAATTCTGTCAGATCTCTGGATGCTTGAGGGAGAAGGGGAGAAGCACCCACTCAAGTTATGCAGTTTGGGATATGTACTAACAGCTCTGGTAACCTACAGCTTCCACACCAACGAAACTGGGGGAGGGCTGGGGGAGCAAGGAGGAGAAAGAAGGGAGAAGGACCACTACATGTCTATTTAACTATCTGTATCACCACTATACATTGTATCTATACCTTTTAATGACACTAAAGTACAAAAGCAAATGAAATGTCCAGAATATATACTTGCTTAACACTGCTTAGTGCCAATTCCTAACAATTGTTATTCTGTATATAAAGACCAGAACAATTGTCTTCTGGTCAAAACCTCAAGTCATGCAACTTAGCAGGAGGAAAYGTGGAGAGGATCAAGTTCTTACTCAAACCCTGAACCATGCCAAATCATTCTTCTAAGCGAAGTCATCATGTCATAACAGCAGCTTGCTCCAGATCTGCATAATTTTTTGCCCGAAGTTAAGAACAAATGAGGTCTTAAGCCCTTTTTCTAAAGGCTGTGTATGAACTGAAGAAATTAGAGGGCTTTTGTTGCTAATCATGACTACAGTTACTAAGCTCTGCAGCAGTAATAATAAAATCTAAATCTTCATTAAATTGATGAGAAAGTATTTATAGCATGCAGATTTTATTTTTTTTTAAATTGCAGAAAATCTGCTTTGAGTTGTATTTACATTGGTTTTTAAAACAATTCTTCTTTTAATGTACCAAGCATCCAAATGCATTTGAGACTTGATGGTGATATTTTACTGTATAGCCAGGAAAGAAATTCTGGGCAATGGAAACCACATGTTCTTCAGAGAAATTAAATCACAAAGATAGGTTTTATTAAGTTCTGCCACATCCACTTCGCCAAGCATGGTCTCYGTGTGTTCAACAAGCGTGACATCAAGTACAATACATTAAAGACCCACACTTACTAGACTGGCATGGTTAGTAATGGTTTGGGAAGTGACTGCAACTTGTAACATGTCCACATTTGCAGTTATTTTACACTGTCTTTTTTGCTAATACTAACTTAACAGCTGTCCAGAATAATCTTAGCCCATTAATCTTGAGATCCAGATGGATTCAGTTTAGCACTGATATTTTAAGAATTGCCAGTGCCCCCACACAGGACAAAGGGAGGATGCTCAGCCTAAGCCTCACACCAGCAAGGAGCAGGTGGTCCATCGGGTCTGAGGAAGGCCCAGTTCAGATGGCAAGCATTAAACTGAAGAGCCAGCTAGAAAATGTCCTTCTATTAAGAGAAAATTCACAAATGAATACTGTTATAGCCAGAAGGGACCATGAGACAGATGACTGGACTGATGATTTACAACAGACTGTTAAGTATTGAGTCCAGTAACTTGCATTGGGATAAAGCTCAACTTAAAAAGAAGTACCAAGTGCTGGATCAAACACCTCTAGAGATGGAGGATCTACCCCCAGCAGTTAGCCATCTTCCCTGCTCAAGATATCACATGCTTTAATTTGAATTTGTTAGCTTTCACTTTTCCTTTTTTGTTGTGCCTTCCCCTGCTAGGCGTTCAGCATCCAGGATTTTCTGCCCATGAATATACTCACATGAAGTAATAAAGTCATTTCTGTAACTTCTCAAAAAAAAGATTAAAAAAGTTACTGACTGAGCTCCATAGACATTCACCTTGGATCTCAGTTTTCGTGGATTTTTTTTAAACACATTTCTCATACTAGAATCAGCCATGCCATATACAAGAGTCAAAAATAACTTTCCTACACCTATCTCCCTATATCATCACATTACAAGCATCTGCTGAATGGAGCCCCTGCAATGACCACTAAATTCTTCTCCGGTGCAGTCCCTCTCTCTGGCAGCACAGCTTATGTTCCTCACTCCTAAGCTCTGCATCTGCGTGAATCCTCTTCGAACACCCAGGCAACCCAAGCCATTCCATAYGAGTGGAAGTGAAAAATGATGAGTTAGTGTTGGAGCTAGTAATTATCCCCATGGAGATGCAACAGGAATAACCCAATTCCATTACAATTACTCAATGGCAACTTTTGTGATACAACTGTTTTGTGGGTTTTAAACAATTTACTAGGTATTTTATTGCTAGTACTATTTTTTTTTGTGTTGCAATATACTGCAAGAAATTATCAAGACCATTCGTTAACAGATAATATTTGATAGACCCTTCTTTCCCTTGTTGTGCAAACAAGCGTTAGTTTTAGCATTTTATTTTGTGTGTATACTCAACTTTTTCTAATTATTTACCTAGAATTGACAGCAGGATGCCCAGATTAACACTATCTCTGCATCAGCCCATTCACCTTATTAAAATATTGGTGCTTTGAGCTTTTGAATAASACTTCAAAAAAATAGGAGTGTGGAATATTTTTATATCACAAGTACATCAACATATTCTACCTTATCTTTTCACTAGTTTCATGAAAAGACAAAACCTGCACCTCCCAGAAGCCAAATTTTGTATCCAGGAGGGCAAAAATTTCCTCCACACCATACCAGAAAGCAGCAGACACCTGAAGCATGAAATTAATATAAACAGAATGAAAAACAAGTAGGATACAATCTCTTTTTAAAGCTCCTTCAGTATCTGATGCCCTGAATCTCCACGGACTTACTGTACTAGCTTCACTTTCAGTCACCAAGAACTTCCCTACTGGATCACAAAATCCTTTCTGCAGGCCTAGGAAGTGCCTCCCGAGAATAATTTAGCCTCCTTACCATTTCTACATGGTTAAGGCAGCTGTGCCAGCATTTCACTCCCAAGAAGCCCTCCTAAAAATTCCAGCCCAAAGTTGTTCAAGGTGAACGCATGTCCAAACAAATGGAGCATCCCAACTCTAGAAATGCCTTACCTAGGTAACAGGTTACAGAAAACCCCCAAACAAAATGACCCTATCCTCAGGCTTGCAAACACCGTCTCACCAAGTTCTTCTCAGCTTACTTGTGCTAACAGCTGTGTTAATTTATTATATATTATTTCTCCCCAAACCCATAGTCGGATTTTAAGCAACACATTTCAGAGTTAGATGATAACAATGAAAGATAAGCAGAAGTAAGAGATCACCGTGGGGTATATTGCTGGGAAAAAAGAAGGCATACCTGTGATGAATATCACCATGGAAATTGAATTTCCTCATCTCTTCAGGCTTATAAACATCTGGAACAATTCTATGATCCTTAAACTGATCCTGTTTCTTATTCATCATAGAGGATAGACCAGGGAATCGTGCCCAATTAAGAAGCACAAATGTTTGCTCCATGTCTACTGCCAACATCTAAATTCTAATACTACTTTATAAGAGGAAACAGGAAAAACATTTTAGAGTCATTTGAGATCCCACACTTATTATGATACCATACACCTAGTATATTGCCACCAAAGCTGATTTGGAAATAGACTTTCAAGTGAAACAGAGAATATAAGGGATAATTAGGAAAAGGGCGCTCTCAGCTCATAGAGTTGTAAGCATCTAACAGTAAAGTTACTAGCTACAGCTTCACTTTCTGGAAATCACATGGACCTGAAGATACTGTTTTTGTCAACCTTTGAGTTCTCTCCTCTCCAACCAGCAACCGCCCAGATACACCATTATACACTAACAGGACAACCCTTTAAATGAAGAGTGCTTTTCTTTGTGTTGTACTCGTCCTGAATTTTACACACACCCCAAACCGTAAGTAAGCTAAGTATGGAACAGGGAACATGTGCTGCTATAAGAGGCAACACAACCAGCCTAACCAGGAATGACTATGGAGACAGCTCAGACACTTCTTTCTTTCACATTCTCCTCATGCTGCAGAAACTTAGATAAAAGACATAACATGGGAGCCAAATGCAGGTCTTGGAAAAAAAATGAACAGCCACCGAATCCCACCACTTCCTATTCCCACCAAGGCAATACCCATCCTTTCAAACACCAAACTGAAGGAGAAGCAGTAGGCTTGTAACATTAGAAGAAACACTTTGCTACAGGAGGAAAAGATCTTCAACGCAAGAATCGCACCACTGAGACTTCAGTGGGAAAGCACCAAATATTGCTGCAAGAGTRTCTTTACCAGAGTAAAAACAACATTCACAAAATCTGTCACAGAAAACGTAGTTCTGCTTACTACCACCCCAACACTTTCAAAGTTAAGTTTCCCATAGCAGCTCTAATTATTCTATAATACATGGCAAGTATTTTGTTGCTGTTTCTTAAAGCAAATACAACATACACAATTTTTAAGAAGTGATTTAACTGTGTAAGAACACCATTATTTTAAGGCTTGTTTGCTGGGCAAGCACATACAGCTTCAAGAAGAGTTAATTTGCAGCTCCACACACACTTGTGCTGCAAATGAGTAAATGCTGAATGGTCTATAAATACCTTTACTACCACGGATTTGGCTTCTTTCCAGGACTAAGCAAAAAGAGCCCAGGCACCTGAAACTTTATCCTCTGGGGGAGCGTTACAGCTGCTTCCATTTACAGCTTTAACGACCTGCCCCGCTAACACAAGCGGCACAGCCATCCTGCCCATTTGCCACAGCCCAGGGTAGGGSATACCCGGGGCGGGGGGCGCACGGCGACTCTCCTGTGTCGGRAGAGGGACATAAACGTCGCTCCTGTCACACCGAGATGCGCGATTCGCGCAGCGACCTGGCGGGCAAACGCCTTCTATGCTGCACAGCGCAAGGGAAAGTTGAGCTAATAAATAATAATTTTTAAAAAAGCACTGAACAAAAGCTAACTGCCGCCCCCCCGTACAGCGCTCCCCCCGCCGGGGCTGCGCTCAGCCCGCCCCCCTCCGCGCTGCCACTCCGCCGGCGAGACCCTCGCCCGCCCGCCCGTCCCGCAGCGAGCCCAGCCCGGGGAGAGCCCCGCGCCCGCCCGCCGGGAGAGGGGGAGCGCGGAGCGGCGCCTACCCGACCGGCTGCGGATGATATCGCGGAACTCATCGGCAGCGGCTTCGTCCCCCGCAGCGGCAGCGGGGCCGGAGCGTCCCGCCTCAGCCATGCCCGAGGAGCGCGGGGCTGGGGAGGGAGGGAGGGAGGGAGGGAGGGAGGGAGGCGAGGGAGCCGGGGCCGGGCCGGGCCAGGTGCCGTGCGGCGCCGGCCGCCCTGAAATAGCGCCGGGGCGGCGGCTGCGGCCCCCCCGCCCCCGCTCCCGCCCCGCGCCCGGTCGATGAGGAGAGGAGCAATTAGCGAGCAAATGGCCCCACGCGGGGCRGGAATGGCTGAGCAGCCCCCACCGCACCCCTGCGCGGTAGCGGGGGTGGGGCACGGAGGCACCGCGTCGCCGTGGGGTGGCGGGGGATTTCAACTTTTTGGGGGGGACCCGCACAGCTGTACATCGCTAGGGCCCCCCGCTSGGGCAGCGCTGGCCCCCGCGGAGGAATCCCCCGGCAGAGGGGTGCGCGGGTTTAGGGGAGCCGCGCTGCCTAGCGCGGTCTGGGGAGTGCCGGCCCCGCACCCCACGGCCGTGCCGYGGGAGCCCTCCGTGCCCCGCAGCCCCGCCGGGCCCGGGGAGCAACCGTGCCCGCYCCACCGGGAGCCGAGTCTCAGGGAACAAATGAAAAACGCGCTGGAGTTCGTCTTCTTCTCCCTCCTTTGTAATTCATCCCTGGAAGGGTGAAGGTACTGCACCCCTAGTCCAGTGGCACTGTTCTGAAGCCACCTGAGTGACAGCCCACTGGTACCTGCAGGCTTGTCAGATCTTTCATCCACCTTTAGGAAACGAGGACACGAAAAACTTTTCCCCTTGTGTTTGATAAGGAAAAGGGGCGGCTTTGTCCCCTGTCATCCCACTCAAGGGACAAAACGCTTCCCGCTGGCATTGCTTCCTTGCACCCTCCCATTAAATGTCAGTTTGTCAGTTGCCTCCAGCCCACCGTTATTCCTTCCCCKTCAGTTTTCCTTCCACACTGACATTCAGGACGTGACTTTTATGCTCAGTTTCCCTCACCTCCCCAGGCCCCCAAGTAGCTTGCATCACCTCATGGGGGAAGTAACTAGGCACAGGAAATAAATGTTCTGGGATGTATTTAAATACCTGCTCTCCCTATGACAGAAATCCAAGCTCTTAAAAACTGTGCCTTAAATATGGACCCTAAGAAGGCAGACAGATAATCACCTATTTTTATTTGTTAGTTTATAGGACAACAATGTGGCATATTTAATATAAATTTAGCCTAGCTGCTTCTCAGCTTTAGCACCAATTCATAGATAATTCATAAACAGATACAGAGGGACAGGAAATTAAGGATAAGCTGTAGAAAGGATGTATGCTTTTACTTGTACTTTGCACGGATAAAGGACTTGAATCTCTGTGTATGCCAGAGTATATCAGAAGAAATGTACTTGTCTGAAGATAACAGAGTTAAATAGAATAAAACAGAATAAAACTAGGTAAAAAACAAAAAACGGGTCAGAGACAATGAACAGTTAGAGGAAGACTTTTTATAGGCAGCAAGGCACATGGTGATAGTCAGATCCTGAGGAAAGGGGCTTGTCCCCATGTGAAGTGGTGGGGCACACCCTGCACACAGGTGTTGTCTCACGGCTTGGTTCTACCCTCTTGTCATCCGTAGAGTCTTACGAGATGAAATAGGTGGGAAGTTTTACGCAGTCTGATATTTCCAAAAGTATTTTTCAGCTTTGTTTGTGATGATCAGTGTTTATTACTCCAACAAAGTGAGTGGGAAAAGAATGAAGTATTGCCAGCCTTAAATAATAAAAAAGCATTACTCAGACTCAGAAAGGGCATGAAATTGTCCTCAGATTATTCAGGGGAGAGAGATCATATTTCTTTGTCCATATTCCCATTTTCAATTCCCTCTGGTCACCCCTGGTGTGTGCCAACTCTCACAAACTTCCAGTGATGCAATTTTGGCTCCCACCACAGGGGTTCTTGCTAGAAAACCTGACAGATCAAATTGCAGGCTGGGTTACAGCACTACAGCTAGCGAGGAGAGTCTGTAGTTTCTCCTCCAGTATCACCATTCTGTTTAGTACCCTGTTATCACCCACCCCCAAGTATTTCCCAAGCTATCAGCTAGTTTCTCCCAGTCCCATAGCAATCCAGACATTTGGTAATTTGTGTCTGTCTCCCTATGTCTTGTTTTCTCGACCTCTGCCTCTCACTTTTAAGTGACTTTCTTTTTGCATTCTGGTGCTCTAGGGAAGGCAGCAGTTTGTACATGCCTTCCTTTCCCCCATAATACGCATAGTATTGCAGAATTTAAAATGGGATTCATGCATTCCTCAACAGCTGATCCGGAGCTTCCCATACGTTATCTGTTCTGTCTTTAAAACCCACACGGGGAGACGGTATAGCTGCTTCCCTCTTCTTATTCTAGCTCATCTTCTGTCTGTTCCCGAGGGCAAAATGGAGGGAAGATAATTTTGCCTCTTTATGGCCTCTTTATGGCCAAGTTCTGATCACTGTTCTTCCATAGGAAAAATGTAGAAGGAAACCAAACAGGACAGAGACAAAAATTTCATGACTGACACTTCTGTCACTCCAGACTGCCTGTATCAGTAGCCAAAATCTCATTACTGTAATTTGACGACAGTAAGAGCGCTATCTTAACTAAATGCTGAATCTGTTCTACTTTGGTTTACAGACCCAGCAAGACTGTATGCAGAACTTCAATGCTAGAAGTCTTAAMAGATTTGGTTAACTTTATGAGCAAACATAGTCCCTTAGTGTGCAGTACCTGAGGATTTTGGGCTAAGAAATCTGCATCCCAGTTCTGCAAACACTAACTGGTACACCCATACACATATACATATACACCCATATACRTTTGCAGTGCTGCTGTTAGTTAAGTTCTGGGAGTCTCCAGTAAGAATTCCCCGCTTTCTGCAATGTTTAACATGGCGTTTGTTATCATTCTGCTTATGGGTCTTGTTTCCCCACAAACAGAATTCTGGTTTGAGGCAGAGCAGGTCTCCAGGAAGCTAATCTAATCACAAAACTTTCTTAAGTATTTAAACTTCTGAAGTCCAAATCGAGGTAACACACTAGAGCAACATACATTACATTCTTTCGATAAAGTTATTCCATAACGTTAATGACAGAAAAAAAAAGTTTTATACACTTCTTTACTAGAACAATTATTCTAATCATGAAGAGGTGTTTCTACTGAGRCCCCTAAATGTCACAGTAAATGTCTTTGTCACGTCACAATAGTCAAATAGCGAAGAGATTGGTTTGCGACACTTTGTCTAATCATATGCATGCAAAATTCTTCTCACTGATTTGAGCAACAGTGCAYGTATGTCTTAAGCTCAGATGCAGAGCAGGGCTCTTAGAAGACCATGTTGATGCCTGTAGCACTGCAGAACCTACATTTAACACACTGTAAATTCTGAAAAATGTCACATCTTTGAACCTTAACTGAAACTACCATTTCCAAAACTTAGGAACATACTGTATGTTTAAAAAAAAAAAAAAGTAATCTGCTGGTTTTGATGGCCAATGTTCAACATGTAACTGAAAATCTTGCTCTTTGGGCATACATATGTGTGCGYGTGCCTGTGCATGCACTTACCCGTTTGTATGTATGTGTGTATATATATGTATATGTAGCATGTACTTTGTTACTTAAGGATGAAGAGAATATGTTCAGGATCAATGATGCTAAACACTAACTGGCAATTCTTGCTAGTCCATTCTTGTGCCAGAAAGCAAGTTTCACTTAGTTTATAGTCACCCATGGAAAACATCTTATCCTGTGTTTGTAATGTATGCTATTAAATGCTATATACTAATGTATGCTATTAAAACTATGTGATTAGTTGTTTGTCAAAAGCTGGGGCTGGTTAATTCAAATACTAGGGAGGCTTTCAGTTGGATGTTATGTTTTAGGATTAACAATATATTTTAATGTCATATTTGAAGATTTTTAAAAGCCCATTTCAGCAAACTATTGGCTTAATAATAGACTCTAAAATATGCTCAGGGTCTGAGGTTAGCAGTTCTGGGTGACAGATTATCTATGCTTTGATTCCACTTAAATATACTGATTTTTTTTAGTTGCATGTTCAAAGGCAGACTTGTTGCTAGTCGTGTTGAGGCAGCTGCTTATTATCAACTACAAGTTGGAACAAGCATTTGCGTGTTCAAAATTAGACTTCATCCACCATTGCCATTAATATATGCAACATAATAAATATTAAAATATGACCAAAAGCTTATATGGAAAGAAGTCCTGACTTTCAGGTTGGTAATTCCTCTTGAAGAAAGGTCCAAAAATTTAGGAAAAAGTTTAACATTCTGGATTAATTTTTTTTTAAATCCTACAAAATCATGCATGGCTTTTCCAACAATTCATGTTACATTCTGGTTTTGCTAGGCCATTTGGGATACATCGGAACTTTTTCTGCAGCTTGATTAAGCGAGGTAAGGGAGCTGTTGGTAAAAGTCAAACTCAGCCTAGAAAAACACTCTCTCCCCTGAAAAAATAAGTGGTTATTATTTATTCTGCCCACAGTGCATGACCCATCCCAACCAGTTCTTTGGCTATGTAGGATTCTGATACTCACATTATCTTTTAATTATTTTATAAATCAAAATGAATAAACAGTCAGAAAAAAACACATTAATTTAAAATGATTGCTTTGAAGCAAAAAGGATGTGTGGCTGTGCTACAGACTTCATCTGATCTAACTAATTTATGGCAACTCCCTCAACTAACAAGAATCACATGGTATAAATGGAAAATGAAACTACTGGTATTGAAAGTAAAGAGGTAATTTCTTTCCATCTTTCATAACTGCTATTCAAGACTGCATATAGTTTTTTGTCACAGCTGATTAAAAAGCTTGTTTTTCATATTAGAATTAGTTTTATAATCTATTCAAGCAAAGCTGAAAGTCAGCACTCTAAATACAGTAAAAAACCTGAAAGCTTGTTTACTGATAAGTACTTACTAAATTGGTGACCTGCTTACTTCCTGGGAACAACAAATACTGGTGCAAACTGCACAAAATCTTGTCATGGGCTTCCTTATGAAACTGTATTTGTGATGGATACTGTTATGCCTTTTTTCTGCATTTTTTGCTGCTATGATGTTTGTAAAATTGAAGATTTATTAGAAAGCTATACATATAAAGCAGTGCTGTGAAATGGTTACTTTAGATTTGATTTTTAGTGTACTTAATTCTGGAGAAAAATGTATGTTGAATCTTTAATAAAAAGGCCTTTAAGTAACTGAAACTAAATAAAAATAAATGTCAAAAGGAATTATTTATYGCACAATGGCATATCCTGTATTAAAGCCCTCCTACTAAAAACTTACAAAATAACCTCTCAGTTACAGCACTTATAACCATATTTACAAAGGCAATCAGCATTGCCTCATGCATAGACTTGAGCACTCTGTGAAGTAGTGCCTAATTACATTTTCATAGCTATCATTAGGCATCTTTTGGCTTTTACTGTCATATGCAGTATTCAGGTCCCTATCCTCAAAGATATTTAGGTGTCTAGTTCTCATTTCTAATTTATAAGAATTCGGACCATTAGGGACCTTTTCCCAAAGCCAGAGTATTTGAAATTTTCTCTCTCGGAAAGCCTGTTGGAAACTTTTGTGGACAAAACCAGATTGTCAAAATAATCTGAATTCAACACTGCTGTGCCTACAATGCAGACTTCAGTGAAACAGTCTATGTAACATTTTAAAGGTATTCTTCACCAGATCTATATGCTATTTCTRTTAGTATTATAATCCATTACAAATAATCTAGTATAAATATACCTACAGTTGGGCAAAACTGCCCATCAAATCAAGGGAATATTCAATTCATGCATGAAGTGTTTTATTTCYAGAGAAAACTCACCATTACCCAAAATAAGATGTCACCAAACTCAAGGAATGTTTTCTTCCCCCATATTCCAGTCTTCTCAATAGCGTTGTAGTAGTTGGTTAAAACACAAACAGTGTGGGTTTGGGGTTTTTTGTATAGCAATGTTGCACTTCCTATAATAAATATTCCTGATTCCCCTTAAAGTTTATGACAAAAGTCTTAATGGTTTTAATGCAAGCTGTATTTGATCTCATTTTAAACCCATCCTGCATTATTGTTTGGGCACATCTGCTGGGGCTACAGTTTACAGAGTTACAGTTAAAGAATAGATCACTCTGTGTGGCATATGCATGATTACGTGCACAGCTTATGGTTTGTTCTTTATGCTAGAAGAATGTTTTTTCTTCTGTCAAAGAATTACCAGAGCAGGAAGTCTTGGAGCATTGCACAAAAATGCAAGGGGAAGAAAGRAAAAGGGAAAATGAAAATGTATGTGGCTAACGAATGGAGTTTCTTGTCTKATTATCCTTCACAAGTTCAAGCTGGAGTTTCACTTTCCATTTTCTTAGTCTTGCATAGGTGTAAATGTACTTATTTAACTTTAGGAATGTGAGTAAAGWTAGAAAAAATATGCAGATAGTAGTCCTGTAATAACATCAATAGTGAATTGATATAACAAACATTTGAAAACAAATGAAAATACCAAGTCTTGATCTGAGTATCATCCACTCAAAGCAGAAAATTCACAAGCATTCATCAAAATGACCCAGCATTGTGTTAAGTATAGTACCGGTTTCTGGATAAATTGGCAAAGGGCTGCAAAAAAAAGCCAGTGTCTGCTTCACCTTGTCCTTGTTGGTAAAATTGCACTTAGTTTACTTTTATAAGCACTACTGTCTAAGAAGGAAAATGTCATTCTAAGGAGCAATGTTAATGAACTTGAGCGTTTGGGACTTATGAAATGGTTGTTAAAGAAGCAAAAAGATCGGAGCGGAGTGAAATTTTTGGATAAGCTGGATGGGCTGCAGCTTGAGAATGGAGCATAACACATGTGTGGTATTTTCTTAAATGGTAAACCTCTGAAAAGGAGAAGGGGTAGAGGAACTGTGCTAGTCTAATTTTCCATTGTTGTTAAAATTGTAGTTGCCAGTTCAGGTTTGCATGAATTTATAGAGAGGCCTTTTTAACGTGAGGTTAATTAGCAAGGCTTTTCAAAGACTTTTCAGATCTTTGGTACAAATCTAACCTAGCTCAGCAGCAGCTGATAATCATTACCAGTACATTATTGTTCACTTGTCTGTGTGAAATTAGTGTGCAGGCGCAATTCAATTCAAGCAAGTCGTGTTTGCACGTTACTGAGCCACAGTATAAATGGGAACTAATTGACTCTCATATTGGTTCTCCCAGCAAATCCAAGGACCACTATGTATCTATGGAGACGAAATACCTGCCTCTTTTAAGACTAGTCTTGGAGCAAGGCTCCACTTGGGGTTTTTGCAATCAAGTGCTTCTCTGTGGAGAAAGTCAGACCGTCAGGGATTTTCAGCAAGCACAAAATTCACATTCAAAATACATGCAACAAAAACCTATTTTTGAATGACATTTTGTCTAGGGCTTTTTAATTATTGTAATCCTCAAGTCAAGATTGACCTGTCAACTGTGAAGCAACCGCTCTGATAAATCATTGTGATTGTAGAGGGATTTCCACCAAAATGTTTTAAATAATTGCATTTAGATTGAAGGGCTAATGACTAAAAAGGATTGGGGAAGTTAGAAGCATTTGAATCTTTCCTCTCGACAGAAACAAAGCAAAAACACAGTAAGACATCATTCTTTTCTTGTGAAATTCTTCAATTACCTGCAGAGTTAAAAGGAAGCTTTTAGTCAGATCTGTTCATGATTAAAATATATTAACAAGCCTGGCCAACTTCTATATTAACTCAATAATATATTTTTCTGCTCCTAACACTACAGACAGTATTTTACACTTTCAAATATTTGTAAGGAAGATATGTGCCCGGTGCATTGAATACAGTTTCTTATCTTTGAAATATTAAARGAAACCCAGGTATAGTTGTACCTGCAAAGCACTGATGTATTCTGCCGACAAACTTAATGCACACAGTCAGAAATCACTTTACATATGAATCACTCAGCATGGCCGCGGCCCTTTAACACTTCAAGACAAACCTACTGTTATACAGTCAGTTGACTATTCTTGCAGGGAGATTCAGGGCGCAGCAGGAGCGGGGCGGCTCCCTTGGRGCCTGGGGCCGGCCCCACGGGGGTTCCCCATGGGGGTGGCTGGGCAGGGCCTGGCAGCCGGGGCCTGTCACTGCCCCAGCYGGGAGCAGGGCAGCCGGGGGCAACGGGGCAGCCYCAGCCCCGGGCACTGGGCACCAAMCTGGGTCGTGGATGGCCKTGGCCGGGATGTGGGCCGACGGGYGGGCCCAGCTCAGCGGGGCCCGTGGCCGGGCAGGGCAGGGCTGTGGGGAGCTGGAGGCCGGCCCTGCTGCAGCGTCGCTGGGGCAGGGGCTGACGGCCCCGGGGGGCTGACGTGGGGTCCTGGGCCCTGGGCAGGTGGGGGGAGCCCCAGCGGGCTGGGCAGGGGCAGGCAGGGCTGGGGCTGCCCTCAGGACCCTGACAACACGTAAATGGCGGACCGTGTTAAAGRGGATTTGGATTAAGCTGCTACATGCGTGGTATTGTATAGTTACAGACAAAGTTGCAGAAAAAATCTAACATGGTCGTCTCACAGGCTGAACCAAAGGGCAGAGAATCAGAAACGTATAACCAGTATTGGCCTATACCCGACCTTCTCCTGCTCTCTGCAAGCCGTTACGTTTGCGAGGCTCACCATCCTGACCGACCCTGCCCTGCTGTCATGCCCCAGCCAAACGCACGCAGCCCTGACGTTCCAAAGGCAAACCATCTACGTCCAGCGACGGCGCGAGCGTGTGGCTGGCACGCCTGCGGCCAAGCGGAGTACACCCGCCAGCTCCACGGGGAGTGACAGCCAGGTCCAAACTGCTCGAGGGCTGTGTTTCACAGGGACTGTGCAATGTCTTGCTGTTATTCTGTCAGAAACGTCTTGCCRTGCCCAGAGCGAGGCTTATTGCTCGCTGGGAAACCTCCTGTTTTCTCCCATATTTTTCAATGGGCCATGAAAGAAAGACTGCTGTGGGTTGTAAGTGCATTTCTCTGGTGGTGGAATCAGGGTGCACCATACCCTGGAGGTTGCTGCCTACACTGCRAAAGATCTAACCAAGCAGTGTTGATATGGCCTGCACAGGGAGCAGCTTGTCCAACATGATAATCTTTTTGGAGCTAGCACCACAAATTARTATCTCTGTTGCACCAGAAGGCTTCAAGCTAAAAATCATGTAAGGCTCAGAGTCTGCTGCCAGATGCATAATGTGCATGCAAGTGTAAGCAGACATTCAAAGAAAGAGCAATGAGCAACTTGGGAAACGTGTAACCGATCTTCCCTCATGTATACATCAATTTGCTTTGCAAACAGAAAGTAAAATAAAATAGTTTATTTCCACCTATTTATTGGTCCACTAAAATGAGGTAAACACAGAACACATGCATGTTCAAGGGTATTTTTCTTCATTCTTACCATTTATTGTTGTTGGAACTTACAAAGTTGTGATGGAGCTGGAAATTAAAATGGTTTTGAATATCCCCTTGCTGTTTTATATCGAAAAGATTGGTACTAGACCACCATTGTCCCAAGTTAGTTCCTTGGAGAGTCTGCAGAGGAGTTAGGAAATAACAGTCCCTGGCATCCATTTGCTAATGCAATATTATTATTTAATATACAAATGTTTTTCTTTTTGGTTGTTAATAAAATGAGTAAAATGGAGGCATGGACACTGCATGTGTAACAGGAGTGATGGCAGGCAGGTATCACCTGGGCAGCATCCAGCAGTTTTATTTCCCTCCCAAGGCATGGCAGGATGGTAATGTGGGCATGTAGCTGTATGTTGGACCTTTTATGCATTAGGTAGTTCAGCCTGTCAGCTACAACTCATGTCTTTCATCATTATGACTGAAAAAACAAATACCGTAGGAATGGGGTTGATGAAAATGAAATCAGTAATAGAAAGACATCACCCTTTCCAATGGTAACAGTTACACCATGTAAGTACATACAGCTGGGCCAAGGAGGATAGATTAAATCCAGCAATCAGTGTAACTTTTAGAACAACTGCAAGACTTCTCATTTCAACTTGTTAGTACCATTCCTTCARGTCTATAATGTTTTATTCTTCATCCAATATCCCTTTTGCTATCAACTGTTACATTACAACAGTTCTATGTATTCCTAGTGAGGAAATTGGCAGCTAGGTTCTCATTCTGCAAATGTATTTATGCATGGAGTCGACATTAGCAAATGCAGAGTCCAACTCTATTTTCTGAACTAATCAAAAGAGTAGAGTGCTAATAGTAAGATTGACTGAAGAAGAGTATAAACCACACTGAGCAGGGTTTACAGTAAACTCCATATTCATGAGGTGACTCTCTCCCTACTATATCTCTGCTCACTACTACTTCTGGCACTGAATGTCCCTGAAATCAGCATTGGTATTAAATAATTGTGTCATTTGATTTGCTTTACCTATTTGAGAACAGTCTTCTCAAATAGTTCCATGCTGGAAAAAAAAAGTATTTATACTTACTACTAATAACCATCATACGCATACACTTAATTTATGTTTATTTGTTGCCATAAAATTAATGGAAGTACCTAAAATAAGTATGTGAAAGAACAAATCATTGTAAGATCCACTCCAGAGTAATGACAAAACAAAAAAGAAAAACAGACCAAGAAAGAAAGAAAAAAACCCACCACAAATCGACTCAAATATTACTTTATTGATTTATTTGAATTATAATTTAAAATACTGCTTAGATCTGATGGGAAAGTCTAAAATTTTACTGGTTTTATCCTGAACTGTGCTAAAAAATGCAACCTTATAACTTGCATGCAATGGAAAGTTTAAAATGTGTTGGTATGAAAGCACTGTAGTGACATTGCCAAAATGTTTTTCTTAGCTACCATTCAGATATATTTCAGTGACAAAACATTACAATATAATATTCCAAAAGAAACATTTTAGCAATACTAGAATGAAACATTTTTATGTTATTGGGATGAAAAGAGAAAGTTTCAAATGAGAAAGTAAAAAATAATTCTTCTGAAACTCATAAGATCCTAAAATCTCCACTGACAAAGCATTTCCATTTACACAAAACAATATTTTGTGTCATAAAATTGTTCTCTTGACATGTTTTTTTTTTTTCTCTTTGTTTCCCCCCCCCCCCAACAAGCCCTGGGAATTATTCACTTATTTTTAAAAATATAATGAAAATCATACATGTGGGCCTGAAAGTAATAGAGCTTTGAATTTGAAGTGAATGTCTCTTTCCAAGGAATACAAATAAAAACATACAACACTCTGTTTCTCACTCTCTGTGTGCTCCATGCTTTCATAGGCTCATGCTTAGCTCATTTTATGACCTATATTCTGTCTACCCCAATGGCCATAAGCTTATCCGCAACCGAATGAATGGCAGTGACGAGTGGCACCCCAGAGACCACTAGTGTCAGGGCAGGCACCAGGCACCCTCCCTTCGGCACCTGGCAGCCGGTGCCGCAGCACCCTGCACGCCTCCCCAAAGCCGCCTCCGTGAGGAGGGAGGCAGGTGCAGACCCACCAGACAGAAGGACAAAGGGGTCTACAGTCTTCATGTTAATATGTCAAGATTACTCACAAATTGACCGTATCTGCACAAGGAGACCTCAGGGATCTAGGGGGCCATGTAGAGAATCAATGTCTGGAACATCTTTTTGTTCATAATGAAAGCTTAAGCCTTCATCCTCGGTTTCTGTCAGAGAAACAAACAATGAAAGAAAAAAACTTCACATTTCTCACATTCGGGTTGATGTATTTTTGGAAACATAAATGTTTATAAATGCATCCATCTAACCTGTCAATTAATGTCATCATCTTTGACAATAATTAAAACAAAGTAGCAAACATCATTCCCCCAGGAAAAGAACAGAATATAAGAAGACAAAAGTGAAGATCAGGAGGTGAAACATTTCAGTGCAAAACTTAGAGATGCAGTGCTCTCAAATAATTATACATGTGTCCAGGTCCATGAAATTAAAAGAATTAGTATGAAAGGCAGGTATTTCACAGGTGGAGTTGGCAAAACACTTCAAYGTAGCAATGTAAATTTGCAGGAATAGAGGATCTGTCCCAATATAAGAAAATTAAACAGGTTTCTAAATCTTTGTAGSATTGAGATTCAAGGTTACACCACCATGAATATACCTCCTTATGCCCTTCCCTTTTTCCCTGTAAAAGGAAGGATCAAAGCTGTCTAGAATAGTGGAAGCAAAAATTGACATAACTGACATATTATTTTAATCAGAAATGTGTTCCATACTGTTACTCATCTGGACAAGTTTGTATTCGTACAACTTGCAACACTGAGTTGGATGCAGCTCCTGCCTGGATAGGGGTGACTKGTGTTAATGGCATTGCACAGGCTGTGATGCAAAGCCAGAGCAGGATGGAGCCCTCAGCTCTCAAGTCAGCTTTCAGTGACCACATCCGCCTGGACACAAGGGAGAAACTGATCTGGGGGTGAAGTGACTTGCACTGCATGTTTGTGTCTGACTGATGTTCATGCTTTGCCATTTGAAGTCTAGGAATGTTGTCTTAACACGCATAAATGTTTTATTTCAGCTTCATAAGAGAAAATAATTTTAATCAAATTATGATGAAAGAGCAAAAAGAAAATAATATTCATTTTGGAGGAATGAAGTGCATTGGCGATGTTTTTTAACATATCAATCTCACATTTTTCTCAATTCTGAACCATTTTGCTGAACAGTTGAAATAATTAAGAACAGACTTATTGTTTCCTGTCCTCTGTGGCAGAATGAGAATTGTTGCTGCAAGGTATCTTTTTTCATTATCAAAATAAGAGCAACGCAAGCAACATTTATAAAAAAATGACAGTACTTCAATAATAATTTAAAAGTTTAAACATAAATGAATCCAGAAGGTAGACATTCTGTATGGAGAAAGTCAATATTTCTCCATATGTAGATTTGGCTTAAAACTATCTATACCTTTCCCAGCCCTGGAACAGTGCCAAGGGAGCCAGTTTGCCTGTTTTGCAACCCAGATCCTTTAGAGTTAGCGCAGCACCATAGCACATTGCCCTTTTTGGACCATCTCAGTGAATCAGCTGGAAAAGTTACCAGGCAGAAAAGTTAGGGTTCTTTATTTTGTGTGTATCACAGCCACATAACATTAACAGCTATAACAAGGGTATCAGAATACATATATACAAAGCAGGCAAATTACTTTTTAAATGCAACCCTTTATTCTTGTAGTCTGATTTTTGCTCCAGTCCTGCAGTGAATGCTGAACAGGTGGAGTCAGCTGGCCGCCTGTAATCAATAGGGTTGGAAGGGAAGACAGAGCTGCACCAAAATGCAGCTTATTAGGTCCTTTGCTATTTTTGGTTGACCTCATTAGAATTTCTGCTTTATTCATTAAGACTGTGCTTCAGCGAAGCATGCAAGGCCATAGTAACAACAAACACACATCTTAATGAATAAATTGTATTACAGTTAAATATGTGCTTTACTGTTTTCCTGAATGGGTGTTTTAGCACTTTGTTTTTCTAATTAAAAGAGAAAAATGTAAGAGAGGAAAATGCAGTCATGTAATTCCACAATTATTATGTTGCACAACCCAAACAGTAAAACTTAATTTAATCTTATCTAGTATGCTAAATAACTTGCAGAAGTTCCTAGTAACCTAGTMAATATATCTTAAAATTTGAGGGGAATGCTTATTACAGATGTGCAAAGCTCATTACTAATGAATAAACATTTCATTTACATCATYTACTTTAAATTCATATGATTCTTTCTCTGTAGTGTCTATTTGTGTAACAAATTTAAAGTTCAGTTGGTTTAGAGTTATCCGTTTGAAACAGAAAGGGGGAAAGAGAAAGGGAGAGTATACATTTTTGTACTCAGTTTGTTCAAATATAACTTGAAGGACTTCATTTCAGCTTTAGAAAATGCCACCTGCACTGGAATAAACTATGGCATATTTAATATTGTAGTGGATTTTAAAAACAAACTTACAAGGGAGCAATTACAGGTCTTTTCTGATGAGATTTATCTTGTAGCTTTAAATGAAGAGCATTTAATATCATTACTGGGGACAAACAGCACATTCTTGCACTTTCTTTAAGGCTCAAAACCTACCTTTTCACGTCGGACAGCTACAGTGTGGCATTGCTAACCTGAAAAAGGGACAGAGMGCTTGACTTCAGCTTCTCGCAAGTGAAAAATTAATAGTAATACTAAGAACATAAGAATGGTGTTAGTGGTTCAGAACTTTATACAATTTTGCAGCATCGTTCAGCAGCATGTCTCAGCAATGACCAGTAATTAATTTCTAGGTGGGACTCTAAGAAACGAGGCAAACACACAGTAATCTTCCTCCTCATACCAGTCCAACAATCACTGGCTTGTGAACATCCAAAGCTAGAGTTTAGATTCTGTTTTTAATACTTTTATGATGACTTTATAATCCAGCAATCTGTCTAATCTCATTTTGAAGCTATCAGCATGGGTCTCTACAGCTTCATGTGACAATGAACTCCTTAGCTTCATCTGTCTGTCCTCATTTGTTTGTCTGGTCTGCAACATTTCATCTGAGTTCCCTTAATTCTTGAATTATGAGAAACAACAATCAATTCCCTCTCTACCTTCTCAGTTTCACTCATGATTTTATAGTTCTGTCAAAAGCTCCCTCCAGTGTCTCTTCTCTGGGCTGAAGAGTCCTTGTCTCTCTAATTCTTTCTCTGGGAGTTGTTCTGTAATTTTTTTCATCGTCGATGCTCTTTTCTGTACTTTTTCTGTTATGTCCCTGCAGAGGCAGGGAGAGAGGATTGCCAACAGTACTCAAGATCCATGTGCATGAAGTGCCATTAAGCTGTTCAGCTTTGTTCTCTATTTTTTTCCTAAACATCCCTTTTTCTCTTTTGACCATTGTTGACTCCTGAACTAACATTTTCACCAGTCCAGTTACTAGACCTCTGAAATCTCTTTCCTCAGAGATAATGGATAGTTTAGAACACCTCACCGCAAATGTAAAATTATGTTTTACATGGCTATCATCCTTTTTGACTTTATCCACACTTAGTCACCTATACTACTGAGTTTTAACACACCCAGTAACTCAGTATTGAGAGTTTATTGATAGTTATATTAACAACTTTTCCAGCCCTGTGTGCCCTCAGTACTGTCAACAAACTTTGCCATTTCACTCTGCAGTCTTTCTCTGGAAAATTTATGTATGTATGTAACAATAAAGGGTCTAGTATGAATCTTTATGAGACTCCAAGAATTATTTCCCTATGTTGACAAAACTGACTATTTATTCCTACCCTTTCTTTCCTATTTTTGAGTATTTATTGGTCATGAGAAAGCCTTAGAAAGAAACAATGATTGGATTTCTTTGATAGGCTGTTGAAAGCTTTTTGAAACACAAGTATACAATAGCAACTGATTATTGATTCTTTAAAGGATGAACAAGACCAAACTTCTCTCTACAAAATTCACATTGATTTTTCTCAGTGATACCATATTTGTCCATGTACTTACTGACTGTCTTCTACATTATATATTCCACTAATTTGTCTGATCAGTAGTCCCCAGATCACCATGGGAACCTTTTCTAAAATTTAATGTAGTATTTCTTCCTTTTCCTTTGGTACCCAGGCCGTTTTAAGAGAAAAGTGAGAAACTACTGTTAGTAGCATGCTATTTTTAAACGTTCAAGACCCCTTATAACTCTGACAACTCATTACTATGATGTTAGCTTTTTCTGCTTTTATCCTATGAGACAGATCCTCCAAAATGTTTCCCATAAAGTTTCTGTCAGGTTCTCTTGAGAGAACAAAAATGCAAAGAACTGATTTTACTTCACTCAATTTTTACACAGCTTCTTTCACCAGGAGCACTCAAGATACTTCTCAAAAGAAATAAGTACAATCCCTGTTATACATAAGGAAAAAAAAAATAGTATTGAGAGATGAAGGGCTAGATTTAATAAAGGACCGACAGCAGGACCAGGTGCATAAATACCTTGTCTCCACTGCGGTAGTTTAGCACAAGCCAGCTTTGATATGAAAGTCCCATAACCGTTTAGTATATCTTGAGCCTGAGTTGATGCACACCCCCTCACTGGAGATAGGATCTGTCTCCCGACTCCCTGTCATAATGTCCTGATCACCAGGCTATACTACCCCGTATCCAAGCCTATTTTAAAAGGTACTTTTACAGTAATTAAAAAAAGTCAAGATTTACTTGGGGTTGCCCCAGATTAAAAAGGATAGCTGAAAAAAGTCCAAGATACGAGCCATTCTATTGTTTCACAAATATTTACAACCCAAAATTGGTCCATGCATATAATGAGATTTCAATGTGTTTCATGACTCCTGAAATAACTTCTCAACTCACATCACAGTGAACACACAGATGAGGGCAGTTACAGAGCATCTTTTGTTATAAATTCCTGATGGCTATGCCTTGTGCCCCGGCACTCTTCATGATTGTATACTAACTGGTGAACACACACCCCATCATAAATTAATGCTTCCTTGTCTTGTATAAATAAGGTCCAGTAATTCTGTAGCTGGCATGCAAGGAAAACAGGAGAGGCTAAACAGGATTAGCAGAATATCAAAGCATCCTTTTTAATTACCTGCTACAATATGTTCATTTATTTTCATCTCCAAGTAACTTCTTTGCCATTCATGCCTGATTGATCACATAAGGACAGGGCTGGGAGCTAGGACAGTCTATTCATTATCTTAAAGGTTATTATAGTGGGTGCTCTTATTAATCAGACTTTCAACAGGAGAGGTATGAGATTGTCCACAGCCATTCAGARAACTAGTGCTCGAGGGGACCACCTAGGCAAGTGTAACTCACACTAGCAGGTCAGCTAATCTAATTGGTAATAGTCCTATTAGTTTGGAGCTGAATATTAACAGCCTGCAGCACTGGATCATCTTCATACCATTCTCATTATATGAAGACTTCATTAATTTGGGAGGATGATAACAAGTGCATACTATTAATAACAAAATTAAATGCAAGTATGTAAATTGGAAAGAGATATTTAGTATTAAGTGTTTACATGAAAGAAAGAAGTATTTTACTTCCAATACCATTTAATAAAGACTGCATATGAGCACCTGAAGAAGTTACATGAATGCAAGATAATAATTTGGCAGTTGAAATTAAGGATTATTATTTACTTCAAAAGTAGGGAAGGAGAAATATGAATTGTGTTTCTTTTGTCAGCTGCAAAGGAGTCCCTGTGGGTCTTGATAAACCACCACAGTTACACAGTGCCTCTGTGAACAATGTCTGGGTCACTGTGAACACCCTGCATAGATTGTGGCATAGACAGCAGGATGCAAGCTATTTTCAGGGATGCTGAGTTTCTTAGTCTCTATGGGCTTAGGCAAGGGAGATTTTCTAGGACATTTTGCACAGCTAACCTCTCTAAAAGTGCTCAGAGCAGAACTTCAGGCACTTAATAAATTTTACAGCTGAAAACTGAAGAGCTCTTGGCCCTCTGCTACCCAAGCAGTTTCTGCAGATTGCTGTCATGGACCTTGGTATATAAATTCTTCCTGTGTTGCACTTCAAGCATAGCTCTGTAAGATTTTTCCTTTGGAGTCATAGACGTTGCTCTACTATAGTTTATGTTTTATATAATGTGTTCATAGAAGTGTTAAACAAGCCAGTTGTATCCACTATATAAAGTAGAAAGAAAGTAAATGTATACTGATGCTCTTCTATGCCGCTTTATAGAACTGACAGCCATGGGTGTGGTCCGTAATATTTTTTCTTTCAGTGTGAAAAAACTTTTGGTCAAGGGAGCTCAGATTTATTTATTTATTCATGTATTTATTTATTTATTGGCTTCATGCTTCTGGTATGTTATGTTCAGAGTAGATTTTTACACATTTTCAAACAGATGGGTATGATTTGGCACAGCTGGGTTTATCYTACCGATTGCACAGCTTGGAAAAGTCCTGACTGGGTTGGGGTAAAATGAGTCATAGCTTCCAAAAATCATTTGTCACTGTTGTAAAACTAAAAGACAATTGGTCCTGATTGGCAGTTTCTGCTCAAAAAAGACATTTGCTTTGAAGGAGCAAGACTGATGCAGATAAAAACATGAGGGTCCATCTCAGACCTGCTTTATTTGAAGAAGTTAGGTCTACATTTTAGTAAATAGGAAATCTTTCCCTAGTCCCATAAAACTAAAAGGGTTGTCTTACAGTGATGCTGTAGGATGCACTGTGTAACTGTTCCAGTGCCAGAGAATAAACACTGAAAAAGAAATAAATAAGAGGTAATGTTTTTTACAGTAAAACCAGGATTTGGCCAAAATATCCTCTTTGTCTTCATGAACAAAAAATACGTTAGCAAAAATTTGTTGAAGAGAAGAAAGGAAACAAACACCCTCTGTRTTTCTAGACTTACACCTATGAATTCATACACCTTGTGCAAGACTTACTTGATCCCTCTCACTCCTACTGGGCTATGTCTGATCTCAGATTGGTACCTTGGAGGGACAGGTGAAACCTGCAAAGAAACCAAGTCCAGATGAACCAGCCCGAGAGAGCCAGCCTGTGCTTAGGACTTGTCAGAGTGGAGTTATGGTAGGAGATATCCATGGGCTGAATTCCACTCCCTCCTGTTTCTTCACAGGGGGAGTCAGRCTCCCAGTTGAGACCAAGAAGAAAGGAAAAAGCCATCACTAGCAAGCTCCTGCTCTACAGAAGGCACTACCTGTAATACAAGTTTCTGCTTCTCAGTCCAGAATAAATTTTGCTGCACTTTCTGCAGTTGTATTTATTGAATCTTTCTCCCAAATACAGCTGTAGTTCTGTCCTCCCCTTATGAATTAGGATTATAGTTTTACATAAACAAAAAATTCTGGTAATGATTTGTTATCAGCTTTTCTTCCAAATAACAAATGACCCCTCTTAGGGTCCCCCTTTTCTACTCTGAAAAGATTAGCCACCCATGCCTTTTTCATGTGTTAGATTCCATGTGTTAGGTTGTGTTACATCCTAACATAGCACAATATGACTCTTATGAATAACATTCTGAAATCTTAGCAGATTAATATAACACTGCTTTCAAGACAGATTCTGCTTTGCTCTGTACTGTACAACCCTGAGGAAGAGTACCATTGCTGTGCATTGCTCTTTTATACATCAGTAAATTCTTCCTCAGATCATCATATTTGGTTGCTTTAAAATATAAACAAGCAATGCCACTTAGCATATTGTGGTTTAGGTAATGAATGAGCTGATTGCTGAAATGAAGATTTATTTTTTGATCAAGGAATCTAAAGAATACAGGATTTCATATTCATAAATTCATGATTTTTTTCAGCTGTAGCATGTCAGCATCTCCACATCAAAAGCTGAACCATGCTGCACTTCTAACCAAAGGGAAGGAAAGAGTCTACTGATATGTTTGTTCAACAAATCCACATCTTTCCATTGCTATCTTGATTAAAAAAGCACCAGTATTTAATTGCTTAATTTAAGCTTGTGTCTTGAAGTTTCTGGTAAATGATACTGGTCTAGATCATTCCACTGTGTAAAGCCTGATCAAAATTGTACAAGACAAAGAAATTCTGTGGTTTTCTGAAACTAGTGGGGATTTTGTTTGTTTGTTTGTGTTGATTTTTTTCCCCGTTAAACTAGTGGTTCCCATCCTGGACTCTAGGATCTGCATTCATACATGACATCGTAGTCCACATGAGGTTTGGGGCACTCTTAAACTCATCTTGGCAGTGGAACAGGGACCTCCCCCAGTGATCTCCCAGGGCATCTCAGGCCCAGCGTTTGTTCTCTAATTGGTGCTGTTATGGAGCTGTATTGTTAAGGCCAGTTAAAACTATATTTTTTTATAATGGCCTTGGCCACATGGGACCTATTAAAAAAAAAATCAGGCCTTAACCATATGACTTTTTCCAGATAATATTAGAGTAATTTGCAGTGGAGAAAAAAGAAATTTAATGCTCTGAGATCTCCATCAAATCACACACCCTTGCTCCACATGGATCTCCATTTTCATGGGATGCAATATGTGTAAGAGAAAAGTCACAGAAGTTTTCTTATATATATCTCTTGGGGCTGATATGGACCATTATGATTTATTTGTTATTTGTTGTGCACTGACAGGATGTTTGACTATTTGGAAACAAGATGGATGATGTTACCATTGTGTGACCTTGCAGCCTACTCACTAATGATTTAACACAAGGAAGCAGGGACCCCAGCATAATGATGTGCTTGCAGACTTGGGATACTACTGAATTATTTGCGTTATTGCTCGAAGAGGCATAGATGGTATTTTCCTGATTARTACCAATCAGTTTCCAATTAGTACCAATTAGTAACTCAGCTAAAGTGGAGGTGGTGCTGTCAAATTGCTAAAATTTCTCTCAAAATTACTTCCTGGGGCAAGCTCCCACCTGAGAAGAAATTAGATTTTTCAAAGCTTTTCTGTAAGTCAAAAAACAACTGCTAAGCTAACTGGCATGTTAACTCAATTATATCATATTTTAAACTATCTTCTTTTTTATTTTTATCATATAATTTTWGCTGATTTTCTTTTTCTGTAGGATGTAAACACAGGCAGCTCACCAGAATGAAGGGTTCAGTGTGCTTGCTGCTAGAAAAAAGCCCGAAGTGGTAATCGCTTCCCCTGCAACAGGTCTATGATGCTCAAGTAAGCCAAAGTTGAAATTACTAGGGCTCTGAAAGAAGTCCTAGTTGTGGTGGATAGTATGACAAGACCTCAGAGGTGAAACATTTTGCTATACTTTTTTATTAATTGTTCCGCATTTTCTTACAGTACAGCAGACTCACGACTGTTCATAAGGTCTTAGGTGTGAGCCTAATATAAAACCTTAAAAAGCTACCCAATAAATCTAAAATGTATAAATGATCATAAAATAGCTCTTTTATATGATTTGATGTGTGATTGACTACTGAAACCGTAGTCACTCTGTTTCTTGCTGACCTTACAAAAGCAAACCTTCTCTTTCAGTATATTAAAAAAAAGCTAAGAAGTAAAATAAGATCTTTCTACAGTGATAGTTATATGCCATTACTCACAGAACAATACAAGGTACAGTTCAACCTGTCTTTGCACTGATGTAGCCCATTGAAATTAATGATAGTGCCAGTGAGCAACTGAGGTCAAAATGTGATCAATAGATAATAAAAAACGCCRTCCTGTTCCACTATAAGCATATTTCTGAGATMGTTTTTCTTCTAGTTAAAGTTGAACATAGTTTCTTCCATTGTAGATGAGCTGCAGAGATGGGAACAAATACAGTTATGATTTGATATTGCTCTGATGTTTTTTTTTCCCTAGTCTTGATATAACTGTATACAACACCTTCATGACACATTCCTTAAATGGTTTCTTTTTCCAACAAACTGATCCTTCAGGTTACCATTTTGATGGAAGAACAATTCATCAGGAGCCAGAGCACCAAGTTCCATGTGTGAAGGGCCAAGACTTTCAATCTGGAAGCTTCATAGTCCAGTGCTGGTTTATGCAGTAATTGCCTCCTAATATTAAATTCAGCTGACAGCATCCTGTGCTGTCAATATAAAATAGATATTTATAGTTTCAGACTTTTTAATAGTTTAATCAAATTAAAAAGTAAAAGGTGTTGTTAGATGAAGGCAATGGCATGCATAGTGGAGCACTTTAATCTGTATAAACTTGTGGGTTTCTAGGTAATCAATTACATGGTGCTTCTTCCTTTTTTCTCCAACTGTTAATGACTGCCATATTAAATAAAGTCTTAAATAGCTTGCTAGGACGCTCACTGGTCTCTAGCAGGCAGACTGAGTGTCTGCCAGCTCCTTTGCTCTCACATCTTAAGGTCTTTAACTGTCTGAACAGCTGGATGATTGCATATAGCACTGGCAAGCAGCCACTATCCCCTCCAAACCCCAATTAAAACCGCTGTCACAGAGCTAAGAAAGCACAAGCTGCAGCTTTATTTTATGCAATGATCAATGACAGTCATTTTTTTTAAATTATGTAGCACTATAGTTTTGTATATGGCTCAAAAAATATTCTTCTGTTTGCAAGTGGTTAATGAACTGCCAACAATCCTCCCCAATGCCTCTGTCATTGATATTATTTGCCAGATAATTTACATCAATACTTTTCAATCTAGACTGTGTGCAGCAGTTTCTTGCAGTAACTGATGTTTGAAATTTCAGCTACATTTATTAGTTGGAATTGGAAACAGAGGCCACATGGTTGGTTTTTGTTTCTTGGTAGGAAAAGTATAGCTCTTAGGAGAGAAAGAGGCATCTTCAGGGGATGATTCATCCACCCCTAATTTAGTGTAGGATGAATCACCCTCTGAGAGTGCCTATTGACTACAGAAGGAGCCTAAATTTCAAACAGCTAAAGTAAGGTGATTCCCACACTTAATATACACTTCTGACAGAAAGTGATATATAGCTGTTAATGGTAGAGCCATTAATGGTTACCACAGACACACTATTATATAGCATACCACTGTACCAAGTCTGATTATCACTGAGCTAATCCCAAATTTGACTGAAAAAAGAAAACAGCAATGRTCTTAAATCATGTCTCAATCAATAAAAATAAGATTTAAAACAGCATCTCAATATGCGGAACTGTGAATATGTATATGTTCTTTTGCTTTATCCTTATCTTTATTTTTATAAGCTCTACTTTCTTATCCGTCCTTGACATTGCATAAGTCATATTCTGACCCAAGTTAACAAAGTTTTGTTCAGTGGGAAAAAATGCTACAGTCTGTGATGTCATTCTTCTTTTWTATATGTAATATCATGTATGTCTCTATGCCCAAATCCCTTTCTTCAGCTCCTCATGTTGGCAAACTTTAATATTGAAGGACTTTCGTATTGATAAATCCAAAGTATCTTTCTTTTACCTAAGCAATTAAGCTGACATCCTTCAAAAGAATCCTATTCAAATAAATCAGAGATTACTTGTTACAGAACACATTTTATTTTTCTTTTCTGAGGAGGTAGAAGTGACTACTTATTCACACAGTTTAAAATCCTTCCCACTGCCTTTTACAGGAGCACATACATTCATCTATGACACACGGCTTATCAGAAGGTCTTTAAAATCTTCAACTTCACTGCTTTCTAGTAGTGGCATGAAAAAACTGCTACAACATATATAACTTTTGCACTGCACTGATGTAATGTGCTTGTCCATATTAGGATCTGCCGTTCTGAGTCTGTTCTAACTCAACATAGGCAGAATCAAGCAACTGGTAGTGGAAATTCTTTCCTATAAAGTCACCAGTGTGACATCACAGCCTATTGTGAGGTGAGTGTGTAATGGCCTGGGTCAAGGGACAGTAGTAGTCGTTTTGTGGGAATTCCAACACCCCAGGGTAACCCAGAATTACCTCCATAAATTTTTAAGGGGCACTAGATATTTAAAAATATATCTCATAAAAAAACAAGTAACTAGATAAATTTTTAATTCTGCCTCATTGTATTACATCCTTTTTGTCTCACAAAGCACTGGGGTAAGCAATAAAACATTTCTGGAAAAAATCCAGCCATGCCTTCTACTTGTATGTGGACTAAGAATATGGACACTGTTTCTACTTCTCAATAATAGGTCAGTCTGATTCATTGAATTCTGCTTTTTTACCCCTTGGAGAGACCTCATTTTGATTGCCTGCTGTACTTGTTCAGGAAAAGCTCCCCTAATGGTTTCCAGTACCAAACTGACCTTTATATTGTGTTTATTATCCTGTCTGTCTGGTATGGTACTTACTCTCATCTGCTATATCCTTTATAGTTGTCTGTGTCTTATGAGAAAGATACAGTTGCTTGCCTTTGAAAATTTTCTTTTCATGCTTTTATTGAGAAACATGCCCTATGAATAAAGTAATGATTCAGTCTTTCGAGATTAGTTATAAATCCCTCCTATAACAATGCATTTTCCTATAATTAACTCTGTGGCCAAACCTTCCCCTATAAATGCTTCAAAGGAATTTTCCATGCTTCATGTGTGATGAGAGAATGACCATTTGGAAGTGAAAAGTTTAACCAAGATCATGTTATCTGGTTTTGAGTATTAACATATTATAAGATACTTAATGACAATGAGGAAAAGAAACATGAAATCTAAACTTTCTCATGTGAACAGACTTCAGTGAAGCATCTTTCACACTCARAAAAATAGTTTGAGTTACCGGTAAGAAAGAGGAAAGCATATTTTTCATTCAATGGAGAAGTTTTTTCTTTCAAAATGCCCTTACATGCTATATTGGAATGAAAAAAAGCCAGTGTTAAAAGGTTTCTATAATGAAAACAGTAAAAAAACATTTTGACAATATTAAAAATTTTAATTTAGTTTGTTATTAATTTATATAAATATATTGTTTATTTTATTCCATATTATCAGTATAAATAGAAGTACATAATGACATATAACAAAAAAAGGTATAATTTAGTCCACTAGATGATAAGATGACATTAGCAGATTCAAGCAGAGATGATCAATCTATTTCCATGCCAAAACACACTTACTTTGTGTCTATTTGGCATTCATATTGCTTCTGTTCAGAGCAGCATTTCCCAAGCTAGGATCTTATTGGATCAAAATGTGGGAAGGAAATTCCACAAGAGCAAACCTTTAGGGCAGATTTCTATTGCTCTTGTTTCCATTCAGTCTAAAACCGCTATCATGAGAAACAGAAAAGGTAATTCAGACGTTCATCACCAGGTAAAAATGAGGAGTTGAGAAAATGAGAGACAATATGAAAAAATTATACAGATGCTTTCAAACCTCAGGAGAGGGACACATTTTGGACAAATGTTTCAAGAGTGGGTGTGGGATGCTGAGCTGAAATGCTTTCTGTTAACCATCTCTAATTTCATTTCCTACGTTGCATTGTGATCCAGGAAGTCTGTTCTCCAGCATGAGTCATTTTGTCACACTCCAGATCTGAAATGAATGAAGCTATTAACATTTATGGTGTGCTGTAGTTTTGCCATATCTTGCAAACGTCTGTTTTTTTCATCTGTTGTCATTGTCAGGAGTAACAGCTGACAATGTAAGAATATATGCCCGTTACCAATACAGAGAAAAATAGTAGTGCCCTTTACTCACTTCATAATAAGAGCTCATTCCAGTTTAAGATTTGTTAAAATGTAATTTAATCAGAGCAGGAGCTCAGGAAGAGTGCTTTATTATTGACTGCTGCAGTGGAGGTGAGTTGCCTATGTTAACAGACCCTTTCCATAAAGGTTTATGAATGAAATTTACTTTATGGGGTTTTGGCTGGATCTGAGCATCAGAATCTTTTGTGGTATTTTTGGATCCAACTCATGGGAAAGCCTGCTCCAGGAAGCATTATAACTGGTGCAAGAAAAATATGAACTAAGATAGCCTAATTTCTCAGAAGAAATTATCTTGGAAAGATGCATTCTTAAAAGTGGAAAACTACATGAAAAGACAAAAATAAACTCAGTCATTTATGATTAAAAAAAACGACCCAAACATTCTATACATATATATAAATACATGTATATTCAATTAACTTTTTAATGGTGTTAATTAAATTTTAACAATATTATCATTATATTATGAATAATATTAGAAAGCTTGGTGCTTTGGAGATATCAGCTCAAGCATACCTCTATATCTGCACGAGAAGTCCTGCCATAAACCTCCCCCCCAAAAACAAAAAAAAAAAAAAAAGAAAAATAAAAAGTGGTAATTGGACAAAGTACTTAAAAATTAGCCACTTGTATCTACAGTTTTTGTTTATAAAATCCTCAGTTTGTAACATTGGAGGCATGCATATGGATGCTGGCAAATATGATTTGGGTTGGCATATTCATACCTGTCAACTGTTTATAACCCATTTCCACATCTACCTAAAGGTAGGCAATGGCATCAATATAGGAGTGAGTATACCTTAACAGGATCCAAAGGTCTTTATGCCTTCTAGACCTAGACGTCGTAGACAGTATTTCTGTTTCCATAACAAAAGAGAAATTTGCACAATTGTATTTCCTAGCCAGTCAGAATACTCCTTTGTTACAAGGAGTTACTCCTTTTTGACAAAGGGCTGACTCAATGTGTGTATCTTTTTTAGAAATCACATCACAGAAAGTTGATGTGTTTTATGTGGTCAAATGCTAATATCAGGCCTCTGTTTTTATTCTTGGATGAGTAAATTGCCTAAACTAAATGGAACCTGTTAAGAATCCAAAGCCATTGTCTAACTGGAGAATGATTTACACAAGAAAGTGAAGGTAATGTCACTTCTTCACAACAGTCAAAAGTCAAATACTTACATAACTTCTCRGTATTTCACAAGCAAGCAGAATACAATTCCTGCTCTCAGATCAAAAAAGATGTAGATCAAACTGTTGAGATAGGATATGACAAGTTTTGTCAATGCTAATGGAGTAATTGATGTTTTTTGGAGAAACTGAGGAAAGTTTTGCAGGATTTCTTAGTAAMAAGAACAGATAAGGTTATATAGAAGAGAGAAGAGGAAGTGAAGGTTTTGAGCTGTAGTTAATAGGTTGGTGAACAGAAGAATTGCTAGATGAAGAAAGAATGATTAACTTAGGAAGAAAGTAAGTTCAGTTTTACCGTGTTAGGACTGAGACGAATTCTGAACTCTATGGGAGAAATTCCAGGGGTTTTTTTTGGTGGTGTGTCCAAACCTAACTGGAAAAGAAGAGGAATCTGTTGCCGTGGTGGGTAACAGGTGAAGATGTTGTACCACAAGCAGATACCTACTGAAGGAAGGTGGGGGCACGTCCTATACATTTAATAAACAATCATGTTATTCCTAGGAATAATGTTCACACTAATAATGTTCACTAGAATGTTCACACATTCTGAGTTTCTAGAATCATAGAATCATAGAATCATAGAATCCTTAAGGTTGGAAAAGACCTCTAAGATCATCGAGTCCAACCATCAACCCAGTASMMATGCCCAYTAAACCATGTCCCGAAGCACCACATCCACACGTTTTTTGAACACCTCCAGGGATGGTGACTCCACCACTTCCCTGGACAGCCTGTTCGAATGCCTGACTACCCTTTCAGTGAAGAAATTTTTTCCCCTGGTGCAACTTGAGGCCATTTCCTCTCGTCCTATCACTTGTTACTTGGGAGAAGAGACCAACACCCGCCTCTCTACAGCCTCCTTTCAGGTAGTTGTAGAGAGCGATAAGGTCTCCCCTCAGCCTCCTCTTCTCCAGGCTAAACAACCCCAGCTCCCTCAGCCGCTCCTCATAAGACCTGTTCTCCAGGTTGGATGTTTTTCTTCTCTGTAGTCTCTTTTGGTAATGATGGATTGATTTGGGTGACACGTTTCACTAACTTTCAAAAGTTTGTCTTACCCAAAGGCACTACCGTACATCATTCAGATCTTGCTATAAGAGACTAGTCCTTAATTGTGTAATAGGTGTAGGAGTCAAAGCTATAAATACCTGCATCAGCAAGATTAATATTAGAATATTTTGTTTATGCTTTAAAGTCTCATTTCCATGCTCTTGACCAGAAGAATAACTTTTTATCCAAGAGAGTGTGTGTGCCAAGAGAGCCTAACATACTGCCAGATGACAAGAGTACAATGCATCTGATATACACAGAAATTGCACCTGTATTATATAGATACAAATGGCCACAGCAAGTGCAATGTAGCAGAGCATCTGGAGTGCCCCATTATAAATGAATGAATTTTAAGACCTGGAAAAGTTAGAACAAGCAAAGGTGGAGTGTTTCTTGTTTAATGAGTGATTTTGTTTACAGGGTGCAATAAATTATTTGCTTACTTCAGAATTTTGATATTCTGTTAAGATCAGTACGAAACATTGTTTCTATACTTCCCATTTTGTAGGTATTTGTGTTAAATGCTATCATCAATAAATGATTTTTAATGAAGTATGTTAACTAGATTTCTTCATACATCTGTAAATGAATATAAACTGGACACCCTTCCTCACTGAACTTTGTGGAGCCTCCTATAGTCAGTGAATTCAACTGATAGAGGGTAATTGGTGCCAGTATTCTCCCACGGATGCCACTCAGTATTATGCCTGGTTGTCAACCACATTGCGGATATTGCGAATAAAAACACAACTCGCAGCTGTTCTGCCAATGAGGTGATTTGCCTGGTCTCCCTCCTATGGGTGTCATGTTGAATAACCTCATCATCAAAACTAGCAGGGTGGGGTCTTTCCATCTCTGCCAACTTCTCTTATGTGGTCTGTCCRTTCCCAGAAGTCTATCACAACCAGTGTGTTATTAAGATAGATTAAGCTCCCACCWTCTTTACCTTACTGCTACCAAACTGTAAATCTCTAGTCCTAACTACTTTATTTCTTAAGCTGTCCTCTGACGTCTGCTAGATAGAAAACTTCACAAAATGCAAAGCTAATAAGATGGATAAAATCCCTCCTGGGGATTTTTGTGATCTGTCAAAACTCAGCATATGCAGAGGACAGATGATAAATATAAACCTATAAAAGGATTTGAAGAAGAAAAAGTGGTCTATTTATTTAGCAAAGATAGAAATGTTAATGAATTTTGCTGCATGGAAGCATTATCTACCATGGACGGTTAGGGCTCAGGCTTGCACAACTAAAAGTGATAAATGAGACCCAGCTACAAAATAATTGTTAGGTTATGAATGTCCTTAGAATCCTTGTATGGGTTTGATAATATTAAATCTATCTCAATTTCTTACTGAATAATGTATATACGTGAGAAGAGAGAGCACAAGCCCTCAAAAAAGTCTTTGAATATAAGCTATTCTTACTTGTTATCAGCGACAATGAACTCATTGCTTTAATAGAAGTTGTAATATACTTAAACTCCACCACAACTGTTTAATTCAGACACAACTTCCCTCATTCATTCTAAACCTCAGATCTTCTGTGCATGCAGGGTATGGTTTAGGTACCTTAATAATCTTTCAGTGAAAGTGGAAGCAACAAACAACTATCTGTCTTGTAAGGCCACAAGTGGATCTTTATTGCTGTTTGTCCCAGATCTACAGCTACCAATCACCAAGTGGGGTTAACCAAATACTACCGAATACCAACTGGTATTAACTAGGTAGAACAGAGAAGGTGTAGAGATGTGGCAAGGCTATATTAGTTGCTTTATCCCAATTAGTACAGTAGTCATTGAATATTCATTAGGTCTGTATAATATTGCTAGGGTTTTGAAATCTGAGTTTTCTTTAAATGATTCATATGTGCTATTGGAAATATCCCAGTTTTTATTTAAAAAACAAATCAATTACCCCCTTTCCCAACACTTTCTGACATTTGTAAGGCAATGCTATTTTAGCTTTTATCTGGTTTTGAAAGAGAAATCTGAACTGCATCTTTCAACTCATGAGAGAATTTGTCCACTGAAGATACTATTTTTCTAGTTTAAAGTTTTTTCTGGTACAGCTTGGTCTAGTTTTAAAATACTGTGCCTTTTCATATGCTTTCTTAGAGGTCTTCTTAGTGCTGCTAGAGCTGGAGAAGCCCTCATCTTTGGGGTATTGAACTGGCAGGAAGCATAATGCCTGCTAATACCACCTGTGAGACTGTGGTTTATAATTTTTATATCTGTTTGACTTAACGTGCTAGACTAGGAGAAGGATCCAAGTCAAGCTAAAAGGCTGCATTACTGGTAAATGTCAATTGGAGAGCCAAAACAGCCTGGCTCTCTTTAGAAACATTATGATATTTCCTGGCTCTAAGATGCAATGGGAAATTTGAAGACATGGCATGAGTAGGAAGCTTTCTAAGATTTAAAAGTATGTCTCATCCTGCAGGGAGTGAACTCTTCTGTGGTAAATGAAAGCCCATTGGCAGAGAACTGACATTGTTGTCTGTTTGCTATAGAGTACCACCTTGGCAAATAAAATCCCTTCACATGACAGTCTCCTAGTTAGACAACCCTGTCACAGAAATCAGTGATTTACTCACTCATTTCTCCCAACTACTAATTTTTAAGATTAAGAGTTGCAACTACTTTTTTAGTGACAACAGTCATGCCTTATATGAATAGTTTTTATATGTATTTGACACCTCTAGCCTCAATCCATTGTGTGAATAAAGTCGAATTTATGAATTCTCTGTTATTTAACAGCTGTGCTATGGTTCCCTCAAGCTCCTTTAAGTGAAAGCACATCCATTTGTCAGAACTGGGACTGAGTTAAAAGAGAAAATACAAACAATTAGCACCTGAGACAGAAAAGCCTTAGTCTTTCCTATGCCCTTCTCATGACATATGCCATAGTCATGTTTTGTTATAAACTCTAAAACTGCTTCAGCTTCACCTTTCTGTCTCCATGACCTAGAGACAATGGAAGTCAGCATCTTGACCTTTCTGTATTTAAAATTCTTAGCATGCGCTGGAAAGCAACATTTTTTCCTCCCTGGTTAATGAACAATGGGACAGAAAATCTGAGAGACTGTAAGCATTATGACTAACAGAAGTAACAGAAACATATTTTAAAAAAAAGCTAGGAAAACAGAATGCATTTTCTGTACCTTTTTGCAATTGAATTTTGATCCAGTTTATCAAATCTTCTAAATAAATACATTGGTTTGGATCATTATCCACTTGGGAGAATGTCATAAAAATATACCACTAGTTGACTCACAGAAAGGAAAATATTACAAATTATAAACTGAACACAGCTGGGCAATATCCTGGTGGGAGCAATTATTTCAGCATTATGAAAGGCAGGAGATTACAAACCCTGAAATGAAGAAAAGCAATGACCTTTCTTCACTAGAAAAGTCTTGCTCAGTAAGTCTTGCCTGAGAAATGGGTGGTAACACAGATTGATATATCAAGCTGCAAACACCATAATTAATGTGAATGACACTTCTTTAGACTTCAGGGAATGAACTAGTGTTAAAGGTGTTTTGTCCTTTAGGCGGTGGTAACTGAGATTAGGGCTTTGAATGAATACTTTGCTCAAGGCATCCAACGTCACCTTGATAAGTACAATTCCCTCACCATACAGCCTTTCACACAACCTCTTTTATGCTGTAGATCAGAGCCATTAGAAACTAGTAGAGGTGCTGAGGGGGATATATCATATTAACTCAGAAGCTCATCATCTAATATCTCCCAACATGCATTTAAATGGCTTCCTTATCTTTAGCAACAAAGATTTCTACTGTGAATCTTTTTTTCTTGTTTATTTTGTAAATGATTAAGGAGGATTAAAAATAGTGTAATAAGAAAATCATCATAGACAGTGATGTTACTAATCTAGTTAAGCTAGTGTTACTACAAAACCACCATACCAAAAGCCAAGCATTACTTCATACAGCACTGTCATTTTCTTTCTGTAGTGTGTGCTTCCATTGATTAATAAACTATCTCAGATTGCCTCCATAAATGTATTCCAGCAAAATTAAGTGGAGATCTGAGTACTTAGGCTATTTGTGTTGCTTCTCATTTTTTTCGTAACCTCTACTGCGACATAGCTTGGATAAGAACTAATTCACTTCTAAGTCTATTACATAAAATGAATATACACCTATGGAAACACCTATGAAAATTCTAGTTTAATAATGGACAAGAAAACCTTAATCAAGAGGGAAAATTAGTCTCTGATTTGTAGATATGGAAAAGTCTCAAATATCTTGAATCTTAAGCAATGTTCGGTATGTAACATGCAGTCCTCATAAGGCCTGCCAGGTAATGAATTTGGACCCTAGGTAACGGTCTAATCCACCTTCTTTTTGTCATTACCTGGAAGGATATAGGCCAAAATATAGTATGTGTGAATGCTCTTTGGATAGCCATCCATATCAAGTATCACCTGTTTTGATACAGGAAATGATTTCCAGGCTAGAAATGCACTGTAATCCAGACATAGATCCACATAAAGTACTTCCAAATCTTCACAGAAGCTTGAAAAGTTAGTAATGCTGGGGAAAGATACTACTTGTTTTGTGTGTGTGTGTATAATGATCTAGTGATATGAGAAAGCAATCAAGTGAGAGAGTTGATTCATAGGCCCTTTTCACCCTGAGTAGTTTTGAAGCAAAGGTTCCCGTACCTCAGGAAGGGGTACTGAACATCAGCCTCTAAGTAGATGCARCTGGCAGTGCTGTTCAAACTACATGGTCTGCATAGTCCAGTAATGAGTCATGAGATGAAAAGTGGAGTATGCAGTATGTATATGGAATATGTGGCTGGGACTGCTGTAGGATTTTCATATTTTAAAATATAAAATCAGTGATACTGTATGCCACATTTGTTAGAGTTTTTTGACTGCTGCTGCCACCAAAGTAGATGTTTTAGCAGAAATTTTTGGCAATTTTATGCCTTTAATTCCACTCCCATTTCCAACCTTTCCTTATCACAGCCTACTTATAGCCAGTTCCCAGCAAGTAGATCGAAGCTGCCAGTGTAAGCGGCAAGGAGAGGAGCTAGGGAGGAAAGGAATTTCCTGCATTTCGTTCTCAAATAACAAGTAAACATTAAGAATATAAGAAATACAGGAAAAAGAAATCACCAAATTCTTTTAACATAGGGTATGGCATTTGATGCTGAGAGGTGGGAAATCCGTTTTATAGTACATCTAGCAACCCTCAATCAGCTAGTTCCTCCTTCCAGGATAGTTTCGGTTATTTATCCAATATCAGAAGCTTTCACATTCTGGGTCATACAATTTGAAATTCCAGCTCTCCAGTGAAATCCAGGCTTCTTCCTACTTGTTTGCCTTCTGTCCCATGAAGCCTGTCATAAAAGTGACAGCCTGAATTTCACCGTAAAATGTGTCCTTCTGTCTCCTCCTTCAAGGAGCTTCAGTCAATTCATATGGGTATTTAAGTCTCAGGTGAGGAGTAGGGTAGGAGGTACTTCTAGAATAGGAAACTGCTCTTAAAAACCTTTGAAAAAGGACTGCCTCATATCATTTGGTTGCTTTTACTTGGAAGAGAGATAAGYGTGCTTATGTTTCCTAATGTTAGCATACAGGCTGACAAGGTTAGCGTGTACTACTGACCATTGCCTCTTGCCCTAGGGAATTTAATTTGTTCTGCCTCTGATGCCAAATGCAGCACTTACAGGGGTGGAGTTGGGGAAGGAAAACAGATGGAGGAATGAAAACCAGTGGAGGAACAGGAACTGGTAGAGGAAAGGACACAGTAGCTTGGACTAGTCCTTTCCACGTTGTCTCCTGTAGTAGGGCTGCTGTTCACAGCTGGGGTGGGGAAATAACATCTTTTGGCTTTCCTTCTCAAGGGTGAAGGAAAAAAAAAAGAAAAGGAAGCTTCTAGAGCTGGTTCACCTGTCCTATCCTTTTTCATTCATTCATTCCTCACTCTCCCTCCCCGCCTTCCCACAAGAAGGATGAGAGGAAGAAACGGCTGGGACCATGCATTCACTTCCGCCCTGTGTTTTGGCATGGCAGAATCACCGCCTTGCTCTCAAACCAGGTTTCAGGTTTTATGAGTGCCTTTGGCAATCACCAGCTCCAGCCCTGAAGCCCAGAGCAAAATCTGCAATGACTTTCAACTTTGGTTCATTCCAAGCTTTGAGGGTGCCCTCAACTGTTCATCCTACACTCTTTCACAACATACTAATACTGTGGAAGGAAGGAGGCAAATTATTGAATAGAGAAGGGGGAAGAGAAGATCCAAAACAAGTTCAACCCAATTCAGGGGAGAGAAGCAAATTTCTAACTTAAGTGTACTGAATCTCTCTGAGCTACTCAGAGCTTCGTATTTGGCTCTACTGACAGTCTATAATGCTTATTTTAGAATGACTGGATTATTTCCCATGTTTCCTACAGTCTGATACCTAACATACAGATTATTTCACTTAGGATAAGTACACTGGATCCCACTTATTTTTATTAGTAACTTTTATGAATGCTATGGATCTTATTCATGTTTACATCATGGCAATGAACTGAAACAAATTATGACAGTGACAGTGACTGCAGGTAAACTAGCTTGTGTGCTCCAGATGAGTGAGTGCAGTAGGTGACTGAGGTTTTGGAGGTGACTTAAATTCCTCTCTTAATACTGTGAAAAAATAAACCTCTGGTTTCTGCCAACAGATATGACACTGGTTGGTTGGCTGCCTGACCAATATTGCACTCTAGGTTCTTTATTTTATCTTGTGTGTTTCTTGGTTTTCTTCTCCCTTTCTTCCTCTCTGCAAAGTTTGTAAAGAAGAAACTGGAAAGAGAAGCACGATTTTTTTAAACAATTCTGAAAATTATTTTATCTGTTCTTACATTTCTTGTTTTTATGTATAGAAGATAGTACATATACACGCATACTTTTCTGGGTATCTGCTTCTCTTAGCAATCTCTTCATTGGTGATTAGTCCACTCTATTTTCAATCCTGTGATCTAAAAGTGAACGTCTGGAAGAGACAGCATATGCTTTTTCTTTTTCTTGGTGTGGAGACCAGCCGCAGAGCTGCTTCATAATAACAGACGCAGAGTCCTCTAAATCACCTACAGTAACCCAGTAAGTAGTAGAAGCAGCAAATTTTCCACTGATCTAACTTTATGCTGTTTCCAGAAATTCTTTATACTGGAAAGCAGAGACCAGATGGAATCTAATGGCAGAACCGGCTACTGTAGAGCAGGGAAGCACTGAATTCCCAGCTCTGCACTGGGCAAACTTGATGACCCATAATCTGTTCATGCCAGGCACAGCTGACACAAGACAACACTATAGGAAGACATGAGCTGAGGGAGATGAATCACTGCCCTGAAGTTATATGTATCCTAATGAGCAGCTGTGATGACTTAAAGTTAAGACTGTCTGATGGGCAGGTAAGCATCAAAGGTGACATTATCCTAACATAGTCTTCATTATTTTCTGAGAGGCTCTTGCTTGCTTTCAACTTAGTAATGTGTCTACTTGGATCTGAACTTCAGTGAGGAGACTTGAATTTCTCCTGGGTAATCATAGGGAAGATATTACAAATGTGGTGGTAATATGTGTACACTTCAGCAGGTTAAGTACTGCTGAATTACTATTTAAACATTAGCTGGGCTCTTTCTCCATTTTTCAACCCAGACTACAGAATGGAGTCTAGGAACTGAATAGAAGGAGCACTTTAGGGAAAAAAAAGAGAGAGAGATTAGGTTGATTATGATTGTGGGAATGAACCTGAATAGTAGGATCCTCAAGTAGGACATACTGAAAATGCTGTCAATGGCAATGAAACTAATATGTTTCATAATAATATATGTCAAATAATGTCAGCAAGGAAAATAAGCAAAAAAGAAAGAGATAAGAAGGGAGACAGGCTGACAGAGCATCTATAAAAAGTGTTTCAAACCCATTGGTTGGTAAATTCACTATCTATTGGGGATGGGTGGGTAATGAAATTGCTGAGTTGTTTTTTTTCTTTTTTTTTTCATACTGAGTTGAATTACAATCACAAAGCCATTATTACCTTACTTAATGTGAATAAACCATATTCCTTTCCTGTTAACTCCATAGAAATCAGCAGGCATCCAAATCAAATAATTGAACAAAGGGGTTAAGGGTCTCCACTTAGAGTGTTGTTCACATATCAGTGCTGCTTTCTCTTTTGCTGAACAGTTATCCCAGGAAATAGAACCTATTTTAGATGTCACAGTTTTTCTTGCATTCATACTAACTGGACTACAATCCACACAGGAGAAACTTGTTGGCAAACCTCATCCAATATATGCACTTTTCAGTAGGTAAGACTTAGGTAATCTCTGTCTTAGAAAATCAGACAGTTATGCAGAGGACCTGAAAAATTTATGCGGAAATATTCTGCACATTGGAATTTTTTTTTACTAGAAACTGCTGAGGGGATATAGCCCAGGGAAGTGGACTATAAGCTAGAAGAAAAGACTGTCAGCAAAAATTAAGCCAATAACACAAGAGAGGGAAAGAAAGCCTATCTAATTTTTTGCAGTCCTGAATTACTCTTAATAAAATTACTGTTGTGTGAAATCACTCTAATAGAACCTGTCAATACATCCCCGTGGTTTGCCTCATTTCCCTCTCTAACTGAGAACTCTTTGGGAGAGGACCTGTGTTTTCATTTTGTGTTTGTAGAGGATACTGCAAAACTGAATGAAAAATATCAATGTAGGTGATGATGATGATAACAATAACAATAATAATGTTGTTATAAATAAATATAATAAATATAATAAAAAATATCAACAAATAATGATCCAACATTAGAACACTTAAAGAAATAATCAGGTTGCATTTTAAAAGTACAAAAAACTAATTTCTTTTAGACCTGACTTTTCAGAAGATCGTCATCCCTAGAGCAGAACAGTAGAGAAGACCAAGTTAGACGATATTATATGAGCACCTCCCCCCTTTTGTCATTCGAGGAACTTCTAAGTGCAAAAAAACCCCAACCAAAACAGTGCTCAAACAACACAGCCAAAGCACCTCTCACGTAAACATGGCACATGTAAACATATACAAATTATTTCTACGGTAGTATCTCTACCATTTTATGCAATCAAGTTTGTGAAACAGCTTTCAAGGGGTCTTGAGTGTGCTTTACTAAACAGAAATTAGTGAACATGGGGGCAGGGGACCCTTAATTAACTAACCTTGGAATAGCTAAACTTAATTTAAACAGTGCAACTTGATGCCTGAGACCTCACTTGTAAACTGTGTAGAAAAAATACAATCCAATAACTGCAAAATAGGTAATTTTATAAATGAAAAGCACTGTGAAACCCGATCTCTGAGACTGTTAAAAGTACTATTTAGAGACAATGAAGCTATAATCAGGTGACACTGTCTGAGGAATTAGGGTCTCCAGATTTTCAGAGCATAAATCCAGACAGAATCAGCCCTAGCTTGTTTCAGGGACTAAGACAAGATCCATTTTTCAAGTAAAAGCTATTGTTTGTTTTCTGCGTGTCAGTCTTTTGATCTTCTTGTTAGTAGATAAATCCTTTGGTCAGTAGCATTGGCCCATGCATCACAGAAATACATTAACAGTAAATAGTACCTTCCTGCTCTTCAATCTAGGCATCAGTAAAGACTGAGATATATATTATGTAAAGGCAGACACAAAAAATTAAAGAAAGAGAGATGGCCAATCCTTCTTATGACTAATGTTTTGTAGCTCCTGTTTCATTTCTCTACTTGACCTGTGATCTCTCTTTTAAAGTTTCTATCTCTCGACTAAACAAAACCATAATTCATAAATTGTATGAAAGACAGTACCTTAACTTTATTTACCTAAAATTCAACTTACATGTCTCAGATCAGTTAAAATGCATTTTTAATTTCTATTTAATTTACTAAAGTCCTAGACCATTTTTTTAACCTGCTTAAATGTCTCATCAGATTCATATACACTATGTATTTGCAGTATGCAAATGATCCAGTGGCAGCTTCTCATAAAGACTTACTTTTCTTGGTTCTCGACAACTGTTTGCTATTGCAATTTTTATTTTATCCACCATGATGCCTGGATATCCTAATTGCTCATAAACTTCAAAGCTGATCATGCAGTTTCACTTTTTTTTCTTGGTGAGGTTGATATCTGTTTTCATGTCCTTCCTCTACTTTCTTCTGAAGGCCAGAAAGCCAGCCAGACTTCACAACATGCTGTAGAATTTGGCAGCAAAATAAGAGATTCCAGATCAAAGACTAACACACTCAAGGCTAAATATACCCCCAAGTAGAGAAGAAGGTGGTAAGTTCCAGCGTGTCTGCTGATATGGTCACTGTGGTGGAACAGCCCTTCCAAATTATAAGATTTCAAAAGACTTGTGTTTGATTTTCAAATATATTTCAGAGTTTTAATTACTGCAGATATTCCTGGCATCTTCCAACATTATCATTAGGGCATGAATATTTTTCTTTCGTGCTCTAATCTAGCATAATTTTGTATTAGACTGAGCTATGAGCAATACATTTCATTTACCCTCCAGTTTTTGTTTTAATCATGCAGGCTAGAACAGGGCACACTATCAAAACATTAACTATTTCTTCCCTCTTTTTACATGTGAATAAACAAGATTCAGAATTCCTTTTGCTTTTTCTTACTTGCAACACCTTTTTTTGCCTCTTTCTTTGGAGTAATTCCTTCAGTGAAAGGTATAAAGGCAATTCCGTGAGCAGCACATTTTTACGTGCCTGGTTTCCCAAGGCAGTCTCTGTTTAAAGTCTGCTTAGTAGCCCATACTGCTGGTTTTCCATTTGTCAGTGACACTAATATGTACTCTCTCCGCTACCTGGTCACATATTCTCACAGAACTTCTGGAACTTAACGTATCTGAGACTTACATCACCGGATTTGGTAGGAACTGGCCGATGCATTCAACTACTAAGACAAAGCTAATAGACTGATTGTRTAAGTTTATTTCCTTGGGAAATATATTAGCAAATACAAATGTATGTTGCCCTCAAGTCTAGATGGCTCCCACTTTTCATGTACCAAAGGTAAAAATAGCCAGAGTGTACACATACATGTGCACACACATACACAAAATAAATTCTGCGTACTGCCTTCCCTTACCTGGCAGACCTGGAGTTGTGCAGTCCAATCCTGTTCCATTTTGTACCCCGTCACCTGGACCCTCCAGAGCTTACCACCAGTCAAAGGACCTCCGTCAGTAAGCAGCAGGGGTTCACAGCTCAGATGCTCTGCCCACCTCAAGTTAACAGACAACTAGTCTGCTTGGTTGCTAAGAAATTGATTATTCTTTTTATTCTTTGAAAAGACAGTGGGTAGCTTTAGATTCAAGCCATTATATTATTTTTAKCATGGTTTCCTAAGAAAAGAGAGACCACAGTGTCTTTCTGTTCCTTGATAGTGGCCTGCATAGTCCACCTGATAGTGGCCTGCATAGTCCACCTCCAGAGTGGTAGTGGTGTAGGAACCCGGTTCTCTTGGTAGATTGTATTAGTCAACCACTATGAACATAAAGCTGGCTTTAACAGCCATGCTTATAAGTTTTCCCCCTACTGTGCTCTGATTGCTTTAGCTTTTTGGCATAACTCAGCGTGACCTGCCAGATGGCTTGCTCACAAAGGGAATTTCCTCTGTATCTTCAGACAGCTTCTGGGATTTTTCCAATGACAACCTTCTTTTACTTCTGGATATTTCTGGGCCCTTCCAGTTCCCTTCCTATATATGAAAAAACACTGCTAAAATGCATATCTCTTCCTCATTCCTCCTCCCCAAAACAAACCAAAATGCAATATTTTACAGCATTCAGGTCATATAAGCAAATTGCACAGTGGTCTCTTTTATAGTCAGCCAATATGTGTTTGTTTTTAAAAGAATTACCTACGCCCTCAAAAAAAAAAAAAAAAAAAATCACAGTTGAGTTGCACTGAACTCCGGTTATCTACATTATCTATTAAGGGCTGAGAAAACTTTGCTTACCTCTAAACCTGTTTCTTCAGAGAGAATTAAACCATTTTCTCTAGCAAACTTTAAGAAATGCTTTGACTTCTGTCAGAATATCTGCCTGCATTTCCTTAGAACTCACCTCCCTCTAAAGACTCTTCCTCATTTACTTCCCTTTGAAAAGTCCCACTGTCCTTTAGGTTTTGTAGATGTTCTTTGATGATTGGAAAGGGATGTTTGTAGTTTCTTGTGACTAGACTTCTGGGCCACAGGGAATATTAACTTTGTACACWGCCATGTATTTGGAAAGCACTTCTCTTACAGTTGCTGTGCAGTTTTGGGTTCAGTCTCAAAACACGGATTTTGAGGGGTTTAGTTTTTTACTTCTTTCGTATGTAATTAAGATAGTTTATGCATGCTGATCTCAATCACAACCTTATTGTTTACTTTAAAAGCCTTTTTTCCCAAAACATTCTGTTTTCAAACGTTCACACAAGATGAATGTGCAAGTGGGAGCAAGATATTAAGAAAACAACTGAAAGACGAAGAGGCAAGAGAGAATCCTCTTAAGCATCCTAAAATTTTAATGTTTCCATGGTTTAGTTCCCTAGTATTCCCAAGATTTCCTGTTCCTTTGGTTTCCATTCAAAGTTGCACTCCTTTTTTTTTTTTTTTTTTGGTAGAAACTAAATCAGGCTGCTCAGAAACCTTGGAAAGAGCCAAACCCAGTTTCTTCTGCTGACTCTTCTGGCCCACCAGATGAAGAAAAAAAGAAGTTTTCTTTCCTGCTGGAAGATAGAGAATACTAGATTATAGTTTTTGATTGTGGGAATAAGTCATCTGAACGTGGTAGCCTGGTGTTGTGACCACATTGAGCAACATCACAACTAGTAAGGGTATTATGAGGGAAGAGCACCTCAAAAAATCTCTAGAAGATAGACTTGGAGTCCGCTGCTTCTTTGATATGCCTGTAAATTTGCTGAGGCCCAATAAACTCTTCTAAAATTTCAAATTTGTCAATGGATATCTTCCAAGTGTACCATTATTTGCTTTCAGATTGCTCCTTTGCAATAGATCCCATTGATCTTTCAGAAAATTCACATTTGATTTTGTTAGGCACTTATTCTTTCTAGGAGAGATACATCATTAAATGAGTGGGGGATGGGAGGAATTGAAAACATAATTAATAATTAAAGTTCTGCAGCTCAACAGTACTGTCTGAATTATCTCCATTTTAGGCAATAATAATAATAATAATAATAATAATTGCTCTCTAACTACAAATCTAGTAAGCAAAAATTGAAGTGGAAATTACTCTTTTAAGAAAAGTAGTAATAATAATGTCTGCCAGTCATAAATAAGGCTCAAAGTCACAAAAGTCAGAGTTCTTAATCTTTAACTCTTAAGAGGCTACTATATGATTTTCTATAACATTTTTTCACATATGTTATTTTTTTTTGCATTATCAAACCATCACTCCATCACCTAAAGGAACTCACCTTTCCAAAATGAATAATTAATGAGGAAAAATGAATACCAATTCCCAAACTAAAACTACACCTCAGGAATTACAAATTACATGTTTGGATATTCCATCTGAAAATGGTTGCTTTTTTGTCACCATTTCCCTTGGCCCCCAAGGACCCAAACAGACGTTGTAGCAAAGATTTTTAAATACAGACTGGTTTTACCTGCATGCTGCACAGTCTATTGTACCCCTTTTCCAACTGTTGGGCTCCCACCCATGGGGCCTCTTGTTTCACAAGCATGCCTGGAACACTCTCTGGAAGGCACAAAGAAATAGTATGGGGCWTCCCTTGCTTCAGGGAGTCCATTGGGAACATAAACCTTTTGCTGAAGGAATCATGAATGGTTTCAATGGGGTAAAGGATAATCTYTTCTCTTTATTCTCATGCAGGTACAGAACTACTTCTTGGCCTTGACAAGGCCTGATGCATCCCTGGAATAACATCTAGGCTTTATTGCAATTTGCAGGCTGTATATCAGCCTTCAATAGGAAAAATGATCATTTTTTTATTTAATGGTCTAAGCAACCATAAGACAGCAAAAACTCAGGATATCTCTGTCCACTCAATTCAGAATGTTTTTTTTCTCTAGACTCTGTAACTTAGAAACCCATTTTTTTCAGAATAAATTAAAACAGCTGAGAGCAGTAAATATATCCAGAAGAAACACAATTAGGAAAATGTTAGAAAGGCAGAGTGATAGAACTAGTTATTGTTCTTTGTACCGAAAACATGCATCGTGGAGGTGTGCTCCCTCACCCATACATACAACTGTTCTTAACATAGGTATAGGTCATGTCACAAATTCCGAAATGCATATGCACACAAAATTAATTTACAATATTGGTATTAAAGAAAAAAAATTAATCCTTCCTGTCCAATTTTGAAAATTCTATGTTTCCTCTGTACAACATTGTTTGCCTTTAAACAAAGCAAGAAGGGTAAATAAGATTTGGGGTAGGGGAATAGGGTATGAACTAAAAAGGAGCACACAAAAATAGTTATGTCTGCATAAGCTTGGCAAACACATTTGCTTTTTCTGATTTAAAGAAACTCCACACATTAAAACGTGATCCATGACAGAAGCACAGAAATAAATTATACATATGGATGTTCTTTCTGTGAATATCCATATTTACATGCACAAAAGAACAGTCATTTGCTAACAAGAGTGCTTGTCATTTGTCATTAATCTATCTAAAAATCTTGTATATTCTTATCATGAGAAGTGAAGCTTATCTTGTAAGTTTGGGGACCAACAATACATGAACAAGTTCAGCTCATAATCAGACATGAGCCTGTCCTGCCTGAGCTCCAAGCCAAGCAGAAGCTGGGTAGCAGGTTTGCTGCAGACCCAACTTTGAAACAATATGTTCTGCTTCTCAAACTTTACAAGCTAGAAATGTTAACCTTGACTCCAGGCTTGTTTGAAGGATATGCAAGCTGACCTCCTGTCCTCCTGCAAAAGACTTAGGAAGTGCTGTCAGGTTGCCCAGTCTAGACATGATGCTAACAGCTCTTCTTTGGCTCTGTCTCATTGAATCTGATTTAACACAAGAGACCTTTTTTGAGTTTAGTATGCCAAATAAAGTACATTAAGTGATAGCATCAGATTTGCCATATGTCTTTGATAAGTACCTAAGATTATGTTTGCTCTTCTAACAGCAGAATGACAGCTCTCAGTAGGCATGCTGGGCTAATTCATCAAATGTGTCCTCCAGTTAAGTCATAACCAACTAGCAAGCCTATAGAAGAATTTCTGGTCATTAATAATCCACTGTATGACCTTGATTTTAGCTAGAACACTATTCCTTTTCTATTACTCTAGTGTGTGCAAGGTATGACAGATTCTCTCATTTAATTTTCTAGCCCTCCTCTGCATTGCCGTTGCTTTCTCATTTTGCATCACTAGAATGTTTTATTAGTAAACAATAATTTTTTGCCTTTATCAGCAAAAGATTAAGTATGATCAGATCAATAACTGCTGCTTAAAGCATTTCATTCGTGACCATCTTCCAGACTAATAGTTCTTTTTAGCACAACCTTCAGTTTTCTACTCTAGGTGTCGGTGTCATTAACACTGTATCAAAAGCATTTTTCCCCAAACAGTATTCATAACCCTTTTTTGTAACTAAAGAGAAACATTTTCTCCATGACTTGGAAATGCTTATAAAAACTGCTGCATCTGGATAACACTGTCCCAAGTTTAGTAAATACGTTTACATGCCCAGTTCTGGCGGGAGGGTGGTGGTGATAGTTAATGTTTGGATTATACATAAACAACACCTGTAAAAAATAAAATAAAATAAAATCTTGCACTCCATCTAAGAGTGTGAGGACTAGAGCCCATACCAAAGAGGACTCTAAAAATGGCACTATTACAATTTTATTTTTGCAGTACCTCATAAGTTTGAATCACGATGATCAATTTGTTACTTGCACAGTCACAAATGGGACAAGATAAAAAAGGCTTTTTGGAAAAAAAAAAATCAGTATTTTCCTATATTCTTTACTCAAATATGACATACCATAGCCTGACTCCTTGCAAAAATTCACGAATCATTATTATTGCTCTTACAGTAATCAATCCCCAGAAAGTGTCATTGAAAAAATGAGAGGCTTAGTTATAGCAGGAACAGGGGCTAATAAAGTTTCCCCTCGTAGATGTGTTATTGTACTTTACCTTTAATCATGTCTCATGTTATTCCTTTTCCTGGCTTCTCACAAGTTCAGGGAGACAAATCACCACAGACCCATGTTTGAGGCCCTCAAACAGATTTTTCTCGTGCTTTAATGAAAATCTGGAGTTCAGTCTTTAAAAAACAGTAATATACTAATCTATTTTGCCAGCAAGCCTTACTACAAACCTAAAGTTGTGTCCCTGTTGAATATGTTATTCAGAATCCACATAGCTGATCTACTAACATAATATTTTACCAGTTCAGGAGAAAAACATGTCAACTGACCCCTCCTGCCACCAGTCTGTATAGCATGTGCATCTACACCAATGCACGCAGCATGGGCGGCAAACAGGAGGAGCTGGAAGCCATTGTGCAGCAGGACAGCTATGACTTGGTCGCCATCACGGAAACATGGTGGGATGACTCTCATGACTGGAGTGCTGCAATGGATGGCTATAAGCTCTTCAGAAGGGATAGGCGAGGAAGGAGAGGCGGTGGGGTGGCTCTGTATGTTAGGGAAAGTTTTGATTGTACAGAGCTCGACGACTGCGATGATCGGGTCGAGTGCTTATGGGTAAGGATGAGGGGGAAGGCCAAGAAGGCAGATATCCTGCTGGGATTCTGTTATAGACCACCCAACTAGGATGAAGATGCAGATGAAGCATTCTACAAGCGGCTGGCAGAAGTCTTACGATCGCTAGCCCTTGTCCTCGTGGGGGACTTCAACTTACCCAACGTCTGCTGGAAATACAACATGGCAGAGAGGAAACAGTCGAGGAGGTTCCTGGAGTGTGTGGAAGATAAATTCCTGAAGCAGCTGGTAAGCGAGCCTACCAGGGGAGGTGCCTCGCTTGACCTGTTGTTTACCAACAGAGAAGGACTRGTGGGGGATGTGGTGGTCAGAGGCTGTCTTGGGCTTCGCAACCATGAAATGATAGAATTCTCAGTTCTTGGTGAAGTAAGGAGGGCAGTCAGAAAAACCACTACCACGGACTTCCGGAGGGCGGACTTTGGCCTGTTCAGGACACTGGTTGAGAGAATCCCTTGGGAGGCAGTCCTGAAGGGCAGAGGGGTCCAGGAAGGCTGGACGTTCTTCAGGGAGGAAGTCTTAAAGGCGCAGGAGCAGGCTGTCCCCATGTGCCGCAAAAAGAGCTGGCGGGGAAGACAACCGGCGTGGCTGAACAGGGAGCTTTTGCTGGGACTCAGGGAAAAAAGGAGAGTCTATCGCTGTTGGAAGAAGGGGCGGGCAACTCAGGAAGAGTACAGGGATCTTGTTAGGTCATGCAGAGAGAAAATGAGAACAGCAAAAGCCCAGCTAGAACTCAGTCTGGCCACTGTCGTAAGAGACAACAAAAAATGTTTTCACAAATATATTAACAACAAAAAGAGAGCCAAGGAGAATCTCCAACCTCTACTGGATGCCGGGGGGAACATTGCCACCAAGGATGAGGAAAAGGCAGAGATACTTAATGCCTTCTTTGCCTCAGCCTTTAGTAGTCAGACTGGTGATCCTCAGGGTATTCAGCCCCCTGAGCTGGAAGACAGGGATGGAGAGCGGAATACACCCCCATAATCCAAGAGGAARCGGTTAATGACCTGCTATGCCAGCTGGACATACACAAGTCTATGGGGCTGGATGGGATCCAYCTGAGAGTACTGAGGGAGCTGGCAGAGGAGCTTGCCAAGCCACCCTCCATCATTTATCAGCGGTCCTGGTCAACAGGGGAGGTCCCGGACGACTGGAGGCTTGCCAATRTGATGCCCATCTACAAGAAGGGCCAGAGGGAGGATCCGGGGAACTACAGGCCTGTCAGCCTGACCTCGGTGCTGGGGAAGATTATGGAGCGGTTCATCATGAGGGCGCTCACAAGACAGGTGACACAACCTGCGGATGGAGCCCAGCCAGCATGGGTTCGTGAAGGGCAGGTCCTGCTTGACCAACCTGGTCTCCTTCTATGACCAGGTGACCCGCCTAGTGGATGAGGGGAAGGCTGTGGATGTGGTCTACCTGAACTTTAGTAAGGCCTTTGACACTGTCTCCCACAGCATCCTCCTAGAGAAGCTGGCGGCTCATGGCTTAGACGGGTGTACTCTTCGCTGGRTAAAAAACTGGCTGGACGGCYGAGCCCAGAGAGTTGTGGTGAATGGAGTCAAATCCAGTTGGTGGCCGGTCACGAGCGGTGTTCCCCAGGGCTCAGTTTTGGGGCCAGTTCTGTTTAATRTCTTTATCAATGATCTGGACGAGGGGATCGTGTGCACCCTCAGTAAGTTTGCAGACGACACCAAGTTGGGTGAGAGTGTTGATCTGCCTGAGGGGAGGAAGGCTCTGCAGAGGGATCTGGACAGGTTGGATCGATGGGCCGAGGCCAACTGTATGAGGTTCAACAAGGCCAAGTGCCGGGTCCTGCACTTGGGTCACAACAACCCCAGGCAATGCTACAGGCTTGGGGAAGAGTGGCTGGAAAGCTGCCCGGCGGAAAAGGACCTGGGGGTGCTGGTCGACAGCCGGCTGAACATGAGCTGGCAGTGTGCCCAGGTGGCCAAGAAGGCCAAGGGCATCCTGGCCTGTATCAGGAATAGTGTGGCCAGCAGGCGGAGGGAGGTGATCGTGCCACTGTACTCGGCACTGGTGAGGCCGCACCTCGAATACTGTGTTCAGTTTTGGGCCCCTCACTACAAGAAGGACATTGAGGTGCTGGAGCRTGTCCAGAGAAGGGCAATGAAGCTGGTGAAGGGTCTGGAGAACAAGCCTTATGAGGAGCGGCTGAGGGAGGTGGGGTTGTTTAGCCTGGAGAAGAGGAGGCTGAGGGGAGACCTTATTGCTCTCTACAACTACCTGAAAGGAGGCTGTAGAGAGGCGGGTGTTGGTCTCTTCTCCCAAGTAACAAGYGATAGGACGAGAGGAAATGGCCTCAAGTTGCGCCAGGGGAGGTTTAGATTGGATATTAGGAAAAATTTCTTCACTGAAAGGGTTGTCAAGCATTGGAACAGGCTTACCAGGGAAGTGGTGGAGTCACCATCCCTGGAGATATTTAAAAGACATGTAGATGTGGCGCTTCGGGACATGGTTTAGTGGGCATGGGTACTGGGTTGATGGTTGGACTTGATGATCTTAGAGGTCCTTTCCAACCTTAATGATTCTATGATTCTATGATTCTATGTAAATGCAAATATTTTGTTCTGCTGGAATCCTCCATCTTATGCCAGCTCTTAGTTTTCCTGTGTTTTCATAAATGTAAGATCATTTCTCTTACTACTTAATTCTTTCTTCGATTCACTTCATTGACCTTTTCTATAAATTGATCATCTTTCCCAGTACTGCAGCATTAATTATTATATGTCTTTCTGCCCATTATGTCCAGAAAACAAAATGCTATAGAAGAATTAGCTATAGCTTTCTAATTAAGACTGAATCAAGGGTTTAGCTTCATTGTTATGTATGAAAAAACCAGCATGTGTGCTGCTGAGTGCAGAATGAATTTACTGATCATTTATATGTAAATCCACCAATTAGTTTACGAGTAAAAATAATTTAAAATATTGCCTTTAAGAAATCCAACACCTCCTGTGCTTTATCCTTTTTATCAGCATCACAGAACAGATTATTCAGCACTTACTTCTTACTAAGTCCCACAAAATCATACAGGAATTCTTTTTAAGCAATCTTTTCTTTGCTTTCTTTTTTCTTTTTTTCTTTTTTTTTTCCTTCTTTTTCTTTTTCTTTTCTTTTCTTTTCTTTTCTTTTCTTTTCTTTTCTTTTCTTTTCTTTTCTTTTCTTTTCTTTTCTTTTCTTTTCTTTTCTTTTTTCTTTTTCTTTTCTTTTCTTTTCCTTTTCTTTTCCTTTTCTTTTTTTCTTTTCGTTCCTTTTCCTTTTTCCTTTTCCTTTTTCCTTTTTCCTTTTTCCTTTTTCCTTTTCCCTTTCCCTTTCCCTTTCCTTTCTCTTTCCCTTTCCCTTTCCCTTTCCGTTTCCCTTCCCTTCCCGTTTCCCTTCCCTTCCCTTCCCTTCTCCTTCCCTTCTCTTCCCTTCCCTTCATCTCTTCTTTTCTTTCTTCTTAGTCACCTTTGACTAGTAGTTTGCTTCAAGGAGAACCTAAGGAACATTTCAGTAAAGGGTTTTATGAGCAGAACTGCCCCTTTCCAAGGGGCTTCCATCTCCCACTTGTTCAGGTTAGACAGAAGGGTACAGGTTTTTGGAAATCAAATTTGGGAAATGGCATTTTTTGTGAGAGGTCAGCACCGCCCAAGTTTCCCTCATGGAGGATTCTTCATCCCATTGCAATCACAGGACACAGCTTTCAACAACTAACAAACAGCATAACCTGACYGCTGATCTTAACTGTTTAGTTTCAGAAACTTCTTGGGACAGTTCAGCTGTCCAAYGCAGAGGCCAGAGCGGAGAGCGAGGACCTGAGGTCTCCTCAGGGAGTGCGAAGAGAAGGAGGGGGCAAGGGAAAAGTAATGCAATGTACATCTCTGGGGGCAGGCGGGGAAGGGGTGAAAGAGGAACTGGAAATGGATGTAAAATGCAAAATGTGCATGTACAGCTCTGGGCTGCACAGAAAGAGCCGGGCAACCAGAGGCTCCTACTGCTGGGACTGTGCTCCTGGGTCTTGCATCAGTCTCAGCCCACATGACACAGACAAAGCCTGTGGTGCCTCTCCATGAGAGGTTGCAGATTTTAAACTACCCATATTTTAATTTAAGACCAAAGTCAGCTCTGTGTCCTTCCATCTGAGCGACGAGGCGTGGAAGTATGGTGCTACCATTTCTTCTCAGTGACCAGGTGGTAGCTTAAAATACCACTGCCCAGGGCGTAGGGAGGGCCGGCAGCGGGGCAGGGACCTCCCCCAGCAGCCCCATCCCCCCGTGCCCAGAGGTGGTGAGCGGAGCCGGGYCGAGGCTGGTGACCAGGGCCTGCCACAGACCCAGGACCACTGGGCACAGCTGTGGGGGTGGGCTGGCTCTGAGTCTGKCACGGATGTCCCGCTGGCAGGCCCAGGGCTGGGCCCAGGGCAAGCCCCGGGGGCCTCCATGGGCACAGCTTTCAGTCTTCCCGATGGCCACAGGCTTCCCGATGTTCTTCCTCCCTGCCCCGCGGCTTTCCTCACTGCCAGGCCCCAGCCCATGACACCCATGTCTCGGAGCCAGCCCTGGGAAGGGGCTGCTGAGCCCCAGGGCACTCCGGCCCTGGCATGATTTCCCGCCTCTTCAAAAGAGTGTACAGGTTTCGTTAACACACGGATGATTTTGATCGCCATGTACTTCAACTGGCCTGATTGCTTCTACAGATGGGTGAAAGCTGTACGAAAGCAGCTAATCAATAGTTAGCTGGGTGAGGAAAAAGCAAATAACCGAGGAAAGTTTTGAAAAAAAGACTCTCAAAGTATTTACTGCTACACAATATTGACAAAGACCCACTGGGAAGCTAAATCTGCCAATCAAACTAATTGGATTTAGCAGCAAATGATGGATTGAAGATGTATGAAAATAACCATCAGTGTGACTGAAAAATGAAATGCCAAGTAAATTTACAATAGCAGTCTTATCCAGTATATCAGCCTCCTGTCTGCCTAACCTGTGGCAGGGAGCATAAATCATAAATTTTCGGCTCTCCTGCCAAGATAGAAATATCAACCACGTATAGTCTGCAGGTCCTGCTTTGAATAAATGTAACTTCTGGCACAATTTTTGGTAAAAGCTGCAAAATTGTGTATGCCAGAATTAGGTTTGTAGCCAGTACTCRTTCTTGTCATAGAAAGCATATCACATAAAATTATTTTAAAGTACTCTGTCAATCAAATAACCTGTTTTTTGAGTTTCTGCTGCTCCTTCACCATGCTGTTGCATATTTTAATGTGTTCAGAGAAAAGGAATATCTTAATATCATTATGAAGCTAGTTTTATTAAAAAAAAGGTAATTATCAATTTTAATGTGGCAACTATTACACATTTTTATGTTGAGTTTCTTGTAGCGATTCATTAGAGCAACCCTAATTATTACACTCTCTTTTCATTTTCATCAGAAAACTGAAATGATATAATTGTTTCTTTAAACGAAAAACTGTAGTTCAACAATTGTTGAAGAGTTAGTCTAAAACAACCCTTTTGGTTCATTCTCTTTGTATACCAGTCAGTAGTCCCTGATTCCTTAGTAACAGGTTTGGATCACTATAGGTATGGCAACTCATTTTTCCTGAGTTTTCAGCACAATGTTATTTTCAATGTGCTTTCATTATTAGGACTAATCTGGCTTTTAGTTCCTATTTTTTCCATCAACATTCTTTGATTTTTTACAGCACAAGAAGATGACTCTCAGAGTTTGACTTAATTAACCCAGTACAACTAAATAGTTCAAGCAAGAATTCCAGGTATATATTTGCTAGCTCTGAAAGTCCCAGTTTTCATTAAGTTAATATTTCTTTTACTTTGTTTTTCAAGACCTTCTGTATTCCATTGCAAAAGAAACTTCCCAAATGACTGGCAGAACACTGAGTTGTTCACTGAACTGTCATACCACAAAATGTTTCTGAATAAAAACGCTCTGTTTCTTACCAGAGAAGTCTTAAAATTGACTTTCATAGTTCTGCTGAGAACCCAACATGTTCATTTTCACTAAAGTAAATAATTTTTTTGAAATGGTTACATACCCATTAGCAACTCAAGGTTGCAGCACATTTTTATTACTTTTTTTTATATTATCCTTGATTCAAGTAGCTATTGTTCAGTATATATTGCATATAAATCATGTTTTCTCACAGAAAAACAATCAAGAATCATCTATACTATCATGTAGCCAAAGTTAGTACTATATGGATGCTATATAGCAGATATATACTGTATATAGTATATGTATAGGTGCATACTATGTATATGAAACTATAGATAGCATGCATCTATAGTATAGTATCATACTACAGTATGCATATAGTGTGTATCTATACATATAGCATATACTATATATACTGTGTATATATTACATGTATATAGTATATATACACTAGTGTTTTATTTAGTGCATACACATGTTATTTAGTATATACACAATATATATACTGTATGCGTTTATACACATTCTGCTTGAATAACCATTTGTGTTTCCTTCTTTTCCTGAGACTCAGAAGAGATAGAAGCAACCGAACTGAATCAAACCAAACCGAATCAAACCAAACCAACAGCAAAAACGGCAGTAGTAAACCCATACCTACTGTCAAGAGCTACTGAGTAACTCCAGTTTGGAATCTTGTTTGGAAAATCCAGTTTGGAAAGCAACAGCACTGTAAATTATGACATTGTGAAGGTGGTCATACATTTAGTGAAACACACTGATTATAATCTGTACATAGTATTTGAACGTTGCGATTTATATAGTAGTTACTGACCATATCACCAATCAACAGCAAATTAAATGTTAGGAGGAAAAGAAAAACATTCAAGACACTGGTCTTGAATTTAGTTCCTTATGGTGCTGTATCAAATCTAATGGCACTCTGATGGCACCAGAATGGTGAGCTGTGGTTGCCTGTGTCAGACCTACAGTTCTCTTAATGGATATGAAAGCAGCAATGACAGTAATGAATGCTTCAAGAAAATAATTCTAGCCCATAGGCTAGGTTGTCACCAGGATTACTGCCAGGTCAGCTGCTGCTGTGTAAGTTGTCGGGACAGTCAAACATCAGAGGTAGTCAAAAAGGAGCAGCTATTCTTGCACTTGTCTCTGCTCTTCTCCACATGCTCTGAAAGAATTTAAAAACATGTTCTACTCGTCTTGGAATGAGTTAATCTAAATTTCTCTTGTCATGCATCAGACAATTTTTCCTCTACTTGAATGGTCAGATTTTGGAACCACAATGAGATCAGAAAGAGAGACAGTAAACCACAGGCAAATGTGTTTTATATTTAGTGAGACAGATGGTCTCAATTACCATATCTTGTTTCTTGAGCCCTATATTCTCCACTTACCCTGTTAGACACTTCATATATTTCTAAAGAGAAAATTGGGTAGATTTTAAATTTTATTTTGAGGATTTTTTTCTGAAAGCTTTGTTTTAACAGATGACTTTAAATGTTTTTTACAGGAAGAAAGCCAATATGAAACAAAGACATTTTGCCAGACAAGAAGTGGAAAATATGTCTGTGAAACAATCCAGTATGCTACTGTTAATGAAGAAAATTTAAACAAGTTAAAACAGATTCTTTTATTCTATAGTCAAACAGCTTGAGATTTTGACTAACACCTGAATGTAGCGGGATTGGATCCTGGTAAGAAAATGAATTTTCCCTCTAGACACTTTAAAGTTTTGTAGTGACTGAGAAGCTCTAATTGATTACAGAACAATAGCTTCACTAATGGCTTCAGAAAAGGTATTTCCAAGTTTCATTTGTGTGTATGTGTCTGTATTTTGTATAGTGCTGTTTTTGCCAAAGTGTTTTGACTGAGTCTAGCCCACAAAGAATTACATTAGCGTTGCATTAATTAGCATTAGATTGTATGCCATTAATATAAAAGCTCAAAGTAAATACCAGTGCCTGGATATGACGYTGCTCTACTCCAGTGCAAATTTAAACCAGTTGCAATTTGCAAGTGCATATGTGGTATCACGGTTCTTCCAGTTCTAAATCATTTAACATTGCCTCATTTAGAAAAACAAAGCATTTGGTATATTCATTTAAATATAGAATTATTACTATAGAATTATAATTTTCAAATAACAAGAAGAAATGCAATAGTACCTTCATGAGGTGATGTAGTTAGGGAAGTCTATTATCAGAAAATATTATGCAAAAGTTATTAAAGACCTGTTTAAAACAAATTCATAGATCAACTTGCAAAAGAAACATATTTCTGACTGTGACTTCGTTTTTGGCCTCATTTATTTTACTAGCTGAAAACTAATGTAATTTCTTGGCTACTACAATTTCTTTCAATTGAATACAATGAACGTAAAATACCATAATACCTGTTTGGTTTTTTTTTCTGGTAATTTTTTACAGCTTATCACTCCTTCTTCTTCTTGTGTTTTTGTTTTCAATCATGAACAATGATGTGCCTAACTTCATCAAAGAGAAAAGAAAGTAAGATATTTCTACTTGTTAATTTTACAACAGAAAAAGCATACTAGTGGCATGAAAGGGATCTCTTACTGAATAAGTATTTCAGAAATCTTTAATGACAGAAACTCACACCAAATGATCATAAAAATATTTGCAAGGTTCTATCATTGATAATCACATCTTTTATTTTAAGTCTCTTCTGAAATCACCTATCTCTTTTCTTATTTATATCATTAGGGGTTGAATGCTGCTGTATTTCTCAGTGTGCCAGATGGTTGGAGAAATGAAGATACAATCACCTCTCCTGAAATTTACATAAAAATGAATGTACAAACTGAGATCAAATTAAAATCAAAGGAAAAAACCTCTCAATGACCTTGATGAACATGGAAAAAGGTGAGAGATGGCGAAAAGAAACAGCAAGTGATGTAAGGGGAACTGTAAAAAGTCTCCTACTGTTTAAATTATGACAGTTCAAGAATTCTTCTATTTTTATTTGTGGTGTTGTGAAATTTGCGGTTGCTTGAGGATGTATAGAACAGAACTTGAGATGCAACTATGGGCTAATTCCTGAGACACAGCCCTTCAGTTAAAAAATTAAGGGAACAGGCATTTTGTTTCTTTTGCTTCCATTTGTAATTAAAATATGGTTCTGACCTTCCCCCAAATTTACTGTGATACATGTTTCACAAAAYTCGTCTTCATTTTGGATTAATTGCATAGAATAATTTGGAAGGACACCTAACCAGAGCTCTGCTCTATTATAGTTTAGTAGTATTCAATATTTAATAGCTTCTGCTTTTCAGAAGTTTTCTTCAGAGGATGAAGATGAGAGCTCAGGGAATCAAATAGAATATAGAAGCTCCCGGCTTCAAGCCACACAGTCAGAAAAATCCACTAACTATAATTACTAGTAGTCATTATTGATGATCATTTGAGGACTCTTCATGAGATGATCAAAATAATAACTAAAGGCCAAATCTGAATGAATACTTATTATTACTGCTGTTATTACATAATTAAATACAGAAAGTATGGTCGGTCATGTACAAGTCAAAGACAATATTTGAGTCTCGAAAACATACTTTGAAGCCAAGTAACTTTTTTCAATTCTTTGCATTTTATTGATGATCAGACATAGTACAGTTATTCATATCTCAAGGTTGGTTGTCTGAACTGAGAGGACCAGGACTCCTTATGGATCTGATAGGTATTGCTTGTGGCATCTAAAACCTGACTCTAAAGCAGATCTCAGCTTAACCAATTTTTTCTTAAAGAAAAATTCCTTCTGCCTTTCACCTCACTATTAGAGGAGGTTCTTAAGGGGCTGCAGAGATATATGGTGAAAGTAGTTTGCTAAAGGTTATGTTGCTTCTGCTGTGCTGTATTTTGCACATGGATAAAATGAAAAGGCTGCAGCTTCCAGTCAATCCATGTTTGATGTAATAGCAATACTTTAAAAAGTTCAATCTAACAGTTGCAAACTTTCACTTGAAATATGGCATTTTTGTGCCACCTTACAGGAAGTTCATAGCAACTCTTGAAGACAGTAAGAAAATTACCGGTATGTAATTTTAGAGCCTCAGCTTCATTTGACAGCTGCATACTTCAGGATTCAACTTTTTTTTTTTTTTTTCCCCTGTAGACAGCACACTGTCTGTGAATTCACTAGTTCTAGACCTGACATTTATTCATTGCATTGCTCTTCTTCAATTATGTATTTGACAATTGCTCACACTCAGCCTTAGAAATGGGAGACATTGTGTTAGACCAAATAAATGTAAACTAGGAAATGAAGGTTGTTATCTTTTATGGCTTTTAAAATACATGTAATGGAATCTTTATCTTCCCACTGATCAGCCAACATCTCATTCAGAGAAAAAAACTCCCCAGAATGCTACATTTCCCATTGGAAACATCATCGGAGGGAAGCAGAAATGGGACATAACAACTACCTATCAGTGGCTCATCAGGTCTAAACTTGATTGTCAGAGTGGCCACTATATATATTTCAGAAGAATGCCAAATGGCAGGAGTGGCAAAGGGAACTATTATTAATGTACTCGTAGTTCTTCTTTACCCTTTTCTGTGGCTGGTTTGTGCCCACAAGCATGATGTGTAWTTTTTTTTTTTCAAATTTAAGGTTGTTGACTAATAAAAGGGATTATTTTCTAGTAAAATAAATGTCCAATACACGTTTTTCATATGGACAAACCGCATAATCTATAATATTTTTGTGAGAATTAATAGACATAATATACTAGAGGATTACTTTTTATTATTTTTATTAGTATTGCCTTCAATCTCATTAAATCTTCCTTACCTTTTTTCCTTAGAAAGCAAAAATAAGTACAATAAAATGAATATTAAGAAGCTTCAATTGCTAATGAGCAGAATATATTCTAATCAGCACCTCCAGGAACACGTCTGTCCMAGTTTGAAATGCTGAAGAAAGTCAGTTCTCCTGGGGATTCTCTAAATTGAAAGGGAAAAAGTAATGGAATTTGAGAAGTCTGTCATGAGGATTACCAACTTCGTAACTGTTATGGAGGGTATGACTAACTGAAAAATAAACAATATACCTGCAAAATAAGAAAGGAAAATTTCCAAAGGATAATCATGTATAGTCTTCACTTGACCTTTCTACCCTGCTTACCTGTTAGAATTACCTCACGTTTTTCTTGTCAGTGATCTCTGTGTCAATTGCTAAAACATGAAGGAGCTGTAACATATTCAATAACTCAGATGATTTGTGTTTTTAACCAAATCTGTTTTCTCACCTCCCTGACAGCAGTTTCACAGGCCAGCTGGAGGCCTAGCTACTCTTATGCACTGGGGCTTTTCCCAGGAGTCAGGGCMAGTGAGATGATAAATACCCTTACTAGGCTGCTCAGGAGGTGGGAAGCTTCCATGTGTGGAAAAGAGGACAGAGTGCTGGGAAAGGTAACATCTTCCCAACAAGAGTCCCTGGAGGATATGTGTTAGACACCCAAGCAGTAGCAGCTGCATGGGTCAGAGCAGTAAGTACTGATGAGAAGAAAGTCTTTTTCTCTGCCTAAAGCAGCATCAGCTTTCTTTCATCTTTAGTAACTTGGGAACAGAGGTGTAGGGCTGGATTTGTAGACTTTGCCTGAGAGCATCTTGTGCAGCCATACCAAACCAAATAAATGTTTTTAGCTCTTTTGTTTTGGATTTTCTTGGCATATCAAACTAGACCTCTGGTTCAGTGGTGTTAAAAACAACAAAAGGTGATTTAATCAATGGGTATCTACTGGGGACGAATGAATCCTGGATATATTGTTGGCATCACACCTGGAGATTCTCTCATGAGCTATTAGGGAAGACTTAGAGCCAGAGCACATCTGATGTCATTCTGGGAAGAAAAACTGGGACTTGTAGATACTCAGGCTATGACTTAGGCTGCCATACTGTGTTTTCCAGCCAAGGGTATTTGAGCATTTGCTTTTACTTATTCAATTTTTCAACAATTTTTTTTTTACTTATTTGGATTTTTTTTAAACTGAATTTTTCTCAAGACCTAGTTTAGATGGAAATTTGTTTTGCTAGCCTTAGTCAATCAAAAAAGAAAAAAAGGATATTTTACCCAAGACTGTCACAGTTCCTTTCCCTATGATTTTCCTTACATATTAGAATTAGCTTACTAGTCTGTTGATATCTTTCTAGCTAAGCTGCTTGAATAAAATTTTATTGATTTGTTGAAGGTCAATTTCATTATTGCTCAATTTATCTTTAAAACAAATACTATTTTTGAGAGTACTTGAATTCTTTAATTGATCTTGTGTTCTTCTTGACTTCTTTTCTTGCCCAATGTCTTTACCATATGAAATGATTTCTTCTGGGACTTATTTCACAATGTGTAAGAAGACAAAAGTTAAGCAGCCGAATGTCTATTTGACATGTAAGCTCAAATGCTAAATCCTCTGCTATCAGTGGTAAGCAGTTAGGCTCACAAGTGAGTCAGGAACATAGTTAAATGGGATTCCAGCCAGTCAAATAGAATTACTTGTTGAAGTAGTTACTCAGATAGGGGAATAGGGATCAAATGCTGGGCCATAATGAAGAGTATCAGGATAAACTTCTGAATGGATAATAAGTTTTCAGAAGTGATTTATACTTTCTCAATGGACTTCCATACAATTTCCTGCCTGGACAGATGTGTATGAGACGTCTTTCATAAAGATAAAACTGGCAGAATGTGATCTGACTTGCTTTTGATCATTCCTTAAAGGGTACTGAAATACATACTCATAATGAGGCAGTTCATTACTCTTGAAAATATACAATGCCTATCTGTACACTTAAAAAAATGAAGAAAAATGTGTATTACAATTGCTGGTACAATCAAGAACAGTGTGAAAACCATGTTGAGCAACATCAACTATTCATCCATCATTGAGCTTCCCTAGATCTAGCACTGACAAAACCCAGGACAGCAACAGTTAAAAAAGAAAATCCAAATTAACAGCTGGAACATCCTTCTTCGGTTTTTCTATCACATTTTTAATTTCAGATGTACATTTATTTTGAGACATTCCAAATCAAATAGTCCTTTTACTCCTTGGATGGACCTTGCAATTCTACCTATTCCTATCTTTTCCCTTCTCTGGTTCTAACTATCACCCTGTTTTTATTCTGTTTTTAAATTTTCCCTAATAATTTGACTTTTCTTCCTCTGCCTCTTAACATAGTACTGTTTTCTTGTTAAAAAAAATTATTATGCAGTTACCCTGCTTCTCCTTGCTCTTCATGCTCTTTTTCATCAAGAATATATAGAACACATTGCCAATTTGCTTTCCTGACCTTGCTGTTCTGGATGCTTTGCAAGTCTGCTTTTCACAGACTTTGCCTCTCTGCCCCCAGTAACATTATTCTCATAATGGCCATTAATTCTCTCTTCTGTGTTTGCTGTCCTTGATTATTCTTCCACCTTGTCCAAATCCTCTCTCTAACTGTTTTGTCAATGTGGAATATATCGACATTTGCTGTTCTTTGGTAGCTGAAATTGTAATTTAATTRTATCATTTGTTAGCAGTTCTTCAGATTTTCTCTTCTTCCTGGTATGTCACAATCCTATCTCTGGTAACCCAAATTTGATCTCCTGTCTTCAATACAAAGAAATTATCTACAAAACACTGGTTATTTTGGGGAAAAACGRCATCTACTTTATTTTGTTTTCACGGAAAGACTTACCTTCATCAAGTACTTATAAAGATTTTTCTGAGTTCTGAAGAAAAAAAGAACAACCTTTATACAGAGGCTGATTAACAGTGCATTTCAGGTAATATTACTGTACTAGGTCTTGTTGGCATGGAGTTAGTTTTCTTCATAGCAGCCTGTATGTTGCTGTGTTTTAGATTTGTGACCAAAACAATGTTGGTAACACAGGGATGTTTTAGCTGTTGCTAAACAGCGCTTGCACAGTGTCAAGTATTTTTCTATTTCTCACGCTGCCCTGCGAGTGAGTAGGCTGGGGGTGCACAAGAATTTGGGAGGGGGCACAGTTGACCTAGCTGACCCCAACTGACCAAAGGGATATCACATACCATAGGACATCCTGCTCAGCACATAAAGCTGGGCAGAGGGAACTGTAGTTTTTCCAAGGTAGCTGTTACTTGGAGACTGGCATTGTCTATGGGTAGGAGGTGGTGAGCGATTGCCTTTGCGTCACTTGGTTTTAGTTTTGTTTTGTTTTGTTTTTCTTTTTTTCTCCTTCCCTTGACTTATTAAACTGTCTTTGTATTGATCCTGAACAGTCAGGTAATGAATGCTCTGACAGGAGTAGAAGGGTCCTGCCTCCGGCCAAGTGGAGGAAAGGGACAACCAGGTTTATTGGACTGTATGGATTCAACAGCACATCAGACCCACATGATTATAAAGCTCTGCTGGACACCAGTGCACAGTGTATCCTAATGCCATCAGGGTAAAAGGGGGCAGAACACATCTGGATTTTTGGAGTGACAGAGGGATCCCAACAGTTGACTGTGTTGGAGGCTGAGTTGAGCCTAACAGGGAATAAGTGACAAAATCATCCTATTGTGACTGGCCCAGATGCTCCGTGTATCCTTGGCATAGACTTCCTCAGGAGAAGGTACTCCAAGGACCCAAAAGGGTGCTGGTGGGCTTTTGGTGTAGCTGCTGTGGGTGTAGATTAAACAGTGGTCTATCTTGCCTGGTGTCTCAGAGGATCCTTCTGCTGTGTGGTTGCTATGTGTCAAAGATCAGCAGGTGCTGATTGCTACCATGATGGTGCACTGGCAGCAATATCACAACAACCAACACTCCCTGGTTCCAGATGGTGGAAACTGTCTGGGAAAGACTGTGGGTTACTCCTTCCTCAGGAAAAAGGCAAACTAATGGGATTGCTTTCACTCAGGAACTTGGGTGCACTTGGTGGGTAATGCAGAAGGTTGGGGAAATCTGAGGTGTACCTCAAGGAGATTTATCCTTGGGTGAAAATAACCCATGATTTGAGTTGCACGATGAGGTCTTTTCCAACCTTAATGATTCTATGATTCTATGATTCTATGCCATAGTTGTGTGATGCCATAGTTGTGTGATGCCATAGTTGTGTGATGCCATAGTTGTATGTCAGAAGTAACACAGCAGGAGCTACCTGAACCAATAAAGGATGAACCTCGTAAAGAACCAGGCAAGTACAGCAGTGATCCAACCTGAATTGGTTTTGAAACCCAACAATCCAACACAACACACTGTGCCTCCTGTTCTGAATGATCATTGCAACAGACAGACCCCAAGTCATGGACTAAATGAACTGAATGGACATTTAAATGGGGATGGCCAGTAGACTGAGGGAAACTTATCCATGTATATGTCAAAGGATAGGGAAGGGGGCAGYGGTGGTTGATGAGAATTCACTGGGTATTGTGGGATGTAAGCATGATGCAAATGGTATGGAATAAGAAGGGGTGGAGATTGTACTGGGTCTGGTTGAGATGGAATTAATTTTCTTCACAGCAGCCCATATGGTGCTGTGTTTTAGATCTGTGACCAAAACAGTGTGGCTAACATACCAGTGTTTTAGCTATTGCTGAACAGTGCTTGCACAGCATCAGGGCCTTCTCTGGTGCGGGGAGTTTTTCCAAGGCAGTTGTTGCTTGGAGACTGGTTCGGCATCCGTCTGGTAGTGGGAGGTATTGAGTGATTGCCTTTGCATCACTTGGGGTTTTTTGTTTTTGTTTTTCCCTTGACTGGGAAAAAAATGTCTTTATCTTGATCCATGAGTTTTTCTTGCTTTTACCCTTCTGATTCTCTCCCCCATCCCACTGAGAGGGGGCAGTGAATGAGTGACTGGGTGGGGCCTTAGCTGCTGTCTGGGGTCAGCCCACCTCAATTACAAACAGCTGAAAACCAAATCTCTGAAAGGAAGCTGTTGGCTAGTACCTTCTATAATAAGAGACGTGTCATCATTACACATCGTGACTAGCAGTGTTGTTACTTCGTTTCCCTGTACCCAATCCCATCTAGACTGTGAAAACAATGGGACCAAAACTGAATTTTTGTTTTGTGGATTACTATCTAGATCAATTTTGTCCTGTACAAACTAATAAAAATAATTCCAGACAAAWTTCATATTGCTAAACAGGATGGTATTGTAAAAATATATTAGGAATTAAAAAATTTAGATTATGAATTAGCACTCAAAGACATTTCAAATAAATTATCTACTTCAGGACAAATCAGCCTTTATCTTGCCTAATAGATCTTATAATTACGGATTTTCTGTTCTCTTGTTGGTGAGCTCCCTGAAAGAGTTTATTTCCAAGTAAACAGACTTGGTCACTCATCTGGGGCGGGGGTTGGCGAGGTGTTATAATATTCAGCATATCAAGAGCTACGTATTTCCACAGAGATGCCAGTCCAAAAGACCCATGTTGAAACTCATGAGAGGCAAAGTCCTAAGAAAGGTGTTTAATGTATTTTTTAAAGCAATGCAAAATATATAATTCATTTTTCCTCATGGAATAAAGCAAAATATTTCAACTGAAATTCAATTAATGAAGTATAAACTTGTTCTTATTTTCCTGATACAGTTTCCTTTGGTCAGTAAAACTGAATTTTTCAACATATTTTTTAATTGTCTTAAATGGGATTTTCTATGACAACATATTACTGATGGAAAAATCTAAGCAAACCTTTATTCAGATCTCTGACTCTGATGGCATGGCAAACTTCAATTCTTCAAAGAATAAAACTTTTAATTTTTTAAATAAAAAATTAACAGCCTTATGTTGCAATTTAAATTGTTATATTTTTATGATTTTCAATTAAACGTTACACTCCTGTATAATTTTTCCTCTGTACATAATTTTTTTAGATTAGAATTAAGTTCAGGAATAGTCACATTCAGTAATTACAACCACTTCGTGTTAGGTGACATTATTGCTTATATTACAGAATTTTATGTCAAATGGAAAATGTTAGCACATGCTTCATTACAGAATTCACACCTCTGCTGTTGGGGTTAAACACAACAAAACTTTACTGAGTTCAGTTAGTTTTTATGGACAGAATGTAGCAGCTTTTGTGATGTTCTTGTACCAGTTTCTGTAATTTCTCTATCTAAACTACACTAAAAGCTAAYAATAAAATAGGAGAATATTTCTTTCGTGTTCCCATTTTGCCTCTGTTCTGTATTTGAATTCATTGGGGTACTCTTTGATCAGTTGTCTGTGCTTTTTATAATTGTAGCATCTGGGATTCTTTGATTTTGCCAAATTGTTTTTATTCTTTATAGTACTCTAAAGAAATAATTAAAAAACAGAAGCAGACCTTAAAACTTAAAAAAAAAAAATTATCCTTGAACAGTGATAACAAGAATTGATCATGACTCCCTCCCTGATATTCACTGATAGGGTTTTATACAAGATTTCTTACCCCATATTGTGATGAAAGTTAGCGCTGTTTTCCTCATTTTATAGTGTCATAGCCATGTCCAAAAGGTCCATGGTTGCTTCCAAGCTTACTTTTGGAGAAACTTTGTGTTTTGAAGAGGATTCCCGTTCTCACAAGCTAGGTGCCTCTGTTCAGAATCATTCATCTCTATTTGGAAATCCTGTGAAGGGCCCTTTCACCTTGGAAAACACCAGTCATAGAAAATAAGGCAGGGGTGTCATGCTGAAAGCTTGTTGACAGAAGAGCAGTAGCCATAGGTAAGGTGCTGACTGGGCTGCTAGTGTCTCTTGGGCTGTAATGTCAGCAGATTTGTCAATTGTTAGTACTGTTTATTCTCTGAATTCCTAAGGCACGTAGGAAAGCTCATCCTGTATTGATACTGGGGACATAATCTGTAGCCAAAGAAAACATTTCCAATTAGAGGCAACATCTCAAATCTTATAGGCAAGACAGAGTTATKTTAAATTTTGCTCCACATAGAGAATATGTAGTTATTCATATGACTTACACTTTCAGAAGATTCAGAAATATATTTTATTCCATCATTCTCTGACAATTCCCTGTCTACCTGTTATACATGCATAAYTACTATCCAATTTGTGTTTTCATTTGCTCTGGCTAAACACTCTTACAGTTTTCTTCCCTTCTTCAGCAATGATGGACTTCACAGCTAAGAGGGAAATTAGCAGCAGCTACAAGATCATTTAGAAACTATGTGGAGGCCTTTTCTTAACTTAGTAGCAGGAATATTTTTTTTATCAATCCTCTTTCATATTCTGATAACAATTTGAAACACTGACTCCTCTTAAACAGTTTAATCATGGCTTGCTCAGCATCCCAGTGTGCAAAAAAAAAGCTGCTCTTGAATATTTTTTCCAAGACTTACAATAAAAACAAAACAGAGAGCAGTCTAGAAGCTTACGTTACAGTCTACAGGCTTAARTTATCGTGTAGTCTGAACTGAAAGAAGCATTTAAAGCTCTTTAAAAAAAAAAAAAAAAAGGTGATACTCATCAGTAGCGAAATTCTACTATTTTTTAAAAAAGGACATCTCTCAAAGCTTGCATGACTGCAAATCCTAACTATACTAAAACATAGGATATGTTTATCTGGTTTTAAATGTGCTCCCTGAAACACTAGTTACTTCAAACTGCGTACAGTACCAGAGCATGCCTGAACAATTCCAGTAACTTATTTGGAAACGAAATGTAAGAATTAGCAAGAAAACTGTGGGTCCTGTTTATCACTGGCATTTAGGGGGTGGTCTATGACACTAAGAATTGCCTGAGCAGCTAGGAGGCTGCAAAAGAAAAAAACTAGTTATGACTGCAGGGGGCAAAGGAAGCAATGTCTGAAAGCTGTGAAGAAACTTGCTGCTGTAAAGCAGAATTTACTAGACTCTGATGAAGTTTATTCTACCTCATTATTTCTAGAGGGCCCCTTCTAAGTTAATTCTTTTATTGTGACAGGCTTTGTGCAAACAGCAAAGCGCACAGAACAGCTTAAATACTTTCTCATTTAAGTAGATAACAAAAGCAACAAAGATGATAATTTTTCCAAGTTCACAGAGCAGGCCAGGGCACTGAGCAGAGCCTCTCTTCTCCAACTGCTTTACGGTTTCCCTACTCTTTCTAGGCATATTATCATTTTGTTTAAACACGGGGTTTTGGGGTGGATTTTTTTTGCTTTCTTACTCACCTAGATACCAATGCCATCACCAACATTTTTGTTGGAAGAAACATTGTCATTTCCTAATCTGGTGAGATAGCACAACTGGTCTCACATAGCATGGCCTGTGGGAAGCAGTCTCAACTGCACTGACTCTGTTCTTCCTTGCTATAAAATGGATGAAAGGAAGAAACATCAGACGCCATGTTTCAATCCAGGACAACATCATAAAATGTCCCAGGCAATTCTCCATTAAGAACAAAGCAGCTTCTATTCTAGCACATCTCCAGCAAATATAAGCAGATCCATCTTTAGCCATAGGGTTAATCTAAGCCAGAGGTTTCCCAGCCGCAGTGTTTTGAACATTCATAGTACCCCTGAAGGTAGGACAAATGGAGGCCTGGTAGCAGTCGTAGCAACATYGCCCACATCTTGGTACTTCTATGCGTCGCCTTTTGTATGTGTCCCATGGAGTAACTCCATGTTTGGAGTTACTGTCCTTCAGCAATACCCACTTCTTATACTTGTGTGAAATAAAACTCTGTAAATGAATGCTACCAGCAGCAGGACCTGCATTTCCATCTAAGGGTACAAGAGCTGAGCTAAAGGCTAAGATGATGGGGTTGTAAGGTAGATTGCCTTAAGTGAGTGAGGTGAAGGAAGTCCACAAAATTGTACTGAGATGCTAGAGGAGCAGAGTTTAGACATGGATGGGCAAAGAAGATGGGCCTGGATTAGTAACCCAAAAGTGGAAGACAAATGAGAATATACTGAGCTGCGCAAATGCAAGGCAGAAATCAGTGGTGACTAGAACGTGCATCCATCCTTGCCCAAAGCCAACCTCCAAACCCTTCAATCTCACCTCTCCTGATAACAAATAACTGAGAAAACCACAAACACTGTCACTTCTCCAGTTCTGCTCCACATAGGGAATGAAAAATTCTGAAAGCTATTATCTGGTTAGCTTGGATGGTATGGGCTTCACATTTGCAGATGACCTGTGTGAATGACAAGAAAATGTCACAGTGGAGTTTTTGTTTGCTTTCTTTTACCAGACTTAGTAAATAATGCATGTACATACACAAACATACACAAGTGAGTCCAAAGGAAATTATTGTTATTGCAAAGGCATAAATTAAAAAATGAGGAAATGCTGGAATGAGTGCTACTGTAGAAATTTCATTCACACTCTCTACATGTAAACATTAGTACAGCAGTAAATAGTGTGCAATCATAAAACTAAATGTTATATCATAATGTTGAGGTAATCATAAAGGACCAGAATTAAAGTTTCATGCACAGTGTTCTTTCAGACATATATACACAAAGAATATTTTGCCATTACAGTCCTCATAACTTACATTTTTGTTTGGTAATACAACATGTATTAGTAAAGCAACTGCAGCATCAAGTTCTCTTGGTAAAACTGCTTGTAAGATATGAATTATATTGAAAAAATACTTTGAATTTTTTATTTCCCAACTGCACAATTTTTATAGTTCTTTTCTGTTGTTTGGGTTTTTTGTTTGTTTGGTTGGTTTTTTTGTATTTTTGAGTCATCAAGTTATTAAAGATTGGCTTTAACAGCATAACTTTTTGGACTAAGCCATGACAGCTGGAGAAAATTGCAAACCACTTTCATGTTACAGCCAGCATGTTTTGGATATGACAATGTCAATAATGTCAGCATATTCTGCTAATAATAAGCAAATATAACAAGGGCAAATGTTGCTGTTTAGGCATATACATTGACCAGACCCTTGTATCCGCTCATTAGAAGCTCTACAACATGTCTGAAATCTGTAATTCCTGAGCTGCCATGTGCTGAATATTTTTTAAATAAAGTAACAAACCTACCTGTCTTGCAGGATACATGCTATACTTGAATTTAACTCTACCTTCTCATAAGTTTTCCTCATGCATCACTTCTCTCCCTGCTGACAAAAAGATAGCATTTAGCTGTCCCTGCACCTCTATTGCTCCATCCTTACCTTTTCCAAAATGCTGGAATGGCATCTGGAGTAGCGTTCTGTTTTCTTGTTCCTTGATRTCAGCAGCGACAAATATGAAATTTACCTCAAGAGTGGCAAGAACTGAAAAGTAATTATTTGTACACAAAATTAAATTAAATTTTATTTCTCATTTTAGAAGCATAATTTCATGCTGTTTGCTGCCATTTTTCTCCACTGTTGAATAATTATAGATGATTTTTTCACTACTTAGTTAGCTATCTTTAATTTTAGATAGATTTTGGTTGGTTAAAAGGACAGTTAATGAAAATCTTCTTTAGAAAGGAATAAAAGTCTAGCATGACATAATAGTTGGTAATGCTAACTACAAATTTCTTTATAGTCAATATAGCTCATCTGTCCAATCAGACTGTAGCAGTCCGTAGTAATGCGGTTTGTCTTTCACAAGACCCAAACAATACACAGTGGTAAAGCACATTCATTATCAATCAAGTGTGAAGAAATTAAGGCTGAGGCACAGAAAGCTAGGTTTCAAAGTCATGTCAGCAAGACAATTTAATTAGGAATGGAGCATAAATTAAGACCAAGGCACCTAAAAGCTGAAAATTCAGCTCATGTTAAAAGCAGCAGACTGATGTTTCCTGCTGTACTTAAGTGCCCAATTCTCCCTTGGTGCCTGTTATCATTATTGGAGCACAGATGGTGAAAACACATACTGTTTAAATTTACTATGTTCATTCACAAGGGTGTTAGTTAAGAAAATAGTGTTAGTCTAAACATTATAGCTCCACTTATTCTTTCATAATTTTTTTTTTCATTTTTTCAATACTAAAATAAATAAAYCTGGATTTGCAGTTACCAAAATGTTCCATATACTTTCTAATAATGGAAAGTACACGATGGCTGGTTTGCAGACATTGCAGTCTATTACAGAACAAGGTAACTAAAATTGCAAACTTTAAAAACACATGTAATTTCCTCAATGATTTCTAATGTCCTCTCTAGAGTCATTACAGCCTTTGTATAAGTATGTTATTATAGGGTTATTAAATGTGATCTTTACTTGATCATCTCAAATTACTCTTCACTGACAAGTCAAGTTTGCTGTTGCAAGGTTCCCTCACTGAAAACATTTGGTGACTCACCGATTTCGCAGATGCTAATAGCTACAAAAGAGACTTGTGGTCCAAGTTAACAATAGGACTACAATATCTTTTTATTAATCATTTAGGATATGGTTAAGTGCTAGATTAATAAATATTGCAGATTATATTAAATGATAGACCTAAAAAGACAACCTGAAGTAATAAAACATAAATATRTCTTACTTTTATGAAAGAAACCAGAAGAGCAGCTGGAGACAAAGTAAAATAACATCCCACAATTACAATGACCAAAGGTCCTGAAACCAGGCCTTTCAGCTTGCACTTAGCATACCATGGACATATTTTCTTAAGTGCTTAGTACCAACAGAAAGCACTATTTGTATTTAAATATAAACTGGAAATTAATTAATGGCGCATGTATTTGAAATCCTCATTATCATAATCTTTTTCTAAGTCTATATTTTACTAGGTAGCAGGAAAGTTTTTAGCCCATGTTACATTCTGCTGAACTTCCTCATTCTCTCCCTGGTTTGTGTGTGTGCCTGTGTGCACGTGCATGCGTGTACCCTAATCAGCTTTCTTCTTCTACCTATTCCTCACCTTCATCTCCTGCAAACTGATAAGCTATTAATTGGAAAACATTAACTTAGGTTTTAATTCAAGTATAGTCTTTCTATTTCTACACTAAATACTGACAAATACTTTGACACCAATTCAACTTTTGTGTTCCACTTCAGAACTTTCGCTTTTTCCTCCTCAAACTGAATAAAGTGATCGTTGTGGGTTTTTATCAGATCTTGCTTAGTCTTCTCTTTTTATGTGTTCTGATCATACGCTGTCCAATTTACATATCTGCTATCTAATATTTGCAGTCTTTTACAATTTATAAAGACTTTGTAGAGGTTTTCTAATCAAAACAAGGAAAGTTCAAAAGACACGCGTAATAGGGCCCGAGTTCTCATTTAATCCTCGCTATCACTCCTACCATCTACTTTGCCTTAAATGTATACTTTACCATACTGTAAACACACTGAAACCCAGTCCTGGGCATATGCTAACTGGCTGCAGAAACCTAATGGTGCACAACCCCTTTTGAATTAGAATCAGTTTACCTATTCCGTTCCTTCTCCAGTATTTGTATAATAATATTTATCTGTAAGACAGTCTCTAAACACAAGGATGGGTGGTCCATCTAGTCCAGTACCATGTCCCCAACAGTGGCTAGTAAGAGCAGCTGGTCTAGGAGGAGTATATAACAGGGCAATCATACGGTCACACTTTCATAGCATATTCTCCCAGCTTGCAGCTCATAGCTGAGCCAGCTGTGGTTCTTTGTGTTGATGAGCACCTCACTTCTGAGAATTTTTTCAAAGAATTTCAGTATGTAAATCTTCCTGACATTCAAGACAGCTGGGGCAAGGTGTTACACAGTTTACTTATATACAGTGTGAAAAATTTCTTTTGTCTTTAGTGGATCTCCAACGTAATTCAGTTTGCTTCTCCAGTTTCAGTATTATAAAAACAGTTTGTATTAAACACGCAACAAGTGCATAGCTGCTTTCTTCTAGTCAGCCATGTTTTTATGACTCTCCCTCGTATCTCCCACAAACATAATTTCTCCTAATCGTAGAGTTCTTAACTAGTAAAATGCCCCTTGCTCCATCTCTTCAGCCCTTCTCTCTATATTTTCTGACTCTATTGTCTGTATTTTGTTGTATACCAGATGCRGGCACATCACAGATTTTTGCAGCAGCTTAATGATATTTTTTTTATTCCTCAGAGCTTTCTTAATAATCTTAGATGTCTTTAGAATACTGAGAAATGAATGCAGGTCAAATGTAGATTTGCTGTAAACTGAACAGAGCTCTGAATTTGGCTTACTGCATGTATAAAATATAGCATAGTCTAATTTGTAATATATAACAAAATATATACTTTAGGAAATGACATTTTGAATTTTAGGCAAAAGCTCTACATCAGAGGTGCCGACTACTTTAATGTTTCCCCTTTCTTAATTGAAAATGTCCRCTTTCATCTTTCAGACTACTTTAGAAATTCTGGAAAATAAAATGGCAAACCCATGAGGTGCAGAGAAGTGCACCTGCAGTAACAGAGAGATATTGATTAATCATGTGAAGCAGATCAATGAGGAGTTAGCACACATTCATGAGCATTTGTTACAGCAGAATTCAGATTTACCTGGGCTACATGGCAAACCAGCTCAGTGTTGGCAAATGTATGTAAATAAATCCATTTCAGCGTAAGTGTTGGCTCACAGACGTTACACTCCGTATTATGTCAATAGCATCAGCACCACATTTTTCATTGTTTCCCACATTGTTCTGTATTCACTTGGAAGCGCAAGGAAGATGAGCTGCTAAATTATATTTGCAACTCTTACTACAGTTTATCAAGAGGGAGACTCTGGGACCATGGAAAGCTCCACAGATTCTCCTTCAGATGCATCATGCTTTGTAGATAGACTGAAGTTTTGTCATTCAAATAACCCTGAGGACTGGTGTTTTTGAAGCTTTGCTTCGTATTGTCTGTGGCTTGTGTCCTTCCTTTCTCAGTCTCATGAGCAGCAGCTGAGAGAAAAGAGGTCACTGAAGCCCCTTAATTACAGAGCCGGAACTGCACCGCTTTCATACTCCCAAAAGAGCAAAGCTTACATAAAAACATTAATAGCATGAAATTACAGAATACTGGAAACATCTAGCATGACAAAGATTCAGTAAAGGTAAATAAAAACTGCATTTAAATAACTTTACATATAGGCAAAATGTTAGACTAGAGACAATTCTGTAATTAACAACAGAAACAATCTCTCTCTTAATGGTAATGTTGCCCCAAAATCAAACCTCTTGGGAACGAGCCATCTTCTTTAAAACCATGGATTATTGTTACTTGCATTGTAATAGTGCTGCTCATTCTTATTGTACCAAGATGTTGCTCTGTGGAGCTTCCCATCTCCCATGGAAACCCAGAGCAGTACAATTCTTTGCTAAGTCAGACGTCAGCAAAGGCAGACTTAAAAGAACCCAAGCAACAACAGATAATAAAACAAAACCTTAAGCAAAAGTACCCTCTTTTTAATTTGCTGGTTAGGTTAAAGTGACCTAAACCCTTACATGTTTCAGATAGACCCTGTAGTACAAGATCACATCAAAATAAAGGAAATCATGAAGTTTCTTAGTGTGATGTCATTGAACAGAAGTTGAAAACAATACAGGTTGTGTATGTTTTTTAGTACAAAATGAGTACACACTAGATGAGTTTTGCCTTTAAGCTGTGATTAAAGACACTGACAAAATTGAACTTTGCCATATTTGAAGAGTAGACCACAACAGAGGACTTGGTTGTTGAGGCACTTTTTACCCTCGTGATTAACTTTTAAACATCTGCCTTGGCATACAGCTAATAGGAACTGTTCTGCTGTAGTCATCACCATTGTAAAAGAACAAGTGGAGCTCCTGGATACTGCGGTAATTAGAAATCCTATGGTACTTATTAAAAGTGTAGGAGCATTAACATCAGAGCTCCGTTCAAGTTCCCATTTAGATGATCATCGTTAGCTCAGTTTTGACCTTTTGCTCTTTCAGCTGACTGTCATATTTCTCATTTAACCTCCTAAAGACTATCAGGATCATTACTATTGTGATGCAGTCACTGGTCAGGTGCTGCATGCATACAGACGACACCAAGTTGGGYGGGAGTGTTGATCTGCCTGAGGGKAGGAAGGCTCTGCAGAGGGATCTGGACAGGCTGGATGGATGCGCCGAGGCCAACTGCATGAGGTTCAACAAGGCCAAGTGCCGGGTCCTGCACTTGGGTCACAACAACCCCAGGCAACGATACAGGCTTGGGGAAGAGTGGCTGGAAAGCTGCCCGGCGGAAAAAGACCTGGGGGTGCTGGTTGACAGCTGGCTGAACATGAGCTGGCAGTGTGCCCAGGTGGCCAAGAAGGCCAAGGGCATCCTGGCCTGTATCAGGAATAGTGTGGCCAGCAGGAGTAGGGAGGTGATTGTGCCCCTGTACTCGGCACTGGTGAGGCCGCACCTTGAATACTGTGTTCAGTTTTGGGCCCCTCACTACAAGAAGGACATTGAGGAGCTGGAGCGTGTCCAGAGAAGGGCGACGAGGCTGGTGAAGGGTCTGGAGAACAAGTCTTATGAGGAGCGGCTGAGGGAGGTGGGGTTGTTTAGCCTGGAGAAGAGGAGGCTGAGGGGAGACCTTATCGCTCTCTACAACTACCTGAAAGGAGGCTGTAGCCAGGTGAGTGTTGGTCTCTTCTCCCGAGTAACAAGTGATAGGATGAGAGGAAATGGCCTCAAGTTGCGCCAGGGGAGGTTTAGATTGGTCATTAAGAAAAATTTCTTCACCGAAAGGGTAGTCAGGCATTGGAACAGGCTGCCCAGGGAAGTGGTGGAGTCACSATCCCTGGMGGCGTTCAAAAAACATGTGGATGTGGCGCTTTGGGACATGGTTTAGTGGGCATGGATGCTGGGTTGATGGTTGGACTCGATGATCTCAAAGGTCTTTTCCAACCTTAATGATTCTATGATTCTATGATTCTATGCATAAAACTTCCAAAAACCATTGGTGCATCTTTTAGTAGGAAAGGTTGGGTATGTATTTTCAGTCTTCACTTTTTGGAATTCCTGTTTCCAAGCTTCCTTGGGGATTCTCATTTGAAAAGGTAAGAATTTAACATTGACAACCTGGTCCCTAAACCCTGCACCAGTACTTCACGTCCCTGCAGCACAGCAATGCAGCTGCCTTCTGTCCCTGTGTTCAGCTGATTGCCGCGGGGAGGTAGCCTTTGGCCACTCCTCAGTGTCTAACGCAGTAGCTCCCTGTATCCTGTGACTCAGTAAAGCTGCCATCTGATATCAGACACATGCATGGCATCTGACTTCAGCTGCACCCCTAACACACTGGGTATGTGCCATCTCCATATGGTCGCATGGCATCTCCCTGCCAGCGAGCTGTATGKGCTGCACGCCTGCCACTGCTATAGCACTGAATCAACCAAGCACAGGGTGTGTTTAGCAGTATCAGTTACATTTTAAAGATATGAAGAAAACATCCCAGACACCCAAGCAAATAAGCCCCACTCTGTTACTGTGCATCAGCTGAACATAGATAAACTCTACCCTTTCCTGGGCATCARATGCTGCTGGCAGTTACTGGCACTGTCTTGTTAGAGGATGCAAAGTCTAGTCCTGCACAAATTGACTTGCACAAGTAATCATCAGCTTCTAAAGGTGAGATCAGCAATAACAATTAAAAAGGAGTCACACCACACAACAAAGGTTTGCTGTTGATGTTTTTATTCACATACATACACACAAAACACATTCCTAAATCATCTCTAGGCTATTATCACCTTAAACACAAAAAGTGCACCTAGCTGCATTTTCAGGTTTTGGGTACTGCAGACTTCTGTCATCATCTCAAGAAAACAGGCATTTCCCCTCATATAGAGAACTGCAATATTGAGTGTACTGCTTGGGGATAGCCTTCAAGTTGCTGCATCTCTACTTCAAGCTGAGAAAGCCAAACAGCATGTGACTCAATGCAGATGCTGGAGGAAAGAAAAACATTAGTGCTGTGTCTCAGTTTCTTCAGAGATAGGCATCTGCTATGGAGAATCAGTTAAAAATTGAGGCTTACACAATGAGAAAACAATTCCATCCTACCCCCAAGGGAGCAAGAAGCTCATCTGTCTTTTCTCTCAAGATGCTGCTGTTTTTTCCAAGGAGTCTCGTTCCTTCTTTGGCATCTACTCTATTCCTGGCTGTGGAAGAGCTTTCCTAGGTTTGCTGCTTTACACTGAGATGGGGAGCTCTGTGTTGTAGGTCCAAACATGTATGATATTCCATTTATAAGCATTAAATCAAGATCCACATTTCCCCAGAAGCTGGATCCCTGATTTTCATTCTCAGATTATTAAATGTTATTCCAGACAGAATAAGCAAATTGTCAAAGGTGTGGAGGACACATTAGCTAACTAAAGAGCTAAAATAATATTAGCTTGATTCTGTCTGGGTTATCTTTGAGACCATCAGCCACCATTATCTTTCTAGAGGCTTGTGAAGGTTTTACTTAAAAGAGTAATTCTAGGTCTCCTGATGTGTTGAGATTAATATATAATACCTTTTTTTTTCCTTGTAAGAAGTGCTTTATCAAACATAAGTAATTAGGTTTAATGGAGAAGAAAGTGGATGAAATGTAACAGTCTGTGATACAGAGGAAATCAGTCCACATCATCTCATGTGCACTCTATGCCTTAACCAGACTGCGAGCAAAGTCTGTTCAGGGATAATGCGTGTCAGCTTACCTGGAAGGTACAATTACACTTCCAACCTGTCCCAACACAAAACAAGCACCCTGGCCACAGGCAGGGAACAATCCAAGTGTAATCCCATAACAGAAATATGGTCCCACACAAGGAGCAACAGGGATGTGGGGCCTTCCTGAACGAGGACTGGGGAAGGAGACCGCAGAACTGATCCAGCACCATGTAATCAGGGCCTGAGTCCGCATGATGCTTTAAAGGTACCAACAGGACATATGGGAGGGCTTCTTGGGTCAGGGCAGGATCCAGCTTGTGAGTTTATCATAAATGGTAGAGGATGTTGTTTTAACTCCTCTTGGATGGCCAAGAGAAAACGAGACCTGGATTCCTCCCATCATTTGGTGAGTATTTTAACTTTGGTATTACGGGATAAAGGGGATGGAAATATTACCACTACCTTTGGAAGTGGCATAGCTAGAAACCTGCATGATATAAACAGAAAATATTTTTCAATAAATGCCACATGACTCATAAACTTCAGTGAATGTTCTGTGTCATACAGTGCAATACACAGTCCACTATGGGACAAACAGCATACCCCCAAGGGAAGGGTGAAGGAATTTATCCTTGAATTCTCCAGATATTATTTGACCACAAGCAGTTACATTGTGCAGATCTCTAACTATACCTCATACCCCACAGCACTGGGTGATGAAGATCAGGGATATATGAGCCACATGTTATGTCTTAATTTCTTCAACTAAAAAGTAAGGTGAGCAACTTGTTTTGGGAACAGCAATTTAGTTGAATTACATGTATTTATAGAATTAGGTATTATATTATTTAAACACAGATACCTGTAGATGCATTAGTGAGCTAAGATTAAATGCATAAAGGAATGCTCTTTGTTACAACGCTGCACCTTTCTGCAGTATCTGTTTGGATACTGCTTTGGTAATTAAAAACTTTATGAGCAGTTCATTGCAGAATAGTAAAAATGTGTTAAAATCCATTAGCACAGACTGAATATATTCATGAAATGCTTCTTTGGTGCAATAATGAAATTCACTTCTCTTTTTTCCCCCCTCCTTTTAGTGAGAAATTATTCCATTGGAAAGACAAAATAAATTGAGTAAATTGTGAATAAAATACAGTATAAATGAAAACAGTTATTTTAAACCAAGTCATGCAAGCTTTTTATTTATGCAGCAACTTTAATCTAATAAAAAAAATCTATGCCATTCTTAACTCTTAGGGAAAAATCCCAGCAACATAGCAGATGTGAGCTAGATAAACTTACACTCCCWCAGAAGTATCTGTGAAACTGCTATTGTGAATTCCTGTACTACTAAAAACTGTCATATTGGGAAATTAGGAATCTACACAATAGAATTCAATGGCATTTTTTTACGCTGTTCGTTTCTTTCATTGCTGATTTTATGCGCATTTCATAAGTCAGCTGCTTTTTCGCTTGCTCATGAACAGGTCAGAACACACAGATAAGAAAATGTTCCTTGGAGAGTGATTGCTAAAGGTAAAATATGGTGTTTCCTAACAGGGACACAAAAACGCACACCTAGAAAGGAGGGAAGGCCACTGAAATGAAGACTTTGATATCTGAACTCCAAATCTTTGGAAAATTTCCTCAGATTTTAATAAGTAGCCATGGTCTTGTTAGAATCAGTGTTAACTGCAGTATACATCAGAACCAAAAGATACATAAAATTAAGCTATGAAAACCAATTACAAAATCCTAAATGTCAACTGCTTTGTTTTCCTCGGAACTCAGGATCATGTATATAACAAACTTGAAATTATGCTGACAAATTCTTTGGAAATCTTTCCCAGCAACCTGAAATGCCATATTTGTTTTTCATGATATGTTACATAGCCGTTAAAATGAAAATTAGAAGCTCAAAGGGCAAACTAATCTGTCATGGCAATTGGTATAAGATATTTGAAACMAAATGAGCACAGACCAACACTACAATAAATGTTATTATCAAGGTCAAGTACAATTGATGTGAAATCCAGGTGAAGAAAGGAATAGTTGCCTTTCCATCTAATGAAGGTGTACATAGCTTTTCTTTTTAAAATAAAACTAATTAACTATGTAATTTTATTTTTCTTCCTAGGCTCCTCTCTGTCTCTAAATTAGTTCTGAGGGACTCCACAGCTTTACCTTACATTAATTTGTAGCCTTCCTTCACAGTGTTTCTGAAGGGTTTCTTCCTCCTCAGTCATGACGTCTTTCCTAGTTGAAGCAGCACATCTCCATTTGGGTACAGGTTGTGCCATCTGGCAGAGCTGGTGGACCAGTTACTCTGCGTACGATATACACAAAGTTACACCTGGAAAGCGTGGGTGTGGAGATTTGTCACCTCAGGTCTAGCTGTCCTGTATCTTCCTTTCTGTGATGTCAAATGTATAATTTATTGCCTGGAAGCATTCAGTTTTCACAGCTCTTATTTACTCATGAATTGCACCTGATTCCTAGGCAGAGCATGCAATATGCTTACTATAGGGGGAAAAAATTAAAACAGGATGGGAAGCAGAGGACCAAGAGGTCGTATTGTATCTAGAGATGACTCCTTTCTTTGAACATTTATACCTTTTTGGGACAAGTTGCATTTTTTAGTACGGGCACTGTTCTCCAATAGCCACCACATTGGAAGGCRAGAGACCATCTCCAGCTCCAGGAGYTCAGCTGGGGCTGCCCTGGGGAGGGAGGCTCACAGAGGGGTTCAGCCCACACCCCCCACGACACTGCCATGTATGCAGCCTCCTCTTTGCTTCAGGTGACAGAAACTGTCCCCCATTCCCTTATCCTGCCTCTTGCACTGACCTTTAACAAGCAGGTACTTGTTTGACCATTAAAAAACATGTTCTTGTCCACATTCTGTATAAGAGCATTTACCATCTACTTARTGTAAAAGACAGACTGAAGCTTCTTTTTCTTAAACTGTTCTAAAACGCCAGTGCATTATTACAGCCCCTGAAACAGGGCAGACATTAAACGGAAAGAAGATTTAAAGCCAGGAGTTCCCAGTTGTTCACTGCTTCTTTGGTGGATATCTGCAGATTAGTGTGGATAAGAATTGTTAACAAGGTGAAAACTTTGGAGAAATCCCCATAAATGGAACTGCTACATTAACAGACATAAGGAAACTGTTACGCTTAGAAACATAGAATTAAATTTCATTTTAGGCTTCAGTACATAGTGTAGCTATGTACTACATCGCTATTTCTGTACATAGCTATTCTGTTTCTGGTTGGCTGCTTTGAGATTGCTATAGGAGGCAGATAACACACTGTTTTTCAAATTTTATCACGACTCAGAACACTTCCTTGTGTCAGCTTGGACAATGTATTCTCCACATAATAAGCTTGCCATATATTATGCAAAACAGAATTAAAAATGTAATTGGAGGAAAAAAAAAAAGTAAACCTCAGTTTTTCCCTATATTACATTTTCATTGAAGCCAACCAGTTGCATAGAAAAATAAATACGGTTGAACACCGCCTGAACTGCTTACAGCCTCATTTTACTTCTGTGTCAGAAGTCATGGCAGCAGGAATACTGAGATGCTTCAGAACAGTTAGAATTAAATTTGCTGGAAGAGAGATGCCAAAAATGAACAGTGCTGTGAAGTACTGTGACTTAGGAGTCTAAGCTTTTAATTATTAAAAGTATGCATTATGTATCTCCCTTTTTTTGGTTAGCAGATCATTCATGAAGCAATATTTGTTATTCATGAGAATTTGCTGAATACACAGGACAACAAATTCATTAGTTCTTTAAATTCAGTATGTTTATTCTTTGCTGTTAGCATTGTTTGGTTGCTCACCTATAGCATTTTTCTTTTTTTGTTGATGATATATTTGTCAAACATATAAGTCATGCACTTCTAGTAAGAGCCTCTGGTGGCTAAACATCAGACTAAAATTGAATTTAGAAAGATTACCTGTTGGTTTTCATCCTGCTGACAGAGAACATTTGGGATGTCTGAACTAATTTTAAAGGCTTTGAAAGGTAACTAAGGAGGAAAACAAATCTATTTTTTTGTAATTTTAAATTTACCATTAGAAACTTGTTAGGAAACCAAAAATTTTATTTTATTTTTTAAGGGAAGAATACTTATGGTCAAACATATGTCAACCTTATCTATAATTAACAGATCTTAATACTTTACTTAATTCACAGAAATATTTGAAAAGCAGGTTATAGATTTCCTTCACTTTACTTGTTAAATTTCACCTCATTAATAGATGCAATATATTTGAACTTGTTTTAACATTTTCAAGAAATTACTTCTTGCATACCTAATATGTTTAAAACACATTTTCAAAATATTCTCATTTCCTGAAATGAAAAATTGCTTCTTTTGGAATACCTTTCCCATTGCATTGTGTTAGAACCTGGTGCTTACAATCATTTCCCAGCATAAATTGGTAACTTTTATTTGTTCCTTTACAAAAGCAGTCAACCATGTAAATAATGGCAATGAAAAGTACTGTAGTAAGTTAATGCCATTAAGGATTCTGAAAAGTTTTCATTAACAATATGTTTATTGTATTATGTGAACAAAAGAAAAGCATACCAGGATCAGTAAGGCATTAAATATAGTTAATATACCAATGGAAAAGTATTATATGGAAGAGTCAATTCCACAGTGGTAACCTAACAGTTAGCCCACACTTTATTCCAGGGTTTCAGCAATAATAAATTTAATCAAAGATACCTAAAGAAAATAACTTTAACATTGGTAAGAATGGATTGAAATTTTATAGATTATCAGTCATTGGGTTTCTACACTTATGCATTTGTATTATTGATAAGATGATAGGAAGTTGACTTAACCAAGTGTCGATTTAGTAACATTTTTCTGTAAAAGAAAAAATATCACTTCATTTGAAATACCCCATAAGTTATAGTCATATGAATATAACTTTGAATAGCTAATGAAAGCAGCTGTATAGATGTAAACCACTGGTCAGCATGGTTTCCTGTCCCAAAACCCACAGATGAAGGAGTGCCCTAACCAAGGAGGGAAAGAAAAAGACAAGATGAAGAGAAGGTATGTGGCATTGCAGGAATATGTCCTGGCTCTGTAAGACATGTCTTAAAGGCAGAATTCAATTAAATAGGGCCCTCAAGAAATCTCTTACTGGCCTTGATAATCAAACTGCACAGGACTAATATTTGCAATTAAATTTTAGGTATGGAAAGAAAGTGTTGAACACAGTGCTGATAAAACTGTTCTGCAGCTGAGACTAGAAGCCTCTGATTATGAATGGGAAATCTCCTGTACTCCTGTACATGGCTTAATCTCCTGTACATGGCTTTAAAAGCCATGMAACATCAGATGGTACAAACATTTTTTTTTGAGCTTTTCTTCAACCTTCAGATCTATTAAGTCACAAGACTTACCTTCTGTTTGTGAAGACTTACTTCTCTGGGTAGACTAAAGATTACTTCCTGCTGTTATCTTTGGGAAAGGACTTCATTGTCTTCACATCCAGGCAAGCCAAAGGCCCAGTCAGACATGACAAAGAAAAAAATTCCAAAGCTCACAATTACCACCTTTTCAAGAAGTCTGAGACTGCCGTGTGTCACATTTTTATTTTCTGAAATAGATTTTCAAGAGCATTAGACACCTGAATACCRTAATATTTTTGAAACAGTTGTAAAGCTCAGTGATATTTCCCACCAGCATACCACACATAAACTTGGTRAGATGTATGAGAAAGTTCCTTTTTCTTTCTGCTGCTACCTTTTATGTTTCCAAAGCAAATCTTCCATGAGGTTATTGTGAATATTTAAGTGGATGAAGTTTCATAGTCACACCTCATATGAAATGAGAATAAGTATGGTCTTTAGTTATTTCACTGCCAAATCAGTTCTGCTACATACAGCAGAAGGAGCAAGTGTGAACTCCATGTTCTGCAGTAAGAAGTACTGTAGCAGAATAAGCTTACCAACATAAAAATAACACGTAAGCATGTAGAACCAGCTGTTGTTTTAGGAACTATCAAAACAATGCAGACAGTAGAGGAAACCAGTCTATTAATGCAGAACTCTAATCTTAGATGATACTTTAAAAATGTGTCTTTAGCACTTATTCCTCTCCTCAGTAGGCATGGTTGTTCTGCTGAAGAACTCCCAAAGTCATGGCACTGCTTTCTACTTAAATAATTAATGTGCCACAGCAAAGGTAAGAAATGTTTCCTAGAAGTTAAAAGTGCGTATTTTGCAAGAAGTGAGAGAGATTTCATTCTTAAACACTGTTATGAAATATATCACCGGGGCAGGAGAAATACAAGTACAGTTGGTTGTACATAATGGTCCATACTTTCTCTGAAGTAACACAGATGGGTTTTCCTTCCTGTTACAGAAAAACCTTCTTTAATSCCAGGCTGGACTTCTTACAACAGCCTTTTCCCCTAAAGGAAGTTCTGTATAACTGAACTTGGTGTGGTTAAAAATGTGGCTGCTGCCTGCACTCCAGGAAAAAGGCAGTCACTGGGGGTACGCATTAGCTGTGTTGCTCTTGTTGCTCTGAGCAACTCTGCCTCTGCCCAAGAAGTATTCAGTGGCATGGCTGCTGGTGTTCCTTGCACCCACAGCTCCTTACTTAGGAAAAAATAAAAGAAAACCTGTACTTTTGCTGGTTTTGYGTGTCTTGATCTGATTTTTGCTGTTGTTTCTTTTCAGTCCTCCAGCATCCTGTACATCCATAAGACTTGTCCTTGCATTTTCTGGCCCTGTATTTTCTTCCAGACTGTTGTAATTCCTTCTAGAGATCCCATGATTCCCCTGCCTTTTCAACCGTGGGAGTTTGTATCTCTTTCCTTTTAATGGGTATATGTACTGATTTGAGATGCATCATGTGTCATCTGTCCTCAGCATTTCTTGAAGTCGTGCCAGGACACCAATACAATAGTAGTAGTAGCAAGTAATTTGTCTTCATGGAAAGATGCTGAGAAATAGGGAGAAGTGCAATATGAACTTCTCACTTCTGTGCAAGAAGCACAGAAAMTGGAGAAATTATTATTGAAAATTCAGTCTTAGGACTGAGAGAGAATGATTAATTAAGCTGAATGTTTGGAAATCTGCTTAAATTGCTCATAGCTGTAGCAAATTATTCATGACCAATTTGGAAAAAAAATCTCATGGTCCTGCTGACTTTATGCTATACATGAAACTTGTTTTAGGCATGATTCAAACCTCTGAAAATATCTGCACAAAATATCCCTGGACCATCAGCAAACAAAGTTGTGCTACAAGATTTCAAATTTTTAACCGTTTAATAGCAACCTTTGAGTAAATAGAAATAATTAAAAACAAGAAAACCAAATCTTATTCTTGCAGCAAGTGAAATTCACTATGCCAGTTCTGTACAACGTGGTGAAACTTTATCCTTTCATCTTGCAGAAATTACTGCTGCTAGAACACACTCTTTGATGAGAGTGGAGGGTGATTTGGGAAATAAAAAACCTCTACCTCTCACAAATTTTGCTATTTGCTTTCAAAAAGAAAAAAAATCAAATTATTAAAATACAGACTTTGAAAACAAATGGCATACAAGTCACATTTATGGGCTCCTTTTTAAAACAAATATTGATTTACTCGTTACAAGCAGTAAAAGATATAAAACTGCCTCCATATCACTGTACGTTACCTAAGATATAAATCCTTTCAGTTTTACTGTACTATGACATAGTAGATGCAAGATAATGCTGACCAAGTGCCACTCTGGTAATAGAAACTGAACAGTGGACATGGATATTCTTGCAGTATGCAATATTCTTGAAATAAGGAACCTTCTTTTTAGGATGCATTACTTCTTCCTCTAAGAATCCAGTTAAGCAGCTGCACGCAAACCTCGAATCAATTTTTATAATAAAGGAGAGGACGCAGAAAAAGGAACTTAAAGTAAGTAGTCAATAAAAGGTAAGAAGCAACCTTGAAGTGAAATAAARCGTCAAAAGGATGTTAGAACTTCAAAACAAAATCAGGCCTCCTCTTCAACATGTGTAAGTGAAAAGGATATTTGATCCTTTCTACATCCTTGAAGTACCGTGGCTGAAAGTAATGCTTCGCACTGTAATGCTTGATTAGTTCAAAGCGCTGTGTAAACATTAGCTAATGAAATCTCATAGTATCTCTGCAAGGCAAGCTCTGTTTCTCTTATATGGCAGATAAGGAAACGGAGATGCGTTTTCTTGCCCAAGGACACACTCCAAGATATGTATGGCACTGGAACCCTTATTTTCTAGTCCGTGATCATTTCCTTTACCCTACAGTGGGTTTTAGTCTACTTCAAGTACATATTAAGAATGCCTTAACTGTCAACAAATTACAGGTAGCACAAATAAATGTTTTTACTGAAAGTGTTATATAAAATTTAGAACTATAATTGCAATAATTTAGGAGGTTTTGATCCATTAAAAAAAAAGCATTATTTTCTTTCTTCACTCCAATATATGCAAAATCAGAAATGTAGGGTCATAAATCAAATGCATTGTTTTTGTAATACTGTTGTGCAAATATTCCTCATGACTATACAGAACAATGTACTTCACTCAATAGTTCAAGGACAAAACAACTACAGGCAGGTAAGGTGCTAAATGTATTAGCCTAAGTGGAGCTGATCTCATAGAGTGTGAATTCAGGTGTGAAGCTGGATGGACAAATGCTTCAAATCAAARTTCCAATCTCTGCAAGAAAGCTGCTCAGGATACAGCCAAGTTCTGCAAAGTTTCTACATATAGTTCAGTGAACTTGGGTTTTGTAGCAAACTTAAAGCCAGAGAAGTGGGCCTGAATAATAAGTTTGCTTTGCAGAATTTAGGTAGCTCAGTATGCTAAGGCATGGTTAATCCTGAGAAAGACTACAAAAATTATTTTTCTCTTTCTTAATCCCTATTATATGAATATTTCAGATGATCAAATATTACTATATTGAAAAGAACTGCTGTGTTTGCTCTACTTGTCATATAGTCATATCTTGAGTTATGAGCATGTGGCCTCAGGCTTTATTAGGCAAATATATAGGTATTTCTGGGCTAAGAGCATATAGGTTAATTCCTCATATGAAAGCATTGCAGCATCATTTTTGTCCCTTTCTCACCTGAGTTACTTTTACAGAGATGGTTTTCTGTAATGATATTTCATATGATCACCTGTGATGAAGCACCAGCAGTAGTCGCCATTCTTACTGGAGTCACCACTCGCTAGAGATGGAGCAAGGACTGAACCAATGTGTCAGTAAAACCACACCTTGCAGCCCTCAAGTAGCTTGCAGGTGCCAGGGTTAGGGCAGATGAGCGCATGAACACAGCTCCTGACAGCAGTTGGATGGGTACGACGTGGCGTGCCTAGCACTTGTCTTGAGATAGATGACTTACAAATCCTGGTATGATACACAAGCATGAATTAAGCGTGGCCAAAGTACACTCCAGCTTCCTGCAGTACCTGGCAGCTCTGGAAAGGGCTGCAGAATCCCAGGACAGGTGGGAAATCAGACGGCCATTTCCCCCTTCCTCACCCTCGGGCTCTGGCAGGGGATGGGGGCTGACAACAGGACACTTTCCCAGCCTAGAGGAACCCCCACTCTGCCTTGTACCCTCACAGTCTCACGCCACTGGCAGAAATAGAGTATGCCCCAGCCTTGGGGGTGCATGGCTGCCTGTGTGTGAGGCTGTGCATACAAGTATGTGAGATATGTATATATATACATATATTTATATACATATATACACATACATACACTCTTAAAAAAACAATAATTCAATGCTAACAGATAATCCACAGTGAATATTGACTGAAGTACTCTGGAGCATGCTAGATTCAAAAATTCACCCTTTTAAAACTAGCGGAGAGAGAGACTCCTGTGGGATTTTCTGAGAGAAACAACACTAAAGGCTAATAGGAATTTCGAGTTGAAGACCTTGAAGAGAAAAGAAACTGGAATTTCAGCATTGAGAATAGTCAAGAGAAGAGAAAGTAGAATGAAAAAAGAAATATAAAACATTCAGTCTTTTCTTAGGACTCATCTAAGCTACTGCATATAAAGCATGTGGAATGTAGGTCAGAATTCTTCAACGTGCAGAATTGTTATTTTCATCTTAGTACTTTTTTTGTTATTTGCTTTGTTTCATTTTCCTTGCGCTTCATCAGGATTTTTTTCTAAGTTAAGAGAAGTTAAGTGATGCCATTGCACATATAGATAAAAGTGATCAGGGACATTTCCTATGAAAGCAGGCCTTTTATAAATAAGTATACTTATAAATCTTGTAAATCTTTAAGACAAAGAGGGGGAGATTTTGAGGAGGAAGAGAACAGGCATGCAATAGTGAACTAAAACATTAAACTTTTTAATGCAGTTTTTATGCAGTAAAAGTGAGGACCAAACCTGAAGTTGAAAAAAATCAGCATCTCTGCTTTCAGAGCGTTTTACTTACTGATAGCATTTGAGGACCTGTGTCATGAACTGTATGTTACACCACCACAAACTTTCAGAGCTTTGCCCCTTACTGCAGGTTCAAACTATCCTTAAAATATAAATGTTGTTTTAGCATGGTTTACTTTATTAATAGGACTTCTATTAACTTCATGAGTGTGACCTTTTAAAGTCCTTTCAAAACTGGCCATATTTACTGTCTCCTTTGGACAATCTAGCCCTCTGAACTGCTGCACGCATGCATCTCCCTGATGCTTCTGCAGAATGTGAATGACTTCTGCTAGTTACCATGGGGACATGAGCAAGGACCATGAGATGCATAGCAACATGCTCCTATTTTTGCCATTTTTGCTTTCRTGACAAGGAAAGAGGAACTGCAATGCATACTAGAGTTTTTTCTTTCTGTTTATCTTTTTCTCACATGCACACATACACAAAACATTTGCTCCCTTTCAGCTAATACATAATAGATATATGTTGGATCTTCAAAAGCAAAGCACGAAATCAGATTACTGTGTTTTCAGGTCCCTAAAGAAATAACAGGAAACAATTACAAGAACTATTATACTTTTGAAATACAAACTTCAACAATCTTGAGGCAGTAAAAGATACCTGAATTATGCCACTTTTTAACAAAAATGAGAAGAAAACAAACTTTGGATAAAATCAAATATACATACACGTGCATATCTTGAGAAAGAGATATCTAGTCTTTAAAAGAACAAGGACTATTCAACACTAGAGTTGTATAAATTGGACAAACGTCAATGGAATGGATCAAGGGCTGTCGTCTTGATTTGGCCTTCTTTTCAGAAAAGAAATAGTGCTCTGGTAATTTAAAAAATAGTCAGCTCTTAGCTTAATATTTTAAGTGATAAGTTACCAACTGTGCTCCCCAGATTCTGTTTCTCTCTCCTCCTCTCTCCYTTTTCAAACTTACCCTTGTCCCTCTCAGGTCCTTTCTATATCAATAGCAATGAATTTAAGCATTGTTAAAACTATAATTTTCCAGCGAGATAAGTAATTCAGTAACAAGACAGAAATCAATGTTGCTTAGTCACATGCTATTTCTTCATTCTTTTATATAATTAGCATGAAAACCTTTCATTTTAACACGTAGATCTAATTATGTTCTCAAAGGATAAAGACAATGAAGACTTAAATTCTGCTTCTGGCATAATTTAAGCTGTCACAGCTTGCTATACTCATGGTCCCTCCTCCACTGAATCCTTAGATGAACAATTGCTCTGTCATTATTTTGGTGCCAATATTCATCTGGTATCATTTTATAAAAACATTTCATTCTCCAAGGACTAGATTGCTCTAAAAGTCTTTCAGACACAAAAGCAATAAATAACTAATTAGGTCAACAAGAAGACACGGCAATTTTTAACTGCCTACATGACGACATTGATGTAGAAATACCCTGACTTGCGATTTCTAGGGCAGCAGGAGTTGGTTTAGCAAAAAAGACAAACTTCTCATTTTGCTTTAAGAAGTGCACAGAAGAAACAGCAGGCACCTGAGACACAGAATAACAATCTCCTGTCGAGGAGTGTTGGGGACATAAACCCAAAACCCAGCCCTTTGAGCATCTTCCTCTCTCATGTATGGATGGGGCAGGGCTCCTGTCCCAGCAGACAAATACCACGAGGCAAGAGCCTGAGGCTGTTTGCAAAGACGTGGCATACATAAGGGGCAGCAGAGGACAGTGTGGATAGCTCATGCCAGAGTGAATCTGAATTTTCTTTTCTAACAGTGTTTGACTAATATTTAGCAGCAGGAACACACTGGAGTAGCCTGCTGGAGAATCTGAGTATTTATTAGGGCCCATCTAGAGCTATGAACGTTAGGTAGGTCCAGAAGTAATCACAGCTTTGTAGCTGTCTGTGCCATATTCTAGGGTAAAAACAATCTTCCACCACAGAGCCTCACATCACCCTTCCCTGTCCATCCCTTCCCACTCTCAGCACCTACCCAAGAGGTGCCCTGCCAGCAGGTAGGTGATGGAAATTTTCAAAGCCAACCAAAGAAGATAGCAGATATGCAGCTTCCGGAAAAACTAACAGCTTTCAGCACTTCAAATATGCTTTTCCAAGTAAAATGCTTTCCTTCCCCATGCTCTTGGTATTTATCTTACAGTCCTTCTTAGGGGGAGATTAAACCCTGGAAGCGAAATCCAGCTGAAAATCTGCAATTATCAAGGAGTGGGGGGGGGTCAAACAGCAAATGAATGGAACAATGGAAATTAATCTGATATTATTGGACAATACAGTTTGATTGCAATTACATGAACGTCAGCAAACTATGCATATATGGCAGATTTTCCACCTAATTATTTAAATAAGAGCTACATTTATGATATCCCATAGAGGATCATAAATATTCAAGGACCTAAATTTTCATTAGTACACTAGCAAGTAAATTTTCAGTGATGCATAGGGATTTAACTGCATGAGTCCCATTAATGTCACTACTTTGAAAATTTACTTCCTATGAACTTCTAGAGAGAGAATGGGAAAAAAATTAAAAAGTCTCTGTCATAATTTTAAGAAGATGACAGGGAAAAGCTTGTCATCACTTTGGCACTCTGGTACTTTAATCGGTAAAAGAATAATTTAAATCACATCTTCAGAAGTAAGCTCCATTTTAGGCACAGACACAGACGGTGATATTCTATCAAGAGTTTCTGCTGCACATTGCTAGACAATGTACTAATAGGCCTTTTTCTTTCCTGTAAATATTAATGGTAGGCCAATACTTCTTATCTTCTGGGAAGAGTATAGTGGGAACTCTTGTTCTTAAAATTAGAAATCAGACCCTGTATTTAGGGTCTGGAATTTCAAACTCTGGCACTGGGATTTCTTTTTTTTTTTTTTTTTGAGAGCTCAGTTCCCCTTTGACCAGCTGTTAAGTTACATTAATGAGACTAGAAAATTCTGTCTTTAATGAAAAAAAAAAATTATTTACGGGTGGCAGAATTTTAATTCAATAAAGATTAACATTTTTTGTCATGCAGAGTATTACTAACATGCTCTCTCTTTCTCTGAAATGTTTAAAACAAATTTTATATTCATGCCATATTTTTCTATTATGTCTATAATATAACATATGAGAGCAATCACAGTTTAGTTAAATATGTATAGTTTCTCCCAAAGAATGCATTGAAGGTTGTGGCAATTCATGCATCACTGCTAATTTTGTAGTCCAGCTGGGAGGAACAAGGAAAACTGTGGGAGAAGTCCTTGCACTGAGGTTAAAAACTTACAGACTCAAGAGGTTAAGAGGGGACTATGGTAACCAATACATACTTAGCGTGGGCATCACTAGAGAAAAGACCCAAGGTGAAGAGACATTATAGGCTTGGTTTCAGTATATGGACATGTGTGAAACTGCAAATTCACATTTGCTGGTTCAGTTGGGCATAGGTCCTTGAAGATAAAAAGAGCAATTAAAGAAGATGCAGATAGTTCTAACACAGTTGTTTCTTTGCATCAGTCTCTGCTGTAGAGTGACATTTTCTGTCGGGATTGCATTACCTGTCAATAATGATGAGGAGTGCTTAACGATTGAGTTGTCATAAGAAAAGATGCTGAAAGAAACTGATAATTGAAAAGCTTCAAGTCAACAGGCCTAAATGATAGACACCATAGAATTCAAAAGAATCTTAAGTTTGAGGGGACAGAGCAGCTAACAAAGTGCACAGGCTTTAATGAAAAGTGCCTATTATATCAGTAACTTAGAGGGTGACAAATTGTATGTCTCTAATTAAAAAGGCTTCAGAAGTGTTCCAAGAAGTTACAGATTAATGAGCGTTGCATCTGTATCAGGAAAGTAAAACAATAAACACCCGAAAGACCAGGATGTGATAAAGCCTAGCCTGCAGAGTTTTCTGAAGAGTCTCACTGATGATGTGCTAAAATTCAGTGAGTGTCACCAAAGTTAATAGGTAGCAGGCAGTTTCTTCAGTCCTTTGACAAGGTCCTGCACAGGAAATTAGTAAGGAAGGTAAATATTTGTGAACTAAAGCATTACTGGGGATCAAAATTGTCTAAGAGACAGAAAGTCTAGAATTAAACTGTCAGAGTTTGTTATGGGCAAACACAGAGTGCCTCAAAATCCCATCCCGAGATCAATGTTTTCTGGCATAGTCGTGGTCTGGAATATGGGGCCAGCAAAGCAAGCAGGTTGCAGAAGTTATGTAGGTTACAGAAGAGCAGAGAAGACTGTGAGRAACTTCAGGGAGACCAGACATTGAGCTCACGAAGTCCATCGTTAGGTTCAATAATGTTGGAGCACAGAAAATATATGGTAGAGAAAAAAATTTGGATTCCTCATATACTTTAAACAATTTCAAATTAACTTTCCTCCTGCTTCAGGGAGGAAGGATGCAAATGTAAGGAAAATGAGAGATGGCAGATTATAAATTGATAAGTGGAAATATCTGCTCAGAGTATTTTTCAATAGACTATGGAACTCATTGCTGCTGCAAGTCATCAAGGCTGAGAATTTATCAAGATTAAAGATGCTCTGACTTGCATTTTTCAAAGCAAATTAAGAAAATAACCCTTGTACAGAATTATAGTGGCTAATTCTAAGAAAAGGGAAGCAAAGAGATGAAAAGGATTTAACCTTGTGTTGGCTTGTGCTTGTCTTTAAAGCAGTAAATTTGCCTGTAGTTGGGTCTTATATTCTTCACAGCAGTAACTAGTTGTGCAAACAGACTGGTGTTTCTTGATCCAGAAAATAATTTCTGTAATCTTTGCTTTTTTTTCAGCTTCTCTTCTGGTTTCTCAAATTCATGTGTTCAGATCATAGAGGAGGGAGTGGCAAAGTCAAGAGAGTTCAGAGAGTTAAGATAGATCTTCATTTTTTTGCCTTTTCACTGTCTGACTGAAKGGCAATCAACCCTTGCTGTCACAACTGCAACCACAACTGGAAAATTGAGCAAGTGGGAAGTGGAAGGAAGGTTAATTCTAAATGTGATCTCTGAAGAAACAGGAATATCACCAAACGGATCTGGGTCTAGAGTTCAATGGATAATTATAAAATATTCTAAGGCAGGAACCTGTGCCCAGTGAAAGCAGACATGTTTAGACATCGGATTTGAGGGGCAATGAAAGAGTGAGTTATGACAGGGAAGGACTCAAGACGAGGCATAATGTATAATGAAAACATTGCCAAGATAATGATAAGTAGATGTACAGATTGGGAGAAGGTGAGTCTAGGGCTGGATAGAAATACAGCCATGAGAAAACAATTTTTTTAAAGACTTGTTCATTCTCACTTGTGTCTTCAGAACCTTGATTTATTTTATTTTCATGTGCCTGCTTGCCACCTGAAGGCTCCCCTACCTCCCTGTGCCTTCTGTTCTGAGATTGTGACAAGTGTGGAAGGTACTTCAATTAGAGAAAAAATGAGGTACAAAGCTGTGACTGTTTCTCTCCCTCCCATAGTGACTAGCACATTTTAAGAACCCAAACCTGGGGAAGATGGGAAAAAAAAAAAAGATGTTTTAAATGTATGCAGAAAGAATCAGAACTGCCCTAGACAAGCAAAGGAAAATTTCCTAACATTAATCTACACAGCAAAGAAAATTATTTTGCCAGTTTAGTTTTAAGTGCAAAATCTTTCATACACCTCCAGGAAGCTCTTTACTGGCAGAACAGTAATATAAAGACGCTAATGTGTCAAATCAAAATGTCACTCCCCTCCCCCTTATACAGATTCATTTCTCTCCCTCTCTTTGGCTGCCTCCCTCTGCATTCTCCAAGTTTAATCTGCAGCTTGACTTCAAATACAATAATTCACTAGCTCTAGACATGTGCTTAAAGGACTGCGTATAATTGTAATTCTGAAGAGATTAATACCTTATATTGATCCCCTATTTCTTCATCTATCTTGGCAGCATGTAGTATTTTGTAAGAAAAGGAAAAATGATTTGTTTCCCAAATGGTCCTGGTTTATTGCCTATTTGTGCAGCTGTTAGAACTCATGTGTTCTTCTAAAAACACTGTGGTAGAGTATGCAGAGTAAACATATGTAGATTTATTGGTTACAGTTGACAGCATATAGAAAAAGCTATAGTCTAGAATGAAAGCCTGCAGAAGTGTCTATTGATTTGAAAAAACAGGCTTTAGCTATTAAAAAAAATCCTTGCTGTGCACATGCACTTTGTGTCCCAATTCAATGGCTACATCTTGTAGGCAACGTGGATGTCTCCTATACCATAAACTGTGATGGTATTTCGTAAATGAACACCAATTTTCTGGAATGTATAGCATGTCCTAACGGAGGTGAACTATGTTTTAATTTGGTAAACGATTCTTATCACTGCAGCCATTTATCTGGTCATTAGATTAGCATTTTTTATTTTTTTTTTAAATAAGCAATTAAAATGGAAATGCAAAACTAATATGAAACAACAGGCTTCATCATATCTTTCAGGATGTACAGAAAGAGCTTGACTTAAAAAATAAGGGGTAGGGTAACACCCACAGATACTTACATGTGTTTGGCTTAAATATGCCAAAAAAATAGATACCATAGTGTGAAACTAGGAACTACATAAACCACCAAGGGAAGCACTTTCTAAAAGGGTTGCCTTGATTCTGTGAAATGCTGAATGCCTTTAACTTCTGTTTATTTAAATGAGAACTGATGCGATGCAAGGCCTTGCAGTGTATCTAAGTCTTTCTCACATAAAATAGAAAATGGCTCTTTAGTTACATAGCATATATTTGTGCTGTTTTTGCAAGAATACATATCTCAGCCTTCAATGAAGGAAGACATGTTTAAAGGCACAAACATACATGACATGACATAGATTTAAAAGGTTGATACTGACGATTCCAGACCTGGAGAATTTAGTAATGTATTAACAGATGTAGGCATACAAATAAAAGTGGTCACCACTTAACGTAGTCTGCTAAATCTTTTTAGAGATGTAAGAGAAAATCTATTTGAACAAAAAAACAGTCAGCACAATAATGAAAATATTTAGATTGCTATAATGTCAATAACCAAATAACTTCTATGGAAAATGACAATATGCAGTCTCGCAATGCATTCAAAATTCACTCAGCTACTCCATAAATAACTTGCCCTATGTGCATTTAAAGTGAATTTCTGGAGCTCTGTTGCACTGATTGTTAATACCAGCCCCTTGACTATGTGTTATGTACTAAATGAATCCACCCTTCAGTTATTATATTGAGGCAATATGATTTTGGTCTATGATTTATGCATAGAATATCTATGCATAATACTGCTAGTTCAAGATGTATTCAGAAAAAAACATATTTTGAAATATCTTTGGTTTTGTAAATTTAAACTGGAAGCTTGTGAAGTTTTCCAGTTAACATGATACTTGCAGAAAGATAGGAAAAAAACATACATATTGTTGGCTGGCACAGGCTGTCTATGCATTAGCATTTTGGACCATTTTGCAGAGGAATTTTGGCACATGAGAAATGGATTTCTTTCAGATGAAATTGAACAGGAATCCCCGATTCAGGTGCAGATCTAATGCACTACAAACCCTAATAGGCTTTAACCAGTGATATGGGCTCAGGACAGTTTCAAACCACATGCATAGTGAGGACATTTAATTCTGCAGACCAGGCTAAATGTAGCCTAAAGTAAAGTGCGCAAATTGCATATAATATTGGGGCTCTGGCATCAACTGCTTTGATCTAATGCTTTGCTCCTACTGAGCTAACCTGCTTGCTAATGTAGGCATAGCCATATATTTGCTTTCAGATCATCAGTGGCTTCCCTATTAAGGCCAGAAGCATAAATCAAATGAAAATAACTGGGATTCACAATTAAACAAAAGCCTTCATAGTTTTAACCATTTTTTCTTTTCATTAAAACTTCACAGAAGCAAGACCAGGTATAATTAATGAAGTCTTTTCTCAGCCAGGATTATTCTGAGGTATAAGCCTAATTAGTTTTCATCCATTCTTTGACTCATTTCTTGTCAGTTATGTAGAGTCAATGTAAAAAAATTACTGTTTTTCCTTTCCGTTGAAAAACTGAACTACTGAGATGAGAAAGCATAGGTTATCCAGACCCAGAAATTTACATTCAGTGAAGTGTTTTATTACCAAAAGAAAGGGGCGAGGGTGGTTTTAGGAAAATATTAATATGAATTTTGCTAGTGTTCCCATACTGCAAGCTTAAATGAGAATGACAAAACTGAGCACAAAAGCTTATCAATGCAACAGTGAACCAAGAACCTTTTCTGTATAAGCCAATCGGTAATACAAAATAAGAGAAAGATGGAGATGTCCTGAGGCAGTAAATTAGATTTTTTCTGGGTGTTTCTTTTATGTACAGAACATTTCCAGTGTCAGTACATGAAGCTTTTAAACATTAAAGCATTGCAACCCCCATTAACAGCATTATTGTGTATACTTTCAAAAGGCAAATGCCTGAATGACAAAAGCCTGTCTTTTTATTTCTAATTTCACTTCATCTTTGACTTGGTGAGATGATATGAACTGGGAACTAAATTTCACAGATGGTAATAGTGACTAGCTCAGGTGTAAGAATATATTACTTGCTTCTGTTCACAAATAATTTATACAGGCTGTAATCTAGCATGACACCCCTTGTTAGTTGATGAGTATGCTAGTAAACAAAAGCAAGAGTTGACAATTTTTCAGTCTTTAACAAATAAAAGTTTTGCCATCCCACTGAAACCAGTGATTCAGCAGTGATCCTTTAAATGTTCGATTAAACTATTATCTAAATCTTGGTCACATAAATATAACTTGTATTTTTTCTTTATTAGCCTCTACTCTCCATCAACATTTTGCAATCAGCTCCTTTTGCAGATCTTGAAGCCAGGAGTATAACACCACAAATACTTTTGCAGCTCGAGTTGTATCGATGCAGAGTTTACTTACTAGTCCTTTCCACCTCAGATGTGTCCATCTTAGCTTCTGGCAACCGTCTTCATCAAAGTTTCTAAGTTAACCCTATACCTCTGTGGCTTCATCTGCCTTCCTGTAAACTTTATAGCTAAGCATTGCATTACTCCATTGATTTATATCAGTCTGCTGTATTTCTGCAGGAGCCATCATGTAAAGACTCCTTTCCTTTCCCGGGCACTGTACCACATCTGTCTTTCATTTCAGACATTTCACATTGCTGAGAAAGCATTTATGGTTATTTTTGGCCAGCTGCCCACTTTTGCCTGCTTTGTAGAGGACTTGTTTCTTTTTAAAAAAATTATCCTAAGGATCAAAGTCATATAGAAATTACAGAAATTATAGAAATACCAAATACTGTTTCACTTATTGAACAGAAAACAAAGTGCAAAATGTGAGGCCCGTGTTTTATATCTCAAAGTTTTAAGAATTTGGAAGCAATTTTGGGAATGGCTTACAAACTGATGAAACCTACAAGGCATCTGAGTGAGAAGACTGCACAGGTATGTTGAGAGATGTTTAGAGCCAAATTGAGGTGCATTGCAAAAAGGACAGATAAAGAAACTTCCTTGCCATGGGCATAATCAGATCTGGGTTAATCAGATTAATGTCTGTGCTTCTGTTGTGGTTTAACCCGGCAGGCAGCCAAACACCATGCAGCTGCTCACATCACAGTGGGATGGGGGAGAGAATTGGGAAAAAAAAAAAAAGTAAAATTCGTGGATTGAGATAAATACAGTTTAATAGAACAGAAAAGGAGGGAATAATAATAATAATAATAATAATAATAATAATAATAATGATGGTAGAATATACAAAATGAATGATGCACAATGCAATTGCTCACCACCCGCCGACCGGTAACCAAGCAGCAATCGCTACTTCCTGGACCACGCCTCCTATTTATATACTGAGCGTGACATCATATGATATGGAATACCCCGTTGGCCAGTTGGGTCAGCTATCCTAGTTATGCTCCCTCCCAGCTTCTTGTGCACCTGGCAGAGCATGGGAAGCTGAAGAGTCCTTGACTAGCAGACTACTTAGTAACAACTAAAAACACTAGTGTGTTATCAACATTCTTATACTAAATGCAAAACACAGCACCAGGAAGAAATTTAACTCTATCCCAGCCAAAACCAGGACAGCTTCTTTTCAACTCTTATGTCTCAAAAAATAGAGAACAGGTTTATGAGTTTTCTCTAAATGTAATATGAGATGGTAGTCAGTTATTTTATCAGCTCTCAACATTTTGTACAACAAATGCAAAGGTGACAGGCTATCGAGAAGCAGTGGGATTTAATGCAAACAGCATGACCCTATGAGTCAGGAAACCAAAATTCTCCTCCTGATCTTGCTCAGTAGCTTTGGCAAAATAATTTTTTTTGCCTCTCTTTGTTTTGAGCACTATGTAAGTGCTAGTTAATACTAGTAATAGGCAGAAACAGTAGCAAGATTCCTGAATTACATTTGTACAGTGGGAGGGAAAAATGTTTTACCTTCCTCAGTACAGGGAGAGAAAATAATTTGATTCAGCTTCAAGGTTCTCCACTTCAGAGGAAGAGCTGGAAAAATATTCTTACAAACCCCTATGAAACATATCCTGTAAAAGTATGCTGTACATGTGTAAGAAGTATTTAAGAGTATTAGATGTATATTTTTAGATGGCCTTTTACATACAAAGGATTTTATCTATTTTTTAAATGACAGTAACCTAATCACATAATTATGTGCAAGGAAAAGTGCCATAGTTATTGATTAGAAAATCATAGCTGAATAATAAACACTGCAGATTRAAGGCTCCCTTTTCACCTGATAGTTCCTTCTCAAAGCTGTCTTTCTTTTGCATCTTTGCTTATGCAGGCTGCAGGGGTTGGTAGTCAAACTGTAATGTACCTCCCTTATTTAGAAGTCACCCATGTTCTAAACCTTTAGGGGGATGCAGTGAAGCTTAATATATGTCACAGCAGCCAAACAAACATATTGTCAGATCCACTGTCAGGATCACCTGCAAGCAAACTGATAGCTCATTTCCTAGAGCAGTCTTCTAAGGGGAGCCTCAGGTTTTCTAGTTTGTTTTTTTTTTCAGGATTTTAAGAAACTAATTTTCTCTGCCCCTCTTAAATGACATGGTCAGAAATTTCTTACAACACGTAGGCAAAAAGTTATATGTGCCTGATTCTAATTTATACTTTACAAATCCTTACATTTTGACAGCTAGCATATCTGCCACTATGATATCAGAGTGACTGTTGTAAATTGAATATGAATACACACACTTTAGCAAAGAGCAATGAAGCAAAGGAGTAGTATTTGTGGTCAGAGATACTCAACGTCTCTTTAAAAAGTTGCAGGGGTCTCTGGACTTTTCCTAAGTCTTGCACTTGAGGGACAGTCACAGTCAAAGCAGGTGGTTTGTAAGGAAGACCTGGAATATTTTATCTATCACTCAATCAAATTAAAAAAAAAAAAAAAGAAAAAAAGGGGTTGTCTTTCACTCTGCTGGAACAGAATGGTTTTGCAAGTTCTGCATCCGCCAGAAAACAAAAAATGAAAAAACTTTCCATACCTTCTAACAATTCTCACTGTAATTAAGATACTCTATATTACTTTTGTGTTATGGCAGCCATTTTGTATTTATTCTTATATGTGAAAAAAGGTCATATGGCATTGGAGGTGATAAACTGAATTTTTTCATCTTTAGACCAAGTGAAGCTACACATCAATTGAAAGCAAAACAGACCAATCAACAACAGATAGCTGAGAAAGTGTCTCTAAAGCAGAGGTCGTTAGGACATGGCCTCAGCAGCCAAGAATAAATCCGTAGGAGGGTGAACATGAAGTACTACGACCTCTAGGTCCAGAACATAAGTCACAGCCATACTAGACCTTGCTTGAAACTAATGAGCTATGGTCAGTGGAGTCCAATTGTTTGCTTTGCTCTGTAAAGATTAGTAATGGAGCAAAACTGAAGGAAGATGAAGCTATAAGAATTTGACTTTTGCAGATTAAATTTGTGAAGCTGTTCATTTATTTACAGGAATTTATAGGAGTGTCTGATTGCTTTTCTCCTGTTTTAAATTGAACAGCGTGCATCTCCTGTCTCAAGGTAAGAAAAATAAGACCTTGCCAACTAACAGGCTTGTGAAAATGGCTTTGTTAGAAAAGCTCTTTCTGATTGTTGGAAAGACTTTTCCTTTTCCTGCTTACTTCTGCCCATCAATGAAGCAAAAGTTACTCACAAAAAATCCCTCTGAAAGGTTGGAAGCTGCAAAGTTTTCATAGTTGTCTGGAAACAAGTGAGTTTACAAACTTGTTTGGAACAACAGAGTAAAGCAGAGTAAAGAAGTTTTTCCTATGTATCAGTCAGCAAAGAAAAGCCCATCAGTAGGGCTCCCAGGTTTCTGGTGCTGCGGCAATTTTGTAATTCCAGTGAGACAGCAAATATGATGACATGGTAAAAATGGCTTTTTTTACCATGAAAATAGTCTCTGCATGAGAGAGTCTCTGCACTCCTTTCATTCAGGAGACTTGAGAGGTGCTCTCGGTTGCGTGCAGTAAGTACGTCCATAGGTTTCCTCGAGTTGCATCTCTAAATCATGGGTACACCTGCTGCAGTTTTGCCAATCCTGGTGGCCCTGCAGGGCCTGCCTGCTGCCTTCGGGCAGTCTGGCTCCAGGCTGAGATTTGCTGATGGCACCTAAGAGCTGAAGGGAGATGCTGAGAGTGCTGGCAGAGTAATGCTTTGTGTGCGGCTGGGCTTTCTCAAGTGTGGGGAAAGGGCTGAACACACGAATGCCTTCATGGAGGTTTTCCATAGAGTCAAGCAGGAATGAAAGAGGCAGTCCTGATTTCCACAGTATGAGGAAGGAAAATACAAAGCAGATGAGAGTCTTTCTTTTCCATTTCTGAGCTTTTCTGTAGGTAGGGTAGAGGAAAGGAAGGTCTTGGAGATCATCACTGGGCCACAGGATCATGGCACAACAAACCAATGGTACTGCGCAATGACTCCAACGTGCCATTTCCATTGCAAGGCTTGACACTGAATTACTGTGAAGTAATGTGAAGCTGGCCAAGGCACGTTGTCTGAATGTCAAGCCATGATCAGTGCTTCTTCCTGCCTGTCAGCCGAGGGATTCTCTGGCCATCTGGTTTGACTGTCTCAATCTGTAGTGACTGTCTGTCCTACAGGTATTACGGAGATGACAACTCGTTTATGCATATATGATTTTGCTTTAAGCCATCTAGCACAGGCACTGAGAGGAGAGGAGAACTGACTGCAGTGTAGACATTTGCTAAATTAGATTTACGTTAACAGACACCATTTGCTGCCATGTGTCTGTCAGATCCCCAGCTGAAGGCTTGTTGGACAGAGGTTCTTTACTGCCTACTCCCTTTGAAAAATGAGTCTCTGGAATTTTTATAAGTATTTTACCTGTTTGGAGAGCACCACAACATAATAGAAATAATAAATAAAAATACATGTAGGAAATGTAATAAGGAAACATAAACATTACTTTAAGTTAGTTTTATTTAATCATTGCCATTACTACTACRGAAAAATAAGATTATATTCCCACCAGGTGAGTCACTGAAAGCTCATGTCCATGATAAATCACTTTGGCAGATGATGTCCGAAGAAAGCTTAGCATTCCTCAAATTCTGAAATGTATATGCCAGCTATCACTTAAATAGTATCTGGGATTTATTTTGAACAGAGGCAGCCAGAGACTTATAATGGCAAGAACAGCTGCAGAAACATTTGAGGCTTTGACCTTCAACACTGATGATGATACAAAGTTGTTTTCTGTAGTATTTAATCTGAATGTTGCCTTTGTACTTAGCTGCTAGCTCCAGCCATTCCTTCTGTTTTCTTGTGTCAACCGTAACACATTTTCTCCATCAACCTCTTCATATTCTTTTCTCCCGTATCCCTTCTCTTTCCTTCTTTGTTTCTTTTTTTTTTTTTTACAGCTAAATCACTGTTTTGTCCTTCTTCCCGTCTCAATTTAAAAATACAGAATTCACATTGGTAGTTGCACAGTAACACCCTGCATGCATATTACAGTTCTTACTATCCTTAGAGCATAAGCTTTTGGGAACTTGAACTATCTCCTCTAGTTCTCAGTATTATAGAAGGCTGGGATMAGGGTTTACAGTATCAGGGGTAATAATAGCATATGCTGCAGTTTTTCAGATGCCAATGAGATAGCTCAAGTTTCACAAGTTCTAATTCAGTTAACTAGATATTACCTGTGCCTATGCACAACTAAGAAGTAGAATAACAGAGACTATAAATGGCAGATTTCATTAAGGTCTCTGGTTATTTATCTATGACAAAGGGACATTTTATCCTGTGTATTGCTATATGAAAGCATGTGCTTTAAAACAATTTGTCTTTCCATTAACTTTCTTTCTTTATTCACCTTARCTCAACTGGCTTGCTGGCCTTCTACTTGTTAATGAAGCTGTCTTCAAGGTAGGTATGGGGATATTCACAGTTCTTGTTGCTTTACCATAGTTTGATATAAGCCTCTACATATTTAGTATTCTGAAAATTTATCTCTTCTGTGGATCATATCCTAGTTCTCATGAAGACAGCAACATAACACACTGATTTGTCATGGCAATCACTATGTCACAGATACTTTTCAGACACTTTTGAAAATGGTTTCTAGACCTCTTTTCTGTTTCCCAACATCTCTGCTGGGGTTTGACATTAGCCCAAGCAGCCCAAGAGCTTCGTCTAACACTGGTGCTTGTTTGCACTCTGTGATCTCCCCACGTCAGCAGCACGGGTGCTGGCTGACACGGACCACTACTCCACCTGCACAGGTCTCACTGCGTGGGGGGCACGGATCAGCTGCAGCAGCAAAGAGGTGGAAGGCTGAAAGTGAAAATGGGAGTGCTGCTCAGAGGCTATACACGTACAGCTTTGCTAACAGCCTCCCCAAGCCTTACTCCCTAACAGCAATTTAGAAATGTATTATGTCATTTCTATTACAGTTGTTCATCCTGCATACTTGCAGTGAGACCGCTCAGCATGGCAGGTGCCAGGCTGATAGAACCACGGCTTGACTGTACAGGCACTAGTATAGAGCCGGGTGCCTCTTGGTCTAGCTTCCGCAGGGGCTGCAGCTGTGGACATTTTAAAAAGGCACATAAGGTATGCCACAGTCAAGATGTGTTGGAGGTGGCAATGCTCTAGGCTGGCCCCACAGGCTGGCAGGGATACCTGGAAGCAGAGCCCAGGGGTTGGAGGAGGTGCACCCATGCTGGCTGTGCACCCCGGCACCCAGTGCTCCAAGGCACAAGCTGTGCTTGTGGTCACACCAGGCTGGCACCCCAGCTGTGACCTGGGAGCTTTCCTGCAGCGATACACCAGGGACATCTGCCAAATCTGACCTCCAAAGAGTCCTTAGGAGGCTGTGCAGTGACAGRCAATGAGACTAAGCCTTTGTTCTGTATAAACTAGAGAATCACCTGAGAACACAGTTTTGAGACACAAGAAATGGCAATAGCAGCAAATGTATTCACTGAAAGAAAAGAATATCATTGGGGCATTTTTATTGAAGCAAAATATTTCACTGTACACTTTTACAGTCTCTGAATAATTTAGGAATGCAAACACCTTAGAACTTGCYTTAATATTTCAATACTCTGTCAAGGTTATCCACACTACACAGTGGTTTACCACATGTAGAAGAGCTGTGGTTTTGATTGAAAAAGGATATTATAGCAGTCAGAAGCCCTCTAAACTATATGTGCCCATAAAAATTATTTTCAGTAGTTTTTACTGGATTTTTCTTGCATTTAAACTCTCTATCAGTTTTGGACATCTCAGAAGTCAGGTAATGCTTTAAAACACACTAAGTATGGAAAGAAAAATGTCTGCATTGTGCTAAGCTCTGGATATTTAAAATATTTAGTACAAAATAGTTAGTGAATTTGAAGAAATGGTGAATGGGGAAATTGGTCTTAGGACCAGGCAATTGACAAGGATAAATTGAATACCAGTATGCGAACATATATGCCAGCTGCACAGAGCTGAAAGGCCTGGCATGCTACATAATTTTACAAACTGTTTCTCAGTTGACCCTTCAGGGTACAATGAAATGCTCTTCAGTACAGTTCCCTGGAAACTGGCAGGAGATTGTGCCTTCTTTAATGCTTAAGAGGCTATTGAGTAATATGCAATTCATGCAGCCATTTCTGGTGCTGACTCGTGGAGAGGGATGTGTGGACTGATCGTGGCCTTGCATATATTTTCTAGATGTAGAACTATCATCTCATCCACATCTCCATCCACCTCAGCAAACACCCTTGTGAGCAGAACAGGCAGTCACCTGTAACAGGTAAGACAGAGCTGGCACAGAGCGCAGACTGGAAGAGAGAGTAACGCTGACTGTACACAAAAGAGACAAAAGAAAGTGAWCTAGCGAAACCGGAGAAAAAGAAGGAGAAATGAAGGAGCCATGAGGTGAATGTACAAGGTGTATGGGGATGGTAGGTGCATGGGTGAGAGGCTTACAAAATGCTGTGCTTTTTAATGTCAGTAATCCTTATTCACACTTGAAGAAATCCAGCATTTCCTTGATTCAGTTTGCCTGATTCACAGCATCAAGAAGCATGAGTCTTTCATGAGTTCTGACAATCCCATTTTCTAAACAGGGAAGTCAATGTAGTGACAGTACAAGTTGCACGCATTTCAAGTCTCATTTTCCATTTTCTCAAAACAAAAAAAGGCTTTTTACGCTTTTCCAGATAACAGCAGATAAAACTATGCGTATGTGTATATGTATGTGTATACACATGCACACACAAACCATTTTTCAAATTTGTTGCACAAGCAACAGGAATGTTACCTACAAGAATAGCCGGCTTGCATGAACTGGGGTTACTCACTGATGATAAAAAAAAAAAAAAAAAAGAAAAAAGAGAAGAATCTGACTTACATGACTATAGAGCAATTACAGGAAAATGCTTGTACCTTTACTACCAGCCTCCCCAAGCCTTACTCCCTGACAGCAATTTAGAAATTTATGATATCATTATTATTACAGTTGTTCATCCTACATACTTCAGTAACTTACACTGCATTATTATGGGTCTCCACAAATAAACATCTGGCTTTTATATATGCAACCCCCCCATGCATTGCAAATTCCATTCCAAATTGTGCAAATTCATAGGTGTTTAAACTTATGCAACACATCATAGGATTTTAGCAGATTTACAGTGCGGTAAAAAAATAAAAGCCAAGAGCAAACCACTAATCTGTTAGAAACCAGGCAGCCAAGAAAACATGTATACTTCTCAGGCTATGCATATGCAYAGCCCTTTTGCCTAGCCACTGTCTTCCTAGCTTCATATCTATCTTTCCTCTCCATGCTACCCAAAATCATATTTGAAAATGGTAATATAAATAATGCTGAAAATAGAACATCTTGCAAATGGTTGTGGTTTGGGAACCTACATACTTCTCTTCCCTAACATCAACAGGGTGGGTGCATCCCCACCTTTCTGAAGTGTAGACTCCTCTTCGTTTAAGATTAGCATTTGGGACTGTAGTCTTTTGGCAGTTTACCTCCAGCAAGTGCAATCTTTGTTCAGCACTGAAGTTTTGTTCTTTTCTGAGGTCAGTAAGATGCCCATGTTTCCTTGATTCAATATCAAGGATGAAAAGCTATATCAAGCCTTTCGTGGGTGCCTGAGAACGAGTTTTCACTTGCTAATCGCACAGCGTTATGTAAGGACAAGCCACAGCCCCTCTCAAATCACAAGTCTAATTCACTGAAGTGAAAGTATTTTCTTTGGAGTAGGTACCCCTCCATCCACATGTGCTCCTTTACGCACAAACACAATGTTTGCCCAGTTCTTTGTTTAAGTGTGTCTAGACGTTGGGTCTCACCTGGGGCCTTTTCTTTCAATTGCATCTTGAAAAAATTATTCCAGGGAATAGCCATAGATAGAGAAAATCCTCCATGGTTGGAGGCTAACTCTGTTGGTTTATCTGATTAAAGGCTAATCAAATTGCTAATCAGGAGTGGGCAGAGAATCATTGACAGGTGGAGGAACCCAAGCGATCAGACCAGTGAAGAACAGAAAACACTAAGTTTTCACACGGCAAGGAATGATTAGGCCATTGTCCCTGCTGTGAAACCCACCAAAGAAACTCTCTGCCYGACAGACTAAGGCAGTCGCTTTTGAAAGGGGTATAGGATCGATGGTGGGATGCAGGGGAAAGATTTTGGGATGGAGCAGATGAGGTGTTTAGGATCATACAATACCTATTGGATGTTTAAAGGAGGGAAGGCAGGATGATAAAGGGAGGGATCAAGGCAGATCAGGGAGGAACAAGCATAGGAAAAAGAAGAGGAGGGAGGATGAAAGGGTCCAGTCACACTTAAGCAGGCAGCCAATCAGTTCATTTTTCAGAGCACTATGCTTGATGGCTACAGTCTGTTCTATTTTCTTATTATATCCTACTTCTAACTGGATGTTGGGTGAGCGTTCCCCCTGTTTAGAGCCGGTGCAGGTGCAGACTGTCGGGGACCTTGAAGTGGAGTGAGCCAGTGGTGCGACAGGAGCAGCGGTGCCCCCACCTCAGGGAGAGCATGCTTGGGGTGGGGGCACAGGACAGGGCCAGCAGTTGCAACAACCCACAGTAGGTGCACGTGTGCGAACAACTAGTGAACTTTAAATCAGAGAAGCAGGCAAGTAGGAAAGATAAGAGCTATGGAAGTGGTTTTACCTTCCTTGAGGATGGGGATCAGGCTCAGGAGTGGCTGGAGCTGGGATCTGGGATGAAAAGAGCAACCTCCCACCACTCTGGTGCAGGAAGAGGGAAACTCCTGGGTCCCACAGTCCACCAGGTTCAGCTACCTCAGACTCCACAGTAGTTAACCTGTTTAGTTATCTTCATCGGTCACCACCGGTGAGTCAGGAACACAGGGTTGTATCATATCTAACTGTTCAGCCATGCCGGCTGGAGTGGCTGGATGCCATCACRTTGCTTCTACTCTCCTGTTGTAAAGCAACAATGGGCTTAGGAAGACTATCCGGACTGCCATGCCAGCAGTGCCCCCAGTCCTGTGACAATTCCTTTGGTCCCACAGCACAGGTGTTCAAGAGAGAGACTGAAGCACAGGACAGTCAAGAAATTACCTAATTACTCTGATGGAACTAGCTGAAGGGCATTACTGCAATGCTGAGAAACAGCAAACTCACTGGCTTGAGAAAGCAATCAAAACAGGAAGGCAAGTCTAACATTTTTAGTCTTTTATTAACTGACTTCAAGTTCTAATAAAACTCTTGAGTTTGTCTTCTATGAAAAATAACATTTTTCAAGTAGCAATATAATCTCAGCTCCAGAAGTACAATTTATCCGGAAGAGATTTATTTTTCTTAATTGAAAGTGAGGTGAAGATACATCTAACCAAAGGCTCCCGAGACATAAAATCAAGGTATACATTTTTATAAAACCTACTGAGCAGAGGACAAAATACACACATGTGTGCACACACACACATATATGAACACACACACATACATATAAATATATGCATGATAGCAAATCTTCCTAGTACACTAATCATAAGATTTTTACTTCAATCAATTCACCACTTCCATTGCCATTAAAGAAGTTTGGGACAACAAATGAAATTTGCTGAGTAACCAGAAGGCCAACTATTTTTGACAGTGATAGTCCAAAGGGAAGGAAGCAAGTTTCAAGACGATCCTCCATCCTTGAAAATAGTCTTTTCCAATTTGATTAGGAAGCCATTAGGGTGAGTGCCTCCATCAATTTCAATCATTATGGTGTCCTGCAGAAAGACTGCTGAACTTGGAAGAATCCAGGATTTAAAGCAATTTATAATGCTCTGGAGAACCATTGCACATCCTGGATAAGACTATCCAACACTCTGACTCCCATTAAGTATTAATGGGTCTGGTCGGTGATATCTAATAAAGGAAAATCTGACTATTGCTTTGCATTACATGATACTCCTACAGCACAATATAACAGAAGATTTAGCATCCTAGCAACTTCATTTAAATTCACATAAAATGGAGGCCAAGCTGAGAAAAGGGTTTCTCTAACAGCGAGACTCTGACAGACTCATAAATGTGACTCACAGGTAGCACTGCTTCTGGGCCTGTCTGCAAGTGTAAATGACTTGTTTGCATGCTCTATCCATCTCAGCAGAGGGTCTTCCAAGGCTAAGCACAAGTGCAAGACTGAAGGTGAGACTGGAAACGGTGCTATTCATAAACAGGGGAGGAAAGGCAGATTGTACAGTGGCAGGAGGAAGCAGAAAGGATTGATTAGATACTCCTAGAGTACCTCCTTATAGAACAATGCGCTTCTCACGCTTGGTCCCCTGTATGATCTCTCCTTCTCACTTATACATGATTTGTAGGCTGAAGAACCTTTTCTCTGTCCCTTGCTGCTCCTCTGTGTGAGGACAAGAGGGAAACTGAAGGCTTTGTGCGGAACAAGTGGCCATCTACATCAGGTACCACGTGCACAGCACACTAGGAGCCCCTTTTTTTGTCCAAGGACGCAAAAGCAAGCACTACAAGACATAAGTCTACATTCTGTATTCAGTGATGAGCAGGTGTTAGCAGTGCTTTTACTCATCTGTGTTACTAAGTACCTAGCAGACCTTTTAACAGATCAGGACCTCATTGCACTAAACCACTGTAGAGTCATAGAACAAAAAGACAGTCTCTTTTCCCAAGAGATTGCAAGAGATAACAGATGGATTAAGGCAGAGTAGGTCTACAAGTCCCACTATAGTGGGGGGGACTACAAGTTGGATAATATTAGTCAACGTAAGAAACTGTGGTCTCAGCKATCTTATGTAGTTCTCATGACACTGGACTGGAAACATCTTCTCCCTCTAACCTCCCTCCCTCCCATCCTAACCATCAAACTCCAAGCTGGTCTATCAACAGTTTGAATACATCAGTGATCATCAGGGGCTGACATAAATATTAAAAATCTTCATTATAGTGAATTTCCTCTATTATTAAGAAAGATCAGCAAGGCAAAATTGGAGCAGTATTAAATGAATATATTCATACAAGTTATTAGTCAATGTAATAAGTCTGCAACCTAATCTATTCCAAAAATAATCACAGCAAAATAAACATAATTAAAAACATCCAAGCTGACATATGTCAGGACAAAGTATCTTTAGTAGAAAACTACCACTGATTGTGAATCATATAACAAGAACGGAAATGAAACTTTTTGTTAACTTTAGGAGGTGTCGTGCCTACTTCTGATTCTAATCTAGATGAGATTAAGCTTGTGGTTTAATGAACTCAGCCAACAAACAGACACACTAACAGGCAGAAGTTCACAGAAGCAATGCAATTTAATTATTTGTTTGCTTTCCATACTCCGCTGTGCATCTGTGAAAGAAAGAAAAAGACAGAAAGAAAAAGTCAGTTCCATATGCCATGTGGCTACTTAAGCACTTCTTACTATGCCTTCCAGGAAGACCTGTATTTCTTTTCCACCCGAAGCCTGATCTTGCTGATTATTGTTTCTGAAAGAAGCCAAGAGGGATAACCTGGCACTAGACTGAGAGGTAAGTATCCAATAAGCAAATTCTTTTTTTATCTCCCTGCTACAGGGAAACCCAAATTTCATTTGTTAAGGAGATAGTTTCCTTGAAACTAAATTAGCCCTCAATTTTTCAATTAATATAAAGCAAGAAAGCACACTTCCTTGTAATGTTTCCTTTTCTGCAGCAGTGGTCCCCAGCCAGCTGGCAGCTCACCACTTGCATATCCCTTGGAAGCTGCTTGGTGATCTAGTGTCTTCCAAGAAAGGCAAAGTATCATGCTGTTGCCCAAAGCACACTCCACTGTCACTCTGCTTGCTTGTGGGCCATCACAAGTTTGGAGCTGCTGAAAGCTAACATAAGAGTGGAAGGAGTCACACAGCCTATGTCTATGACATATTTGTCCCCACATCCAGATGTCCCCATGCCAGCTTCTCTCTTCCTCCAACGTCCTGGGGATGCCCACACAACTGAAGCCTGGGGAGGTGTTGCAGGTCTCAGAGCTGCAACCCGCTCTGCATGGTTCCTTGTATAAAAACAAACTTGCCAGATAAGACCGAAGGTCAAACTACCATAGCCTCTGCAGCATCCTGATCTTTGGATGGTCACTGCAGTCATCAGGGTGCAGCTGCAATGCAGTCTGTACTGTTCTTGGAAGAAAGCTGTGATCCCAAGTGCCTGCTACTTGAGCTGAAAACACGGCATCATAACATCTCCTTTACTCTCACCAAGTCCTGCTGAACTTGCACTCTACCGTCCTCTGGAAGAAACATAAGGCAGGACTGGTTAGTACCAATAACTCAGCAGTACTCTGGCTCTGACAGCTTCTCCAAATTCTCATGCCAAACAGACCACTAAGCCTCACTCTGCACCCAGAGGCTCGTTTTTGAGCTCATTCCCCATGACTCTAAAAAACTGCACAGTGAACCCATAATAAAATCATAACTTTCATGTTGATATGGCTAAAACCCAATTAGGACAGTACTGAGAATGTTGTATATGGAAAACCCCATATTTGTTATTCTGCAGACACTAGAATGTCAGAAGCTGTCAGCTATTTTAGGTATCAGGAAGGGAGTGAATATTGAGTTCATAATGATACTTGGTACACAAACACAATGCTTGATAGCACTGCTGTTACTTAGCAATGCTGTGAGAATCCATTTTAATATGGAGACTTAATAGTAATTGTAAATGCACCTTAATAAAGCAGAAGTTTGTAAAATAATAATACACTATGTATACTACTGTGTCTGCCTTTAGTATGTTAAATAAAAATAATTTTAAAAACCTACTTGTATTTCTGAGTCAGCTGTGACTCTGAGTTGTCACTTTGACTGCATAGATTCTGGACCCAGTCTTTTGCTTTGCATTATCCCTGCTTCCAAAGACTGTGCAGTAGAAGATAGAAGTTCCATTGTTGTCTTTTATTCTCAGGTATATGACAAAGAGTGTAGATAAATATTTAATAATTCTGATAGACCACTGAGACTTTACTGACAAAAAACAAATCCTAATTTGTCTTTCTATGTTGTTATCTTCCGCTGCATTTATCATTTCCTATTCACCCCTACTAAAGTTTAGAAAGTGTTTGCTTAGGTACTGATAGTGTTCACATCAAGTACTTCTCAACAACTAGAAATGCTAGTTTTGACAACCTTAATTCTATTATTAGGTCTGCCTCGCCAACAAAACCCTGCTAACCTAGAGAAGCGATGCTTCCCATCTTCTACTTTAAGCCAGTGAAAAAAGAGAGAGAAACAATTTACAAGTTGTGAAAGCACAATGTCATGTTCTTCTCTCCTTCCCAATTTATCATAAAAAATATACTAGATGTTATGATTCATATAGTGAAATGCAATGTATTTAAGTTTAAACAAAAACTACAGCAGTGCCTAACTTCAGGCAGAGCAGAAATGATAGAGAATTTGAGTTTCTTCTTTCTGTAGTTCTTTCCTTGATCAAGTCTAACCACCATTTTTCTTGCACCTACAAATCTCTCAGATAGATAGATGATACTTAATGGCTTGCCTTGAGACATGATTTTTAATCCTCAAAAGGAAAGACCAGAAAATCCTCAAATACACAAAAAAAACCCCAGAGGTGATTTATAGATTACACCTCATAACTCTGATAGAGGAGGAAATACATTTTTTGGATTGTAAGGAATTTAAATGAGCGTAGCTTTTTGATGGATTCTAAACTATGCGTGAATGGGTGAGATGAAAATGCATTTAGCAAACTAGTGCATTCTTATTCTCACCCAGGCTGGCAGATCAGAAGAGGCAGCTTTAGTTATTCTCATTCAAGGCTATAACATCTCTAAAAAGCTGTAGTGTAAATACAGACAATAAATTAAAAAAAAAAATTGAAAGAATAATTAAATTATGATTCCCGCTTAGAAGGTCAAGTGATTAGCTTTAGATTTAAGTAATATGTGCTAAAAATGAGTCATTTAACTTGATTTATTAAAAAATAAGTTCAGCAAATAGGGAAATGAAACAACCATGTAAATAGTTTAAAAGATTATTCAAGGCCAGTCATAACACACTTTCTCAATTTTTTTTTTCCTAATCAAGAAGAATGTTTAAAGTCTTTGAAAAATATTTGCTCATCAAAATAGTTCAAAAATCTAGAAACTAAAGAAAATATTTGTTTTGGGGTTGTATAATCTTTTGAAATTAACTGTTAAAAGGTAAACAGAATATGCTATTCAAAAACAACAGTAAAAGCTGTTTTTACAAAAGGCTGAAATAAAGCATTTTAGCATTCCTAAAACGAGCCATTGGTACTGATGCCCACCTTTGAGCAGCCCAACCAACCATCCTCCCAACAGCTTTTTTTCTCCTCATTACCCACATGACTCTCCTTGGCTTTCAATACCAGATGTAAAAATAAAGAGAAAGCAATGTGGTAGAGAGTGAAACCTAGCTAGAAGAAGGGTGAAAGACACTCCCCCACACCCATGGTATGGTCCATACCAAACAGCAGGCACACATCCCACCCAGAGCCACTCATTAATAGCTCATCTGCCCTCCCAAAGGTCAGGTATGAAAACTTTCTGGCCATTTCAAAAGGAAAAGATTAAAGCACACAGCCCGGTCTTCTGGATTGGCAAAGAGAACCATGAGCACTGCAAATTCACACAGAGAAAGTCATACCCACTAGTTCTTCACACATGCAGCAATACTTGCTCTACTTACCCGGGTTATGTCAGTTCTAGCCAACAACAATATCCAGCTACAATTTTTAGGCAAAATAGTGCTGAAGAACATATTCACAAAGCCAACTTTAAGTTCATCTCATTCTTCTAGGCTGAAAACAATTTGCATTCAGTCTTAGCTTTGGAAAGTAAATGTAATGATGTAGGTAATTTCCTCCTATTCATGAATAGCAGTGGATATTTTTTATACTGTTAGACATTTCTGCAGCATTTAGAAATGCTATTTCACGCTCACCCAGTGTTATTGGACATAGAGAAAAAAATAATGTATCAGAATGTTTTTTCAGGAACATACAAAATCAGCAGTCACAGCCAGCCGTACCTCCCGTGCTAGCCTTACTGTATGGGGTATAAAAGTACTTCCTCTGCAGAGAGGAAGAACTGATGCCACCGTGTGAGCCTAGTCAGAAAAAAAAGCATTAAAATAAACAAACATCTGCTGGATATTACACAGCTCTGCTGATGCATCACCACGCAAAATCATCCCACTGTTACCAAGAAGACCTGTTTCTTCACATGATGAGTTCATGAAGGAAAACCAGGTTGCTGAGGCTGGACACAAGGAAAAAGGCTGCTAGCTCAAGGGAAACATTTTAAAGAAGTCATAGTGCAGTTCAGTATTTCTGAATGCCACATTTGGCCAATTTTTTTTCTGCAGTTAGAAAAATTGTAAAAGATTTCTCACTAATACCAAATGCTGGTGTGGTTACAAAGCACTTTGCTATCATAACAGACAAAACTGGCTTTATTCATGCATTTCACTATCACTTTTTAATGATAAACTTGACCGTGAGCACGTTAGGAAATTGCATGAACACAAATATACAAAACGTGCCCTAATTATCTTCCTATTAACTAGCACTAACCAGTCTTTAAATACACGGGAGGCTAGGATACTCCTGAAATTCCAAGTTGAATAATCCCTTTAATAACCTTATATTGTCACAGCTGAACTATTTACTTTTAAATAATATGCCAGAGTTGATCTTAAGGTGGGGAGAGGAGTCTGAGACTACCAAAACAATTCTTACAGGAACTGTGAAATCAAGGAAGTAGTGAGTAAAGGTTTGTGATATTGCTCAACATAAATATATAGCATCAAGTACACTGAAAAGTACCTACTTACCAAAATAAGGCATTCTTTGCATAATCTGAGAGGACCTGAGAAAAAGGATGATGAAAATGTAGGCAGTGTGTGGGAAACCTGTAAACACATTACTTTTAATGCACTACTGGCAAGCACAACGTAATACAGAATATTGTGTAGATGAGCAGAGAAGAATTATTTATGTGATAAAGTAGTCATATAATTTGTTGGTTTATCAGCCATTGTTGGAGAAGAGCTTAGGTAGAGTATCTGTAACAGGACAGTAAAAAGTTGTAACCAGTGTTTTCATAAGGATTTATTTTTAATATAAGTAGCATTGTCATGTCGTGTTATTGTAATAATGTTACTTTGAAAGACATCTTAGGTTCCCTTTCATGTTATAATGTTATCAATCATAAAGGAAGGTAACAACTAAATATTCCTTCAGTGTAACTCTGTTATTTTCCATAAAATTATGCTGATAAAATATCAAAAAAGGTCTTATTTTTTAGCAATTACTCCTATATATATGTGGATACATATATATAAACATGCACATATTGATAACACTGGATTGCCTAATAGATTGCAAATTATATAACTTGATTTCTGATATATATGCAGATATACATGCAGGTACATTTTGTGTTAAAAACTTTAGTGTGGTACCTTAAAAATTTGTTCAGATGAAGTCAGATTAAAATTCCAAATGAAAATGATAAGACAGCTTCACCTTAGCCAAAATAAGAAATAAGTCTTGTGTAAATCATGGAGATTTTATGTCCAATGGTATGGGTTACAGTCTTACCCACAAAAATCTGGGAATGAAAATTGGAAAGAAATCTGTTTCTTTCCACAAAATGCCATTCAACAAAATGATTTGCTATCTGCAGTAGGAAGCAGTGCAATATATAATAAGAAAAGTATCACTCCTAGATTAAAAACTATGACTTCAACTATTTAGAGGAGTTTTATAATTCTGACYGATAACTGATAATATTAAGTCAGGTTATAATTTACCATTATAGTGACAGTAGAATGGCCCTTTCAAACTAAGCACCTTGTAACAGTTTAGGGGATTGTCTCAGCTCTGTGTCTTAGTCAATGTTGTGACCCAAAAGCCCCTTCTTTAGACTCCTTTCAGGGCTGCATGCCTATTTTCCTCAATATTTTCTCAGTCTCAGGCATCTCAGACTGCTTTGCCCAAAACAATACTATATAAAGACCCTTCTGCCAGGATCATCCAATTTCCTGAGTAATCTTGCATTAGCATACGTTTTGAGAGAAAACATTTGCTTTAATTGCTCTTACTTTGCTCCCTGGCTTCAGATATACATCCTGAGGTGGGGAATGGAAGCAGCTTTTAGTGTTACTCTCTAGGCAGGTCTAGGACAGGTTTGCAATCTGGAAAGAAATATGGTCTCAAAGGTAATCTTTGGGTTTCCCTAGAAGCTTCTGTAGGAAGATTTATAGTGTTTAACCCCACCTATATCATTATACACTGCAGGTATATTTTTAACTTTCTACTAAATAATTATTTCAAAATGCAACAGCATGGCATGGAACATATATGTAGCAAAAAATAATAGCCTCTCCAGAAAACATAAAAATAGCAAGAGATCTGGATTCATCAGTCAAGTCATGCATTGCTCAACTAAAGCATCATAGCTTGGCCCAACTGCATTTCCCCTGAAAGCCCCTAAAGTACTTTCCACATTTAAAAGCAGTATTTGTAAAATTTGGTTTGCACTTGGTAAAAAAATTCAGCAAGTGTTTACATTTCACTGCAGTGCTGTGCAGCAATCAAAGATAAAAAGGCAAGAACACTGTACTCCAGTTACAACCTTAGGGCAAAATTATTTGGACAGAGTATACTCATCATCTCCGCTGGACAAAAACATCAGCGACTTACAGCCTTTCATTTTGAAGTGCCTTGGGATCCTTTCAAAGCAATCAGACGAGAGATCAGATGTGTCCCTTGGGGTAGGCAGAGTGCAAAAGATACCACCCTGACGGTGGCAGGGAAGCTGCCCCACTGGCTCTGGCCGTGGGGCCCTCGGAATGGGCATTTGCTCCTGCTCCCCGGGCGGGAGCAAGGAGTCACCAGCACCAACAACAACCCTGCGTAWCCGAGCCTGTGCAAGACCGAAAAGGTGACTCTGCTGAGGTCCTTCTCAGTGCTGGCATCTGTGTTGCCTTTTTAGGATCAGGAGAGGATCATCCCACCTACCGCAGGTTGGTTCTCAGCRGGCAGGGGTGTCAGAGCCCACTGCTGGGGCTCCTTTGGGATGAAACTAAACCAGAAATCGTGTCCTGAAGGTGTACCTAATGTGCTCTAACCGCTTCTCCTTGGGAGGACACCAGAGCGACTCTCAAGTAAACCCCTTACTCTGAAAGTAAACCCATTAGGGCCTCGGTGCTGTTTGACTCTATAAATCCAATCTTACTGGATTGCATAGTTTGCTGATGCAGATAAAGACGTGTGGCAATACCAGGGCAAGGTGGACCTTGGTCCCCCAAGAAGGGATTGAAAATTAGCCTTTTTTTTTTTTTTTTTTTTTTTTTTAACAGAAAAGGAAGTTATGCAAGTTGAATATGTGTTTTATTTTACTGCAGGGGATGAGTGGATTTACTGCAGATGGCAGTGGATGAGACCCTTTAAGAATCTGGTATTTTAGAGATCCTTGCATTCCCTTGGGATCCTGACTGTGTTTAATCCTCTATACCCTCTAAAAGATTTGACCTACTCCTAAAGATATTATTTCTTACTTGTGGCTAGCTGCAGACTGGCTCCATATAAACTTGGTTTTATACTTCTTGGGTAGCTCAGGAACATTTATCTCCAAAACACAGTTACGGAGTGGGCTGATAACAACAGTGACGTATTAAATTGTGCCACTCTGGGAGTGTTCAAGGTGTTCCCTAGAAGTTTCTCTCCAAGTAATACAAATACCAGCTTCACTTACCTTAAGAGGTCAGAAGGAGTCACAGCACAAAATGGCTCAGCTGATGATATGGTGAATAACTGTCAGTTATTTGTCTGGCATGATTATGCTGGCTCTTCAGGCTCCTGAGAGAAAGTAAATGTCAAAGGCATCTTTAATCCAGCAGCTGAGCATTATCAGGAACTGGTGTTCAATATATTCTTGCCAGGCTAAAAAGGAAGGGTGACATGGGTAATCTGAATTCATCTGCTACAACTAAGCACCGTCTGGCAGTATAATGACGAAGGACAAGTTAAAACCAGATTACATTCACCAGAAAAAAAATCAAAATCACTGAAGTTTAGACCAGGCATTCAAAGGCCAATCCTTTCCCTGTTGAATTCAGGCCAGAATGAGTTTATGAGCTGTCTTAATTTATCTCACTTCCCCTTCTTGTAAGCAGGGAAATATAAACCTGTGTGAAGTGAGCAGTAAATACTTTCTGTGGTGTGTGGAAAGCTCTCTCCTCCTCCCTGTCCTCTCAAATGTCTTTTGAAATAGAATTAACTTGGCTTCCAGGTTTCTACACATCTCAAGAAAAAGATACTACATGCTGGCAGGGTCATCCTGCTGAAGACAGCAGGGACTCTCCAGGTTAGGGAGAGAAAGAGGAGAAGTTGGTACTGATGTGAGGAGGACCAGATAGTCCCTGGGGACCTGCAAGCTGCACACCGCTCCAGTGCCCCTCACTTCAAATGTTACTCTCCTGAGAGGCGAGAACAGAGGAAGAACATGACCTGCTTCCCTTGAAGGTCCTCCAGTGGTCTCCTTTGATTAACTGCCTGCAGGGGAAAGATTTAGCTCCATGCTGACTTTCAGCTATGTTGCGTGCAATCTATTAAGGCTTTCTGAACTAGTAGGGGTTTCATATATAGGAAATTAACTGTAAGCAGTACAAGATGCTGTRAGTTTGAAGAAAACTGTCAGGGTCAAGCAGCACTGGCAAGAGAATCAGCATTTCGAAAGCCCACAACACTGAGAAAGCTTTTTTCTTATTTTTGAAAGCTGTACTTTAAGTGGATAACCTGATCTGCTGGGTTTGAAATATGTTTTGTACAATACATTCTCTGCATTCTCAGGGGCTCTTTGAGAGGTGCAGGGAGGCAGTGACAGGCAACAGAAGGTGAAAATAACGAGGAATGTTTCGAGGATATCTTTACTTCTCACAGAGTCCTTAGATGGACATTTGCTGACTTTCTTTTGCCACAGACTCTTGGGAAGAGTTTTTGTCCCCTAATTATTAGGAATTTTACAAGACTTGATGCTCCACAAGAGGGAAATCTTCATTCTGAAAACTAAGGAAAGCTGACAAATTATASTTCCCTAACATGTTTCAGGATTAAAATAACGGGTCTAAGTGTGGAGACTGATTAGGACAAAACTTCCAGAAACCAGAAATAGAACTGATCTGGCACTATTATGCCTTCCATGCTCCTCTGTCTGAAKGGATTTCTAAAAGTTGAACTGGTTTCAGGGATATCCAAACATAGAAAAAAAGAGTACATTTGCTTTGTTTTTTCTTCATGTATGTATAATAATACAGAATTATATTATACAATCGTACAATATTCTATATATTATATTAAATAATTATGCTATTATAGAATTATAATATATAACAATTATTATACAATATCATTATTATTATATTATATAAAATGTATTCCATATACAAGCTATACAATTATGTAATAAGACATTGTTTCCATATATGTAACTAAATTTGCTAAAACTATTGTTTTAGTTGTGTCTACACAGGTTTTTACTTTAAATCGAGCAGTTGCAGATGTTGAGTACAGTCTCATCCACAGGATGTGATGGCTTTTGCCCTATATATCTCTTCTTCGTTCCCAGCTCTCAGCCATCATATTGAAGACTGAGTTCATATATTCCCCTCTTAAGTGTTTTTTTCCTTATCTTTCAAACCCTTACAAGAGATTGCCAAATGACTACAATCACCTGCGTCAGACGGATGGACAGCAGCGTGGGACAGCATGCAGCCCACATGTTAGGGGAAGAAGGAAAGTAGGTTGCCATAATCATGGTCTCCTCATTCTTGAGCTACTTGGTATGGGAACATGATATAGCTCTATTATTGGCAATGCTTGACTATTTAGCCCTTGAGTTCTACTACCTTTCAAGCATGCCTGAAAATAGCATATTTCATTTTACATTAAAAGTTTCACCATCAGAATAAGGGAAGGAAAAGATGGTTTAGTCTGAAGCCATTTTTTCCCCCTCAGTGTTCTGATCTGGCTGATGAACTGGAAAACTAATCAATACTATCTGCAGCCTTGGTTAGGTGTATACTGGATACAACTGAGACTGCAGTGCTCCTGAAGAAGGCTGGATTTAAAAATAAAAGTTACAGAGCAAAGAAATTCAGTGTTCAAGGATGCATTTCACAAACAAGACATTAACTTCTAATCAAGAGAGACACCACAATCTTAAACCTATCCAAGTAGAGAAAACACCCTATTTGGGGAAAGGAATATCAGAATTTCATTACGCAAGTAGTCATCAAACTAAAGCAGAGAGCTTGTAATGCAACATAAGACACAGGTTGTAAAGATATATTCCACAATGCGTTTCCTTTGCATTTCATTTTTTAAATTCAAATCCAAAACCTAAATTTACTTACTGTTGTGTGAACTTAGCAAAGAGAAGGATTAAAAAACTTTTGTTGTTGTTTTTTCAAAAGACAAACTGAAAGACAAACTAGAGTACTCAAAATTTAGAAAGTCATTGTACATATGAGCACACTGTCACTCACAGATGCACACATACACACTGTCTCTCAAAATATACATTACAGTCTGTGCGTATGGATGAAGGAAATAATAGATACATACTTACACAGAAATATATTTTCTAAATTAACCTAAACTAAAAATTAGAAAACAAATTTCCAAATTAATAATTGTTTCTTTCCTCTTAGCTTGCCCCTTGAAACACATAAACTAAAAGTGTAATTATACATTATTTTAAACCACCAAACTTTGCACCTACCAGTATGTGGCTGTGTCATAAGACAAATAAGAAATGGATTCTAGTGAAATCAGCTCTCTGTACTACATTGCTGAAGAAAATGGGCAAAAATGCATGATGAAAGGTTGCATAACTGATTTAGAAGTTCTTAACTAATTCATTAGAGTGGACTGTATCTCCCCTTCACTAAATTCTCATCATTTTTCGTGCATACAGATGATCATTTATTTTTCTGTAAAATCACACTGAGTACAGTATTTTTGGCTGTAATCTGAGAATCATAGTATGCTGCACAAAAACACTCTGAAACTTCTTGTGTCTAATCTTTAATTGAAACAGGCTGGTAAAGTAATACACGTACAAGCTGCTAATGTGTGTGCAGTTTATCTTCATTTAATGAGATGTCAGGTTTAGGACAGGAGAAACGTGGAATTTCCTAAGCTGTGAGGAGTTTCAGTGTAATAAGAGATTGGGTTTCCAACATTGCCACGATCGTTTGAATTTTGTGAAGTAGTGAGAAGGGCTGTACATGACGTGAAACACTTTACTTCCTTATAATTTGTTTCCCTTTAATTCTAAAAGGCAATTGTGCAAGATGTGCTGTCACTGATCAGCATGTACAATTTGCACTAAGGCCACCGGAAGCTGATACACAAATCAGCATCAGTGGATGTTCCTAAATACTCTTTGCTCTCAAAATAATTGAAAAACATGTTTTTAATGTAGAGTTCTTGACTGCAAAAAGAAAAATATCCCCTGCCTACTATAATTCTTTTTCCCTTTTTTCCCTTAGAAAATGTCAAAAATGTCACTGCATGGCCTTGCATGTGGCAGAGCACACTGCTGAATGCCAGGCTTAAGAAACAGAGTTTGCTGTGCAGCTACCTAACTCCTACTTAAGAGGGAGAGAAATTAAAAGACAAACAGGTGATAATTAGTGGATACATTGAAAAGAGGCTTCTCATTTTGGAGTTCTTTGCTATCGTATTGACTTTAAACCTTTTTTCATACATGAAGGGGAGAATTAATCCCAGACAGACATCTTGGAGTCTTTCTCCTCTTTATTATTTCATCTGAACTGCTGAAAATTCAGCCTTTCCCTTAAAGGCTGCAGCAAATTCAGTCTGAACTGTGTGTTAATGGAAAAAATTGTCACTGAGCAGGAACAGAATAAGAACAGTTCCTACATTCTTTTTCCCAGAGTGACTCTAAAGTTCTTGTCTGAGCTTTCTTTGAAAATCCCATATCTGAAAGACAAGAAACGTGGCAGCGAAATTGTTGGCTGTGCATAATACTTGCTCACACATAAAAATTACATTTTCACTCAAGGAACAAAATTTCTGATTGTTGTACATGACCTATAATGCAGGAAGTCTTAGCTTACAATTCTGCAGCAGATTTCAAAATATTTTAGTATGGTTTACTGATTTACCAAAACAAAAAGTTGCTTCCAGAAAGTGGATTACTGACCAACTAACAGTTATAAGTTAACTACCTTACACTTTTATAAGGAAAATATTGCACTTTATAGAACAGAAACCATCTTGAATAATTTTTTTTAATTATTATTTTTGTGTAACATTTTTGATATTACATATATTTCTATTTTTATATTTTCTCAGATTTTCTAGGGGGAAAAATCCAATAGCCCAGCTCTTCTGTTGAATTGTAGGTCAAATTATTTCAGGATTTTCTGTATGAATTGTTCCTAAATATGAATACATGGAGATGGTTGAATCATGACATGAATTGAAAAGTAGGCAAACATATAAAAAAAAGACATGTTGCATTATAGCAAAAGTTACCACTTTATTCAAGTGTGGCAGTCCAAAGGACTATCTTAAAGATTGATTCAAGAAAATGACATTTCCTCCCCAACCCCCATTTAGGCTGTTTTGCTGACACTGCTGAAAAGCAGAGCATTCTTCATAGCAGGTAACATTTAAGYCCCCTGGGAGGCAATGGGACTCTTCTTGTTAACTACATTGTTGTTTGGGTTCCATTTTCTTAACTTCACTACTCGAGGCATCAGTGTATTTACTAATTTCTAGTAATATTATGAAAACATACATGGTAAACTGAAGCATTCAATATTGCTCCAGAATAAATTCTTTTTTTGTTTTTCCCTTCCTAAGGCAGAGCACAGTTGCTGGTCTTTTGACCTCAGTATTGTGAAGTACTGTAAACATATCCACTTAAAGTATTTTCTCATCTGTGAAAGGAGAAAAAAAGAAGTAAAACTGCATTTGAAATAAGCTAGAGGCATGAAATAAAATGCTATAAATACAATATATGTTTTATATCACAAAGTTCATATGATTCAAAAGAAAAGCTGTGGGGGAAAGGCTACTGCACTTTCCTTGGAGTGTGACAGAAATAAATCTCCTACTCTGATTTACYAGCTAGAATGGGACTGGAGTCTCTCCAATGACAATGAGATCCATATATGAAGTTCAGCAAAAGGAAAAGGAGAAAGAAACATTCTGGAAGTTCTAACCTTAACAGACTTGGAGAGACTCACARACTTCAAACGGGCAAAAAGAGAAGTCAATAGACACCAGAACAGAAGAATAGTGTTCTTTAGACAGAAAAAGCCTTTGATATATGCTGATAGGTGTATATTCATCCTTTAAACTAAAAATTAAACCAGTATCTGATATTGTGCACTTACTCTAATAGCATATTTTAAAAGTGGAGGAAGATGTAGAACAGTGCTATTGTGACATCAATGTTAAGTACTCACTACGTGGGGTTCTTAGACTCTTCCTCATCATTTGGAATCTTTCCTTTTATGTCCCATTGACATGGCTGAGAAAAGTACTTTGGCTAAATACAGAAGGAACATCTCCTGAGATGTACAAACCAGAATTGCTCTGTTTGAGTCTTTCTTATAAAACCTGTCAGGAATCTGATGTGCAACCTGCTTGCTAATGTTTGAGGCTAGGTAGGCATATACAACACCATGGTAATGAAAGCAGTTAGCACCAGTGGGACACTGTGGACTCTGGTGGTGTTACAAAGAGCAGCAGTCTGAGCATCGAGATGTATCACCCACACCTTTCCCCTGTAGGAAGGATCTGTCAGTACATGGTGGGCCTTGTCTGGTGGTCAGCACCCAGAAAGTGGCAAAAGAGGGTCACTGCTAAGTTATGAACTACTGATTAGCAGCTTAAAATAATTAAATAATTTTTAATGATACCCTTGCCCTGTAATTAATGTCATGAGGTTTATGTAATGTTTCCTACTCTTCTTAAATTCATGTAATTGAGTTCCATGAAGCACTTTTAGACAACTTGTTAATTACCTAATCAAAACACTGAAAACAGAATGTTAAATTTTCACTTTAGTTCTACTTGTTTTTTCATGCATGAAACTTGTTGCAGGGATGTTGGTTTTGGCTTGAGCCGCTCTGCAGTGCCACATGTTGTGTGCTCCGTGGGGGGACTCTTGTGCTCCTTGTGCATTTTTTAAAGATCTCAGTGTTCCAGATAATTGGACTGGGAACTGTTTCCTGTGCACTGGTTGCAGATTAAGGAAATTAAGGGAGAAACAGTTAGAAAGGTGCATTTCTGATTTAATTTGCTCTCTGGAATGACAGAGCTATTCAATCAATTTCTGAGCATTACTATTATTCTGGAAGACTGCCAGCCAGGGAAGTATAACTAACTTTTTAGCTGGATTTGAAACAAACAAAACAGAACAGGGAAGCAATTGATGCTGTTGTAATATGAAGGAACTGAAGGTTTGCAAAACAAGCTGACTTCARTAGGTGTTGACTTTTAGTTAAAGAGGAACTAATTATTTTTAAAATCTTTTCTTTGCATGACATTTGTAGAGGTGGACAAAGATAGAAGAGCACGTATCATTTTTCTGGAAAGCAGGACTATGAATAAAATTATGAAGAAAGTAAAAGAAGAATTTTTACAAGTGGAGTGTAGATAACTAGGTACACGGAAATACAAGTTTAAAAGATTGTTATTACAGCACATTTGGCAGATTAAATAGTAAAAGAGATGGTTGTTAATGAGGATGAAGCTATTTTCTTTGTTCCCTAACATCCATAAATCCATTTTGTACATCTTCTGGAAGGGAGTTTGAATGAATATGTATTAGACATTTGCTTGCTGTCATTGATTATCTTCCTCTCTCTTTTATACAGGGGAATAACAGTAATGAAACTGAAGAACCGTATTAGTGGGTCACTGATTGTCTCGAAAGCAGGAATGCTGCAGTATGCCCTACTATTGCTCTCCTGCCTCGGATTAGGTTGAAGACTGAACAACACGCAGCCCACTTGTTGGAATTTTGTCTAATATCAGATAACATCAGCCATCGGTTGAAATAAAAAGCTGTCAGTTTTACCCTAAATTCTCACTAAAAAAAAAAAGATAATTTTCTTTTAAATTCAAAACTACTGAGGAGACTCCAAAAATCACACATGCATTTCAAGCTTTGATAGAGTCATTATGACTTGACTCAATTTAAATTAAAAAGGAAGATAAACAGTACTACGTTTGGCATTCTGAAAGGGTTAAATTTTATAAACTAAGAAAATTAATTGGTGTATTGCACTGTGCCAAAAAGTGCAGAGATTTGAATGACGGAAACCTGAAATCTCCWTGAGTTGTAGACCTAAGACTACTAAGAATCTGTATGTCAAGGAAGGAGAAAAGAAAAGGAGAAGGAAAGAATACCYGGCCTAATCACTCCAATAAAAATATCAGGAATAAACTTCGGGTTTATTAACAGGAAAAGCACCAATTAGCAAGCTATATCTTAGCTATCAAGAAATGTAGGACTAAAGCAAGAATTGCCAGAAGTCAAGCTGAGAGCTGAGACCTTAAAAAGAAATAAAATAAACTGTTAAAGAAACAAAGATAGACAATAAAAAGTGGGGGTCCTAAGCAAAGAACCAGCAGAGGTGATCTGAGCAAGTCTCCAACATCAAATTAACGCTCTCAGTTTTCATTATGAATGCTTAGAAGACATAAAGGCAAAATGCATAATGGGAACAGAGGTGTTGAAATGATCATGCTAGAAAGGAATGAAAAACTCAAGGAACTTGACAGAAACCTGAAAGAGAGAGCAGAACAAATGTTAAGTCTGGTAACAAAAATCTTGACTAACTCTGTCAAGTCTGGGATTAGTGAATATAAAAGGGCAAAGTATTTACAGCAAGAAAAAAAGGACAAAGGTGACTGAGGAATTATCACACCTGGTAATCTGATGTATTAAGTATGCAAATTTTTGGAACTAATTTTGAAGGAAACAATACGGACTCAGATGTAAAGGGGAAATGGGGATAAAATGTAACATAGTTTACCAAAAAGAAATTGGCTTATCTGACTTGATACTTTAATAAGCTTTATAAACAATAGAAATGTAGCAATTCCTCCATCTCTGGGCTTTCAGCATATTTGATCAAGTGAAAATTTGTGAAATATAGGTCCAATTGAAGTAGATGCAAGTGATGAATTAAAAAGCAGACAAGAAAGTGTTAAAGGGAAGGATTGTAACACGTAACTGTACTGGGAATGAAGGGGAAATATCAGAATTGATCTATTAGTAAAGATTTGTTTCATGTTTTGTTTAATATTTTTGCATTTAGTCTACCAAAGAAAAAAGAAGGTGGGCCACGATCGCTCCGTAAAAATACATCTTAGAAAAAATACCAACAAGAGAGAAGAGCTATTTAAAACAAAGGAAAATATTTGCATCTTCAAAAGAGAACAAAATGCTTATAAGTGCRTTTTACAGCAATGATAAGGTTTCTAATTCTTAGAGCTTTGAACATCTGGGATGTAGAACAGCTTTCCAGTCCCTACCACTGGACACTTAAAAAAACCCAAACCAAACCCCTAATTATTTATAATACTGTCCTCTGTAAGGTTATGAAAGTCATTACATTGTGCAGTATCTGTGATGGCAGATGATTCGTTTTGCTTACCTAAGAGGTCCTGTACASTCCTAAGTACCTTAGTGCAATGACATAACACTTTTACATCTCTAAAAGAAAAAATCTGCTGTAGATTGCTACCAACTCTGACCTGACCTCTGGCTTTCCAGCACTGGACTGMTAAGTTTAAAGGCATTTGCCTTGCATGTAACATAGGACATCATAGCTTTTATCTGTAACTGAGTTGCCTTTCAACTCAAAGTGTTGAGACTACCATTTCATGTAACAGCACATACTCTCATATGGTTCACACACTAAAATTAGAGAAGTAAAAGTTGTTCTTTCAACATTTTCCAGAAGATATATAGTTTTTGTGAATATGAATGATGAAGATGAATAGCATTGACAAGTAAGTACAAAGTTTGATTGGACACCAGCACACATAAATCAGAAAACCAAGGTCTAAAGTGCAAACCAAAACCAAAAAACAGAAATTAACATAAAAATCTGCTGGAGGAACACAGGCAAGCTATTCAGTTAAAATTCTCTAAGCACAAGCCAAGACCAGAAGTGATTAGTTATATATTCTCCAAGTAATATTTTCCAAACTATTAGCATCTTAAATTTCATCTCCTGTGTAGAGTAAAAAACGAGCCAAGTCTTTTAAAACATATTCCTTTAATGTATTTAGACATGGCACAAAATAAATTTCTTTCTTTCTTTATGTGATTGGCAGTACCAATAAAAGACATATTCTGATTTTTAAGAGAAATATTTCTTTCAGTTATAAAATTGCATTTTTCAGTGTCTGCATGCTTTTTTTAAAGAAGCCTCTAATTTTAATAACAGTTGCATCAAGTAAAAGGTGTAACCTGATTAAACATGCTCCTTCCAGGCTTATGAAAACTGATTGTTGAATATGCTTTGCCCCAGCTCTACAGACTCTTTGTGCAACTAGGCTTTTCTTTTCTGTCTTTCATCCAGGGTGTTTCTCAGAAAGCAAACCAGGCTTTGAAGCCGGGTGTTCCATGACTCCATGTGATGATGGTGCTTTCCAATGTCGATTCACTGATGTCTAGTAAAGCATATGCTGGCATTTTTGCCTTTCCCTCACTGAAAGCACATAAGATGGTCTCTTCATTCTCTTTGGCCAACATTTTCATTAAGCTTGTCAAAACTGAACACCTTTGAGACCTCATGCTTCAGTAAGATCTGGTAGAAATTATTCAGCAATGTTGTTTGCAGGAAGGTAAGGATGGACAAATAGAAATTTAAGAAATAGAAACTTCGCATCTGTAAGAAACAAGGCTATAAAGAACACATGTAAATTACTTCAAATGTGCAGTGAGCCCTAAAATCTGAATTATCCCACACTACAGTGTTTTCTCCATCTAAATGGAGAAGAAAGGGACCTACTTAATATATTGCTGTCTTTGTGGTGTAATTTGTAGTATATTGTACAGATATTTTCAAAACTGCTAGATATATTTTGGGTCTGCTTGTGGTGTGAGTATGCATTCTTGTGAGATAAGAGTGGGAGATATTAAGGAAATGCAGCTTGAGGAAAAAAAAGTGTAAAAATGCAGAAAAAACATTGCTGACAAATATTAACAAGTTGTGTAGAAGCTCAAGACTTCCTCTGCATGAAATTCTACATACCTTAACACTGCTAGACACCACAATGGTTAAAAAAAATAGAAAGTAACAGTTATCTAAGCACTACAAATTGTCTTGAAGACCACATTCTGAAAAACAGAAAAGTCATAGTGCTATTTTCTTTCTTCTTTCAGAGCTTTGAGCAGATTTTCAATGGTGCTATTCAGGTTATGAAAGCAAGGTACTGCAGGGAAACAGGCAGGAGCAAGTCCTCTGCCCAAAACCTTAACTAATGCTTCTTCTAGACTATGAAGTTCTAAGCACCCTGTTCCTTTCATAATGGAAAGATCTTTACTTGGAATCCATGCAATACAAAACAGAGGTGCACTTAGGAAGGAAGGAAGGAAAAAACCGCCCACAGCAACCTGGATGCACTGAAATGAGGATAAGGCAATTCACGTTTGGCGTAGAGTGTGTGTGGTAAAAAAGAGTTCTCACTTTTGCAGGCATGAATTTAAAGACTGACGTACTGCCCTTTCATCCACTTCTAATCAGGAATATATTGATCAGTTCAAGAACCAAAAGGCCTAATTGTGAAGAACTGTTAAAAGAGACACTCKCTCAGAAGTGCTATATGGCAACACACTTAGCACAAGGGGCTTGTATGCTCTACTGCCAAAACAAGAAAAGCTTATTTTAATTTATTCATCTTGCATTCTTTTTGCTTTTTTTTTTAAAGGCAAAGAAGAACAAAATTCCAAATAATCCATTTTTCAGCATTGTAATTGAACCAATAATGCTGCAAATGCTGCATTATCAGTAGTACTGAAAATCAGGGCTGCTTCAGAAATGGATCTGAAGGATATTTTCTTGGACTTAAAGTCTCTGACATACAAATTCCTTATCCCTTGTGTCTGCTTTGAAACCTCTTCTAATGAATATGAAAAGCAGAGGGCAGAGTTATGCTACAGGGCTGTTCCCATGCAAGCAGCTACTGTGGTGTTCAWCTCTAAATGAACTCAAGTTAACTCATTATCAGAGTCTATACCATTATCATTTTTCATGCCTTTTAAAAGATAATATAAACACGACTACACAAAGTAATTTGGATGCTTTCTTTACTACTCCTGGCATTCTCAGAGACTGTAAAATCTCTCTTTTCAAGAGCATTTACTGACATGGATTTTACAGAAAACAGAGTTAAAGGAAAAAGATAGAAATCTCCTCCTGTTTCAGATTACAAAAGCCTGTTGGAGGTATTTGGAAGTAACGGGTAGAACAGAACAGAACAGTCTTGAAAAGCCTGATATTTAGCCATCACTCTTAATAGAAAAACAAATACTACCTGATCTAGTAAATTTACACTGCAGCAATTATGGAACTGGTGCAGGCTTGCTTTCTTTCAATATATTAGAATATTTTCTCAGTCATATKTATTCACAGTCTTCATGCTTCTCTGCCTCTTGCTGTGAAAAGCAGAGGAAAAAGAGGTGTTAGAGAAAAAAATCATTTGGTTCTGACTTGTTACAGAGACAAATTTTTGGCCATTTGTTCTCTACTTCAAATATTTAAGTTTAAAATTCCTTTCTGTCCATTCTTTGTTCTACTCAAAATTCTTATCATACAGGGGCTGTTAAACTTTTCTCAAAGGCTTTATTGACAACGTGCCAGGTTCCCAAGTCTGCACCAAAATAAAATAAAATAAAGCAGATGACTGCCTCTGCTCTAATACAGAAAGACTGTACACCTTGTATTTACAAGGAAAGCAGTTGCCTACTGAAACTGTTCTAGGAGCTACATAAACATGTGCTTGAATATCTCTCTGAAACAGAAAAGCACTTAATCATRTAATTCCCTTTACCTTTAGTGGGATTTAATCATATGCTCATTGCTTGTGATTAAATACTTTCCTCCATCTTGCTGTTTTCTTCTATTAGTGCAATAAGACCTCATTCACAATCATCAGGTACGCAACCGCTCTAGTGAATAACAGCACACGAGATTTGCAGAACACACGCTACAGCTAAATTCACTCTGTAGCATGAATGGGTCCTATCCTTTGCATCCTTGTGGTGTGCAATACATTGTCTTAAATTGGAGAGCACCTAGTGTGCATCAAAACTCTTGCTCTGCTGGCACGCCCATTTTTTTTCTTAAATAAAAACTAAGTATGCAGAGAGATAGTAAAATCATCCCAAAATGGCGCCACAACAGAGACAAGGTGTACACAAATCAGTAAGGATCACAGGACACTCCCTGAACTATACCTGTAATGTGATTGCATTTGCCTTCTCTGTTCTTAGGTTTTTGGTTTTTTTCCTGTTCAGTTTTCTTACCTCTTCTTCATTTTCATCTTCCATCAACATTATTTTTCATTCATATGGCTGCAACACCTCTGCACACTGCACACACATTTAGAATCAATAGACAAAACTCTCTGAAATACTTCAGAATGCAGAACTTTTGAAAATATCATATTGAATTCAATTAACTGAAAAACAGAATCCTTGAATACTTATTCCAAAGGGATATATTTTTGAAGATCAACAGAAAGCCTTCAAAAAATTGTTTCTCCAAAGGTCACTTTCATCTTATTTTCCCAGTAGTTACTGTAAACAGAACACTCTACATCTCTGAAATAATTACAAAGAAAAACAAAAGTATTCCTAAGTTCTTGATGCTCGGCATACAGAGAGCAAAACTGTCTTTAGAGACAAACATCATTTAATTCATGAAAGACCACTTAAATTAAYGCTAGGCAATTCTTTGACAGAGTTATCAACCTTCCTTTACTACTTCAAAACTTGGGGTGGCTGTTTTAAAGACCTGACTTCACTCTATTAATTTGTCTGGGCAATTTATAACTACATTTTGAAACCTACTTCTGCAATTTCTAGATGCATGTATCCTCATAATGTTTTTTTGTTTGCTTGCTTTTGTTTTGCTTGTATCAAAGACTAGTGTTCTTTAAAGTTATTGATTTGTGTTTATAACAAGTGTTTCCAAAGTGCTCCATGTACTTTCACAAAACTTGCCATCTATAATCACGATTAAATCACTGTCCTCGTCCCTGTGCATGCAGGGACACGTTTGAAGACCATACATGCAGAGAGAGATGCAGGATGAAAAGGGCTTTATGTATTTGGCTCCTCGGACAGAGCTTATAAGAAAAACTGTAGTCAACAGTGGTTCCCTACGGGAGGCTCATCGGTCCTATGCAGAGGACCATCAGATGTTGGCATTCTGCAGGGAGCTGTCTGGGGTTTGTCTACCACCTGAGCTTATGTGCTTCCTGAAGAGTCTTGATGTTCCCTCAGGGAAGGTTGAAGAAAGCTTTCTAGGGATTAATAAAGGTCCAGGACAAGGTCTAGTTTTGTGTGTTGTGACATCCCCTGAATTTCTGACAGTGAAAACTGGATGCTTCTAACAACCTCCCTCATATCAGCTTCAGGTAGTCCACCAGATAAAGAAACAAGTTGGTGAGCTAAAAGGGTTTGACATTGAGTCCCCAGTCTGCCACAGTCCTTACATGACCTTGGACAAGTCACTTAAATATTTATTAAAAACTTTAGTTTCCTATTTGTACAATGGAGTAGTTCCTTGACTCTCATATAGATAAATATTAAGAATTTCAATGCACTCTGTGATAATGGAAGCCATTAAGTACCTAAATCAGCAACTCTGCATTGATCTATGGTCCATCTGTTAAAAATAATATCTTATAAACATAATCAGCAAAATATCTTTTGCCCCATTTTGGGAATACTTTTGTAATTATGAGGCTGAACCTGGTAGAAGATAATTATGTTTCCAAGGTAGGTTTGTCCTTAACTCTTTTCAGATGTAGACTAGTTTATTCCCAAAAACATAACAGTTTTTATCACTTTCAAAATAAACTGCTATAAATACTAKTATAATTGTTTATATTATCCACAAAGGAATCCAAGCCATGTCATGATTACATGCAACCTGTTCAGAGCATTCATATGCTTTCCTATTGTCCCTTTCAATTCACCCTATTATCCAAATTAACCAAGACTTTTAAGTGTTACAATGTGAATTTTTTTCGTGTCCTTGAATATTTTATTGCTCCTTTCTGAAACTATTCCACTTGTCTGCTRAACTGAAGTGACCAAGCTGGATACAATCAATTAATATATTATTATTTCTCCTTTCTGCAGGAACAAAAACATCTTACTATATTACTTGCTTTCTGATGACTTCAGACCTATATAAGAACAAAGCCTAAATTCAGCTTTTGAGCCTGTTAAAATCATGCATACACAGGTAAAAAGTCACGTTAAAAATTACATTCCTTATCAGCCCTTTTAAACATATCCTAATTTAAGGAAACCCAAATTGTTCCATGTAACATTCATCCCTAGAAACAGCTCCTCTAACAGCTGAAAGAATTAAATGTAAATAAAATGTGTTTGAACAATTAACGTGTCATTAACATAGATCACTGTGGTATAATATCCCTCCAACTATTCAGAGTCCCTTCGAGATAGTTCCCTCCTATGCCTTTGTCACCATAAAATAATTCTTGCATATGGTGTGCATTAAGCTTCTGAAAGCCCAAAGGACAAAGGAACAAAACCATTTCTGTTTCTCCTTATTCTGCTTTTCTCCAAGGGCAATGGCATGAATTACTACAGCTACACAAGAATCCACAATCACCAAAGCAATAAAAATTGCTCGATTGCCCTTCTCAGACCAGCTCACCAGAGCTGCAACCCAGCAGATGCACTGTGACAGGATTTATAACAGGATAGTTATGGCAAGGATAGTAAGACAAGTTTAGTTAMTTAACTAAGCAAAGCACCAATTCCAGGGGGCACTGCCTCAAATTTACCTGTCAGGGAAATCTTTAGATCCTGGATTATCAGCTTTCTCTAGTTGCTAGTAGGCTTTCTTTTCACAGTACATCAGAGTACTCACACTACCTGCAACACCATTGGAAAGAAATTTTTGAGTCCTTGTTTGCAGTGCAGATCAACACTACAAGGATCATCCCTTCTCAGCTTACTTCCTGTATTGCTTCCAAATGCTTACACTGAATCCTCTAATAATGGTGATTCCCACAAAGAGTCTTATCTCTACCTGAATGTAAGTTTTAGGAGTGTCAGGTATAAGTCTTGCTTATGCCTTTCAGAGACATCAGTACTTCATAGAGCTACTTCTTTTTTTTCACGTATACCCACGTTTTTACAGGAATTAATTTAATAACTGTTGAGGCAAAACTTCATGTTCCTGGCAGGAGATACACTTTTACCTCACAGTTAGGGCATGAAGAAGACATGACATATTCTGAAAGCATGTATTCAACATTTTCATCGCAAAGACAGTTGTCCTCTTGCCTTCAACCTAACTTTCATTTTGAAGGAAACAATGTGAAGAACACTGAAATACACAGAGTGAAACTCAGTTAGGAAAACACATTTCCACCTGAAGTATTTATATCTCTTACAAGCTTATATACTTTTATTGGTTTGAAGGCTACTTTCAACCACTTAAGTTAGAAAACTGTTACATGTCTAAACAGTCTGGCTTTGCTCCAAAGTACTCGGAGGCAAAGAGACAGATGCCAACTGACTTTGATCGGTTTTCAATCTGGCCTTTGTTATATTATCATGCAAAATTCATTTGCTCAAAATACTGAMGTCAACAAAGGTATAAATAATTTGGATTCTTTAAAGGGCCATAAGAGCCTGGGATTTTTTTTCTTTTTAGGAGCTCTTAAGCCTAGTTATTAAAGTTAGAAGTTGGAGTGTGTACATGATGTCAAATTTGTACGTTGACAGCAGCTATCAGAGAGAAACAAGTTCTGAAACCAACTAAGGACTTACCTAGGGCCATGGCCATACCCTACAGAGTTTTCCCAAGAGAAGAAAAAACTTATGTGATTTGGAATATAGTCACAAGATCTCTTGGGAAACCAAGATGCTTAGAGTTAGTTGGCTGTTTTTGCAGTGAAACAGGTTAAGAACATTCACATAAACTGCTGGGTTATTATTACAATAAAGATTATAATTTCTTAAACCATTAGTATGTTTCTGGAGCAATTTTGTGACCATGCTTCTTTTCTTAGAGGAAGAAATTAGTGTCTTCAACATCAGCCAGAAGTTTCCCAAAGTAAATGTACCTGTACATGCACATACAACGACTAAAATCAAGATGTTCTCTAAAATCCGTAAGAATTTCAAATACTGTGGTGTGACAGAAAAGTGAAACAAATTGTCTGAGAGAAGCTCTGTAGGATCAAACCTTTCTTGTCTGTTTCTAAAACTAAAAATTTTTCAGCATTACCATAACATATGAGAATGGAGCACTATTCGGTATGAACCAAGCTAATTTTTCACTGTCAAAAGCAATGTGCCATGTTATTTACATTCACTGAACTAACAAGACCAGTCCGCAACAATATAATTCTCCACTTAAGTCATTTTCTTTTTTAACAACTCTTATCATTAACAAAGCTGTAACCACAGAAATATTAGATGTATCAGACATAAAATAAACTACATGTTAACAACCTCAGCAGGCATTGCCAAGTCCTGAAGACAACCAGGACGATGTGCAGCACAGTCTCAATGCAGAAAACAGCATTAGAGGGAGCAGGAAAGATCTTGTTACTAACGCTGCGAATATTTGCTTGAGTTGCTTTTGTGGAACCATACTCCAACTCTCTACATGTCCCTAAGCTCCTTGGCTGAGCCACAGGCTTTTCTGACACACTTTCATTGCCACCAGAAGAGATCCTCTAGTGGGTCTACATCTCTTTCATACTATCGTAAATGCATTTAATTGTATGTAATATGGGGTCAATAAATCTACGCATGATGGCTAACTGCAACAATTTCCATCCCCAAAGTCTTATGCAATGGTCTGCTTTCTAGGCTGTGAAAGGAAGGCAAGCTGCCCYGTAACGCAGCCCAGGCCAGTTCCCAGGAAGGCTGCTTCCCTTGGCAAAAGGAAACCCCAGTGTGTTTTCAGCAGGCTGTGTTATCTCACAGGGGTTCCAGCAGGCACACTGCAGAACCACAGAGAAGAGGAATTACCCAAATATTGTGATAAAACAAACACATAAGCAAACATATGGTCAGGAAAAGGGAAGGTCACAAGCTCCCAGGCTGAGCTACGAGCCACAGATACTTTGTCATATAGACATATCCACAGAGTGAAGCACACTCACCTCCTGCTGTTCCCTAGTTCCCAGGGAAAATATATGCCCTGATGAGGCTTTCCACTACTAGTAATGTTCTTCCACTCAGATTGTCTTCATAGTTTGGTTTGTGTACTGTCCCATGTGATGTTCAGAAAACCCTCAGTGTCAAACAGAAATTCACTTTATGCTGTGACTGAACTCCAGTTATGCCTTGACACAGAACAGTCACTGTCTCTTGCAAGAAACTGTTTCCCACACAAGGAAGCTCTATAAGACATAATTAAGTCCTTTACGCTAGTGGTTTCTCATTCTACTGAAACAAAATAACAACAAAATAAATAAATAAATATGGTAGCAAGGGACTTCTCCTTAAAAGAATGTGGAAATAGCATAAGTTTACTCCACATAGAGTGGAAATGATAAATGAGTTGAGGCTTTTTGGATTAGATTTGTGAACAAAATAGGACAGAACATGGAATTTACAGTAATTATATTTCTCTTGAGAACTGCAGATATGTGCACATATTTTTACATTTAGAAATGCTAAAAAAAATTTCAGAGAAAATACAATTTACAGCAGTTCTGACCCACAGCATCAAACCGGACAAATGAAGAAAGAGAATGTGTTTTCCTTAATAAACCTTTAGTTTTTATTCTGTCTGTATTTCCAACAAAAAAGGAATCGTTTCAGCTTCATGAGAGTAAAGCGTAGTCTTTTGGAGGAAGCTGAATGCTTAAGTGCCAATTACAGGAAATGAAAACTCTTTACAAAGTAATAGTTTTCTTTTTTTTTTTTTCAAAGTGTAAGACAGCAATAACAGATGTAGGCATCTCATATTCAAAGAAGAGAAACTGGGAAAAATATAGAAACCTGCTTTTTAAAAAATAAATTCTTGAACAAAAAAAAAATTTGCTAACCACCACCTGTGCTCCCCCACACCCAATCTGCCTTACTTAYGTCGAAGAGTAAGTTTGTGTTGGAAAAGAATAAAACCAAAGAAGCCGTGTTTAGGAATCCTGGGAGTTCAATTAATTTCAATTGTATGGCTGACAGACCCCCACTAAGAGAGCAAAGTGACTAACTAGTCTGTGCAAGCAAACTGAAACTAATTCTTTAGCAATGTGAGTTAGCAGTGTTGATAACATCCAGTGGGATGGCTTTGTCTTAGTCGACCTGATTTAGCTGTGAGATATTTTAGCTGGCTTTGTACTTTTGTGGCATATTTGTACTTCAATAAGGGCTTATTAACAGAGACTCAGCCAAGATTCTCCAGTCTCTTTTAYGCATTCGTGTGCTCATCAGCACTTTCTCTGCCAAACTATAAAACAGCAGAACAACAAAGTCACAATTTCCTGTTTTACTGCCATGTCATCGTATTTATCATACTAAAGAGCACTTTAAAGGGTGGACATTTTAATTCTTTTGAACTGGGTTGAAATTAAATTATCAAAATGTTACATGTATTTCAGCTTCTCTTAAAAAACAACAGAGGATGTTTTTCTCCATAGTCCCAGAGACTTTATTTATTCTCCTGCATCACTACAGCAGCCTCTCAGTACACATATGCACCGAATGAGGCAGACGACCTATAAAACAGCTGTTAATCACATTGAATGGCCCAACTGCCAGTTAGTTTGTTAATTCAGGGCACACTATTCCAACTGCAGTTGTGCCTTCAGGACCTGGCCAGCATCGTGACACTGCCATATTTCTAAATTGCTTTCCCTTTTGCTTTATAGATGTCCATTCCTGAAATAACTCCTCAGAGCCTGACAGACTCCTGCCAAGGGCTAAAAGGTTAGTTTTAAATAAACTGACAGCATGCCTACTAGCTTGGTCCAGATGTGGTTTATTTTACTTCTTACTACACAGAGCTCAGGTTACGTCCTGTGAGGATTTTGTCAGTGCAAATGGGAGTTGCAGAAAGGCCAGACCTGGTATTTCCTGAAAACTACTGGGACATAAAATAATCTTGACCAGTCAAGCCAGAGATGTGTGACGTGAAACACTGCTGTGAGTAAAAGCAACGCGCTCTATCTATCTAATCTCTTGAAAAATCCCTTTCTTTCAGGTGTTCAATCCTGCCACATTCTGGGTGGTGACCGAAGCAGAGAAATCTATGCACAAAGAAGGCAGGCACAGTTTGTGTTGAACCTCATTTCTTGGAAATGAAGTTTTTAATCTTTCTGTCTGGCTCGGGAGAGGGAGAAAGCACTCACATCCTACACTATGGGCTTGATCTTTCTGTTCTACCTGGGCAACAGCCTTCTAGCTAAGCTCCACGCAGTGAACCAGTCAGGACAAGASTTTTAGCATGTTTCTGTGTATATGGTACAGTCACGGAGCTTTGTCAGCAGTATGATATGTTTTTTCCTGCTGGGAAAATGTATTTTTTGTATAGACATATCCTGCATTTGTTCATAGTGTTTTCTGTGGAATGTATCCAATTTTGCCCACGTGGCTCTCGAGTCAGCAGATGACCTCTGTTCTAAGATACTATAATGCTTATTTTACGTGTGTGTGTATGTACACAATCACATGCATACATATTTATTTCAATTAATACTCAACCAAGGTAAGTTGTGGTAGAGAACAGGAATTCCTTCACCTGTAACAATACACGCCTTTCTCTATAAACTGTTTCAGAAACTAGGCTGTGTGTGAATTGACTGAGGAGTAATTTCTTATTCTACATCTACAGAAATTATTCCTTCTTCTYGGTTTCCAAATAGTTTTTTCAATACTGTGCTTTGACACCTTCGTCAGAATTTGTATTCAGTACAGTGACAGTTCAAATACTGTGTGCAATGAGAGGTGGAGATACACCATTCTCAGAGACTGACATATAGAAAGAAGGAGCAGTGATTATGTATGCTTATATGATTTTTTTTCCTAGCTCACTCCACATGGTTTTCACACTACCTATTGTATCCTTTAACAATCAACAAGCTATTGGGTCTTTTTTATTTTGCCTTGGCACCACATTTAACAAATCTAAATGCCTAGAACTGAACAACTACAAAGAAAACTGCTCCYGGCCTAGAAGGTCTTGGGTCTCTCAGGGCTTCCTTTTCTTACCTGGGTTTGTTTCAAACAAGTAGGGTGTTTGTTTCTGGAGAAGGACATGGTGGTGTTCATGCCCCAGCGGAGCAGAGAGGGTGTCCTTACAAGCAACCGGCTGCACATGTGAGCAGACAACTCTGTAAGCCTTTGCTAGCCTGCACCCATGCAGGAAAGAGATGCCTCTCAGAGAACATAATAACATTCACCCGTCCTTTCCCTTCATAAAAATTCATCTGTTCTTGAAACTGGAGTCAGACTTGATGTGGCATTCTGTGTAAAGTTAGGGTCCACCACTGAAGAAAAGGACAAAGCCAGGGAAATGTACATGGACTGCTACATCTCCTATACCTGCAGCAGGCCAGTCTAGCAGTTGAGATACTTTCATTAACTTCAGAGAACAAATAACATAGAGAAGTCATTAAGCAGTAAAGGAATTTAAGACTAAACAGAAGCTCCTGCTTTATAACTCCCTATCTCCTTTTCCACTGCAGACAATCACATTATGTAATTGTTTTTATAAAAGAATTCTGACTCATTCCAAAATGAGTTTATTCACTATTAGTATAGAGAAACTAAAAGGTTCTTTACCCCCTGATGACAGGACACCTACTTATTTCCAGCCTCCGTTCATAGACAGTTTATGGGCCCATTGCTCTTTGTGCAATGCTCTAGTTCAGTTTAACTATGTCTTCTTACTTCTGGTGATTCTCAAAACCCTTCTTTGAATTGTTCTGCTTTGTAAAATTAAGTAAAATTATTTTGGTCTCATCCCATGAGATGGGGATTCAGTTACTGTAGTCATAGTTGTAGCCTTGCTCTGAACAAATTCCTGTTGAAATTTATATCCCAGTTTAATAAAAGCAAACAGAATTTTCAGAAGATTCTAGATCAGGTCTTACCATGCTTCCCTCTGCTTCCCTACCTRTAATAAAAACATTCCCCCTTTATTTGCATTTGTCATTTTCATTGCACAGCAAATCCTCGTGTCCATCCTGTGATCTGGTAGTTCAGTGTAGGCCTTTCCTTTGTTACTTCCAGAGGATGAGTTCCCAGGCTGCAAGAACAAATTTTGCTACTATTCTCCATGTATTTGACCTTGCATTGTGTGCTTCTCATGCATTTCCATGAGATAGTCAGGGATGAGATGAGTGTTGCTCATAGAGAAGCTCACAGAGCTTCACTGGTAGAAGGGAAGACAAGGTGATTGTGGTTTTTATGGTGGCAGACGTTCTGTCCTCAGAGACATAAATGGAGTCTAGGRGTTGAATACACTACTGCCTCTGTAAAGAAGGACAAATTGTTCTGCCTAATGGCAAAAGAATATTTTCCAGGTTTTGCTCTCCTATGAAGTTCCTCTAAACCTGCCTTTCCATGAGAGGACTAATGCTCTTTTCCATACATCTATTGACTATCTCAGTGCATGGCAGAAGTTATAGTGGGCACAGAAGTAAATAAGATCAGACATTTATTTCCAGCTTGATACCTGAATTTTCATTAGCCTAACTGCACTGGAAGGTGAATTGAAATTATATGAGGCCCGGAATAGAATCGGAAGATGTGTTTTGTATTGTTGCAGATTTGCTATCAATAAAGATGCCACTGGCTAGACATACTGCTTGAATTTAAGAGAAAATAGCTATCTGCCTTTTAGCATGCTTCTGTACCAAATGGAATAATTGGTTCTTTGAAATAGAAATTAGTTCTTCATTCACAGATCCTGGAAGGAAGCTCAAATTGGAAAGGTTGTCTAAAATAGATGAGTTTAGAGATACCTTTTGTACAATAGAATCAACCCATTTAATTAAAAGTTTGGTTGTCAGTCACTATTTTCTTTCTAATAAGGTTACTCTGAGATTGAAGTGACACACATCACTAAAGATAGAGTAGTGCAAATAATGGGTTCTATTTCAACTTCGAAAGGAAGAAAGATCTTTTGAAATGGATAGAAAGTTTTGCTTAATTGGTTCACTATTTTTTATATTTTTCAGAGTGTTTTTTACACTTTGAAATGAAAATCTGAAGAACTGTTCAAAACACATCAAAAGAAATTATTTTGGCTTGTCCAGGTCGAATGGGGTTCAGATCCTTGTGCTGTAGGGCACAACACAAGCTGAAAAGTCCACCAGAATTACTTAAGTGTCTTTTGCATGTTACAAATCTGACTCAAAGCCATTGAATTCCCCAGAAAGGTTTAAAGGAGTACCAGAAGTACTAAATAGGTGAAGACCCTTGTCCATGTGTTGCCACCTTCTCGCTCTGCTTGTGACTTCCCTGCCTAAGTTTTATTAGAAAGATTTCTCATTACAGGCTCATTCTTCACATGAAACACAGACTTAGCTGACCTTTGGGGTCACAACAGAGCTCACATATCTCCCACACAGTCTGCTTTTCAGCTTCTGTCATTCCTCTGCACCCTGTGGCAGACAGACCCCAGAGCTGCAGTCTTACTTGGATTTTCTTCTCTTCCTCTTTCTTTCCTTTGAATTTGGCCCAGTTTTTTTCCAGAACAGCTAGTGTCCAACTTGCTGCAGATTTACATCTTCTTAGGCTTCTTTCCATGGGCAAGTAATAACCTTAAACTCTTTTGGAAAGTCACTAAGTAGAGATGATTTTCTTTTTAGGTTCTGCAGCCTATCAGTCTGAACTCTGAAAACTGCGCCTAACCACAAACCCTTTGCTTTCAAGGTTTCAACCATCACCCTCATCTCTTTATCCTGTCCTGAGACTCTCTTCTGCTGATTCTGCAGACTTGTAAAAAAATCAAGCTTCATCTGAAAAATTAAAATAATTAAATGAAGATATATTTTAAAATATATTTTGAAAGAAAAATATTAAATACTAAAAATATTAAAGCTTGCCATTTACAGCTGTAGGACAAGAGTAGGGAATTCATTACTGAAAGACTGATTTGTGCAATTAAATCTATAGTTCCTGATATATACCACATAAAAACCCACACAACAGAAACTACTATAATTTAATTTACTATCTTTAACTTAATTATCTACTTCATTTCTTGTCACCATATAAAAATGCTAATGTTTATTTTTTTTTAAAGCTCTTTGTGAGTTTTTAAACCGAATGACTATTTATGTCATCATATGTATCTCAGTTATGTCATGCCTGAATTCTGAAAACTAGAGTATCCTCACAGAGGACTGAATATAAGGATTTGTTTTACTTAATTCTRCAATGCTTTGTTAACTGCTTAAGTGCTGCCAAATGAAGCTGCTAAATCCTCACAGGAATAATTCAATCCTGTAATACCATCAATGTTCAAAAGAAAGCTGACAAATATGATTTTATTCACAGAACAGCAGTATTAGAGTAGGCAATGTAGACTTGAGCATGCAAGATAAAGTGGTTTTGAGTTGTTTCTTATGCCATGTTTTCACTAGGGTGACTCTTTCACTGACATAGCCAGCACGGCTAGCCCTCAGTGTAGTATTTCTGTGACTTTTTGCCCCATTCTTCTTACTCAGCCTCAYGGTTGTCGGGTGTTTTCAGACACACTTCTAGCTCTTGAGAGGTGGCTCATTTGGTAAACGGATCTGAAGTACTGGAGTCCTATGGAGACAGCAACCAGCAGCCATTGTCACCGACACCTAAATCCATAGCTTTGGTTTTATGCTGCCCAGCTGCCTCTTCCACTTGCGCCTGGTGGTTGCTGCCCTAGGGGTTGCTGGTACTGTGGTGGGAGGCAGAAGGTCCTTGGCCCACCTACTCGTGGGCACAGGCAGATGTGCAGCACTGCAGCCTGCACAGCACGAATGTGGACACCTTACTGTTTGCTAAGTAAATCTGGCACAACTTAGAGCCTAGTGTTGGGTTAGTTTCGGTAGCCAGGTGATGTAGTCAGCAGCCAGGCTGGAGCCCAACAGATATGTCAACGCTGCAGGACAGCTGTGCAATTCCAGTTTCCTGGTTTTTGACTTACTGAAGTACTGTTGCTTGTTCATGTCCAGCTCACTTCTTGAGCCAGTATCTTTTCGTAGTGTTTCTGTTCTTCCCATGCTTGTTTAGAAAGAGAATTTGCTGTATGATGCCACAAAGTAAAGGGGAGAGAGAGAGAATGATAGTTCCCTGAAGTGCAGAAAAGGGTTCTTCACCATCAGCAAAGCTTTCACCCAGGGAATGAGTGCTGGCAAAGTCTTGTTTCCTAGAAGGCTAGATGGAATTAAGCCCAAATCTACTGCCTTTAGTGGTAAAAGAAACTGTTATGGGAAGGCAAATACCCTAGAATGATAAATATATTAACTGCCTGAAGCTAAAATTGGGTGGAGTCAGTATCTGTTAAAGATAGGATTTATGTAAAGCCCTGAAGACCAAAATCCTGTTTCAGACTATAATCTAATAAACTCAAGGCACATGACAATGGAAAACATTACTTGAATGCTTGAAAAATAATACTTGAATGAAGTATTTCTTCTTTCTGTTAGCACTGCATTTGAGAAAGATCGTTCTCTGTGCTGGAGCAATAGCTTCTAACACAATCTTACCATAATATTACAGTTATTTTTTTCCATTATAGAAGGAACTAAATGTACAACAAAACCCCCATGTATTCTTCTCACCCTCAAAATTAAAAATATACTTTGAACATTCAGCAAGAGAAAATAGCTAACTGCACAGAGACATTTATTCCCAGATTTTCAGGCTGTTTGTCTCTCACATATTTTATATTTTGTTCTTGTAGTACTTGATGTTCTACTGTGACCAGCACTGTGGCGAAGAGCGGTTGGCTGATTAGAAGATTACATTTATACTGTCTGTTACAGGTGGCCTTCTGATTACTCCTGGGATCAGGTTTGACTGTCTTCTTTATCGCCAGGCTGCAAGTATATATTTCAGAGTCACTAACAACATGCCCTCCAGAAACTCCACATGGTATGCTATTTGCTAGGCAACCATGTAAATGACAGACCAGATTTGGAGGCTTGCCTTCCAAAGTGGCACAGACTTGGTTTAATTGTTTCATTTCAAATTAGTTTAGTGTCTTATATCTTCAAAAAAAAGATCCAATATTAGTAAAAAATCCAAAAAAAAAAAAAAAAAAAGGAAAAAAGAAAAAAAGAAAAAGTTGATTCCTTAGTACGGATGGAGAACTAAGGCACAACATTAAGTAGCAAATAATTAAATAATGTCTATAGGCAGAAAGGTAGAAGATTTCTATATAAGCTGCTGTTGGACACTGGATAGTGAATATTAAAGGATGGACCAGTGTGATAACCAAGGGGATGGATAGGCTGTGCAGCACATATGTTTCTAAGTAACTTGTAATTAGCATTCAGAGGTCTCAAAAGGACCCTGCAAATTGACAAGGACACACTTTCAAGAAGATAAAAGTCAATAAAAGAACTGGAATTTAGAAGTCCCCAATCCCAAGACATTTCTGATACCACATGCATTCATAATTGTTTGTTCACATTAATGTACTATATTTGCATAGCAAGAGCAAAAATAATTAATTTTTGAAACACAAATTTCAGGCATATGTCAACATGTCATACTAAGAYTGCTTTGGCAGTGCTGGGCTGATGAGACTTTGGTTTGACTTTAATGTCAAGAGGAGTAAGTCAATTTGCAGTCAGAAAGACCTGGTACTCTATTCTGCTCCCTGGCCCGCAGCCAGGTCACACTGGGTTGTGATCTCATAAACTAAGAAGAGTCAGCAGGGATCAGAATTCAAGAAAATGAGCATTCAATGAATTAGAAGCGATGCTCCTCATTTCAAATCAGCAATGCCCCAAGATGGCACTGAGGGCTCTGTTCCACTATGAAGCCATCATTCAAACTGAATATAAACCTGATGCTTTGACAATTTGTATTTATTAAAGATGCAGGCTACTTTTCAGTGTCCTGGGCTCTACACTCCTACTCAGTTCTCCAAGCTGATCTCTGTGTGTTCCTGGTGCACTGACCAAAGAACTTTGAAAATGCACTATCACATCCCATGCTGAACGTGTTTTTTGCACAACTTTTGCTGCTGTACAAAACGTAGCACTTAGTGGTAGGTGCAGCCACCTCTTTACTTCTTTACTGCTGCACATATGTTAAAGCACACAAAGGTTTTGAGTGTTGGTGCAGTCAGGAATAATCTTAGCAGTTGTCACAAAAAAAAAGCCTAAATATAAATAAAACAACATTTTTTCTAGGCAGAGTGGTCGGTCTTCTCTGTACAGTTTACAACACATAATACTTCTATTCCTCAAGACCTTCTGGAATGAGCGGTATAACTGTGGCACAAAACTGGGTATCTGGGAACCATATTAACTATATCCACCAAGAAACTAAAAATGATGATAAAGAAGGAGAAGAAAAATAAGTAACCGACTGCTTTCTGACATCAACATGCTTTCGAGAAAGGACAGATGACAGAAAAAATAGGGGGGAGGGAACATGGTGAAGGAATACAGTTCGTGAAATGTCAAAAGAAGATTGAGGTAAGAGATGTTATCTCTAAGAACTTAAGGATTTTTTCTTTATTGTCAGATTTTAAGTGAACAATCTCCTTTAAACAAAGAGTAAAATTTCTTAGCAAATTGTTTGGCACAGCATTTCAGGCCAGAAATCTACTTCAAAGAAATACTGGTTGGCAGAAACATTTATCTAATGAGGTCTTTGTACACTATCACTAGAGAAGCAGAGGACTGCTCTTGCAAAGCTATAGATTGACACTTACTGAGATTTGCAAAACTCATAACTGGGTCTTGCACTGGCTTCAGTGGGAATGCCATGATAATTTAAGCTTTGCTACAAAGGGGAGGGAAGGAATATGTCTCATAAATCTCCATCTGTGCCATCTACAATGAATACTAATCATTTTAAATGCTGCAACGGAGTGACTGCTTCACTTGCGGTTATTCTTTGCCTGTACAATCAGTTTGCTTCATCAATTACTAAATTTTAATGTCAAGATTACTTTTTATGTGAAATTCTAAATATCAGAACACAGCTAATCAGGTTTATGTTGCCACTGGCCTGAGATGGCAAGGGAGAAAGAGGGAGAGCGACAGATGCTTCATATCGGTTTCCACGATGCTGGGTTCTCCATGGGTAGCAGAACAAGTTGCAAGCGATCTGGCCCAGAAGGGTCAGCACAATATAGGTGCACCAAAGAATTTAGTCCTGTTTTGTTTGGCTTTTCTTACAGCTGAGCTGGATGCATTTCTCCCACTGAAAGATAAACAACCTAAATAGGGATGATTGCTGTACCAATATCTCCACTGGCATCTCACTCCATGAGTAGTTTTGTGAAATAATTGAAGCAGAGCTTGGACTAAGTTAAAGAAATAGAATAAGGGAATCCTACTCCGTATATCCCTTAATATTTTGGTTTTCAGATTTTTGGTTCAGATGACCAATATTACAGACATGCATCTCAGAGTTCATATTGCATGTCTTCTGGTGCCTTGGACCCACATGAATAAGAAGGTGTATTTTTAACTCCTAAACCCAGCGTTATAATTCAAGTCACATATTCTATCTTATGATTTTATGAAATAGAATTATTGCCTGCAGATGTTAACTCCCAAAGAGAACATGTTCTCTTTGCTGTGGTGTTGTTCAGAACAGGTTATTATAGATAGTTGTGTAACTAAACTATACTCACTGTCAGTCAGGAAGGAAAAAAGCCTCAAACCAATGGGAAATATGACAAGGGAAAATGCTAGGAAAGGAGTTTAATTTTTAACATATAGTCATCTTCAGCTCTTGGAAAAAAAGGCACTTATCACAAGCTAAAATATGAAGAAAAAAGCAAGGCCAAAAATAATAACAAGCTACATTACAGAATAAAAATTTGCAGGAAATGGACCCACTGAGGTTGCATTAGAAGCCTGATAACTTTGGGGGCATTTACAATAGACAGGGAAAAAAAGCTAGAATTATCATGTAAGTGTCAGACATATCCTAGAAAAAAGAAGCATAAGATGACAACAAATCTTTTCATTTGAAGGTGTTGTGTATAAATACAGCTCAGGCATTGATAAAAATAAATAAATAGATGCATATCATATGCACTAAAAATTCCAGTGAAATTAATAGGAATTCGAAATAAATTGTATAGATATACTCTATACAAAGCATAAAGTACTGGGTTCCTCTGCAAAAACATTCTGGGAGATTACTGATCTTTTCTAGTTCATCTTTTCTTAAATGATCTATTTGTCTCATTCTTCTTCAGACAGAAATTCTCACTCACAAAGGAAAAGCAAGAGAGAGAAAAATTGTTCACCTGAGTATTTCTTCCTGGGTCAGATCTTGTATTGTTTTCTTTAAAATATAAACTGGAGAGAAACAGAAGATGTATTTTCCACTTTCTTTTTTCCCCTGCCACAGCTAGAATGTGTTCCTTTACAAATGGTGTAAGTATCCAAGCAAGCCTGATTGATGTTTGCTCTCACTTTTCCCCATTTTCATATCTTGGTCTCTAAGTCCCCTCAGCCCATGACCCTTAGAGTACAACGCACCTCCTTCCCAATCAAGCACTGCTTTTTTTATAGAGGAATTGATCAAAAGCCACTCTCAGTCAGCAAACACTTTCCACGGCCAAAGAATGCTCGTCTGCTCAGGAATATTAAGAATTCGCTGTGAAAGAAGATTAAAGAAGCAACTACCTCTAATATGAATAACCGGAGTCATCATGACTGAAAACTGATCACTGAAATGACTTCACGGCTGAAAACAGTGCCTGGAAATTGATCTCAGCTTACAGCAGAGACAGGGAACACTTTCAGTGATGAAAGATCAAACACATTTGGTGTTAACATACACCTTTGTGTTACAGAGCAATAGCATGCACACCATTCAGGTGCTGACTGAACTCCCAGAATTGCACTAAAGATACACGGTTCTCAATGAATGACTAGCAGGCAAAACCTGATATAAGAGCAAATCAGGCAAATCGTACCAGGGAATCCTTGAGAAAGATAAAGATTATTTTTTGCATGAAGGTTATGTAGATATGTTGAGCTCCCTGTCAAGATATTACTCCCTGTACAATTGGTTTAAGGCAATTACAATCCAACATGAAACCTAATCTGCATGTAGACTTAATTCAACAATCCAAAATCATGTTCAACAACATTTGTTAGTGTATACAGTCCCACTGAAAATCACTGAGAAATGACTGTACAACTTACATTGTACATTTGAGTTATACAAATGTGCAAGACAGCACTGTAAGTGCAAAATAACTTACAATAAGATATCTGAAATATTTAGAATTTATTATTTTTTAAGGGAAACTAGTGGGGAAAAAATTATTTTAAAAAATATTTCCTGAGTGTCTTTGTGGATCACCTCTACAGAAAAGACTCCACAACATATTGGAGAAAACTGTTTTCACCAATAGGAGACCATAACCTTTTATTTTCTTGCACCTCCAATAGTATTTACAATGTCATGGAGATTGTTGGTGTCTTTRCTAAAAGGCTGAGGAGTAAGATTAATACACTTGGAAAGACCCTTAAATAGTGTGAAGCTTCAAGACAACCTCACTTTTTCATAGTTAGCATTTACATTCTGTTCTTGGGTTTAATGTGATTTTTGATAATTGAGTTCTTTTCCCCAAAAATAGTTTGAGTTTTTAGTTTTCATAATTAGTAAATTATATTAAAGCATTAGTGTCCATGATCACTTCCAAGATTCCTGAGCGACTGGGGTTTCCTGTTCAGGCCCATTGTGTGATCAGTACAACCCACTTACTCCASGTAGCATCGGTTGCATGATGTGTAGAGGGGACCCTCCCTTTGAACATCCAGCCCAGCACCAGCAGTCGGGGTGCCAGGAGGAGCTGTGCTTCAGTACCAACCACTTCCGAAGCAGCTCAAAAYCCTTCACATGCTGCCAATATCTCTTTCTCAGTTGGAGTATAGCAGGCCTTGGATTCTCTGTATCCTCGACTCCAAAACCCCAGGGGTCGACCTCGAGTSTCCCCTGGTGCTTTCTGCCAGAGGCTCCAGGTACGGCCATTCTCCCTGGCTGCGGTGTAGAGCACGTTCTTTACATCTTGTCTTGCCCGGACTGGCCCAAGGGCTACTGCATGAACTGTCTCCTGTTTAACTGATTCAAGGGCTTGTTGTTGCTCAGGGTCCCATTTGAAATYGTTCTTCTTCCTGCTCACTTGATAGAGAGGGCTTACAATCAGGCTGTAATCTGGAATATGCATTCTCCAAAAGCCCACAATGTCTAAGAAGGCTTGTGTTTCCTTTTTGCTAGTTGGTGGAGACATGGCTGTTATTTTATTGATCACATCCATTGGGATCTGACAATGACCATCTTGCCATTTTATTCCTAAAACGTGGAACTCCTGTGCCGGTCCCTTCACCTTACTTTGTTTTATGGCAGAAACAGCTTTCAGAAGGATTTGGACTATTTTCTTCCCTTTCTCAAAAACTTCTTCTGCTGTGTTGCCCCACATGATGATGTCATCAATGTATTGCAGGTGTTCCGGAGCCTCACCCTGTTCCAGTGTGGTGTGGATCAGTCCATGGCAAATGRTGGGGCTGTGTTTCCACYCCYGGGGCAGTCGATTCCAGGTRYACTGGAYGYCCCTCCAAGYRAAAGCAAACTGTGGCCTGCACTCTGCCGCCAAAGGGATTGAGAAGAACGCATTGGTGATATCAGTTGTGGTGTACCACTTGGCTGCCTTTGACTCCAGTTCATATTGAAGTTCTAACATGTCCGGCACGGCAGCACTCAATGGTGGCGTGACTTTGTTCAGGCCACCATAGTCCACTGTTAGTCTCCACTCTCCGTTAGACTTGCGCACTGGCCATATGGGACTGTGTAAAGGTGAGCGAGTCTTGCTGATCACCCCTTGGTTCTCCAGCAGCAGTTTTTCTGGAAGAACCCCCTTTTGTGATTGTTTTTCCTTGCAGCTCACGTACCCGTGCCTCTAGGTCAAAGTAGGTTTTCCATCCCACTTCCTCATATCCTCTCCGTGGTCACGCAGGTAAAACCACAGGGTGCCCTGGGGTGTGTATCCATGACATCTCCTCTCTTGAGCGGAGGGAYGCTTACACCTAATGGCTGAGATGCTGGCCCGTGCAGGTGGGGAGTGGGACATATCCTTTGAGTTGCTGGACCTCCTGAGACAATTTCTCCACCACAGAGACGCAGGCCCGTACGGAGGAAGAGAGACTGTCTTCGTATTGCCGGAGTTGGCCAGACAAGTCATCCACCATTTGTTCCTCTCCATCTTTCCAGGTCATTACTGCCAATGAGTTGGCATGCAACACTGGTGCACTCCGTACAAACTTCCGCCACATGGGTCGGGTGCATTTGACTTCATCTGGATCTTTGGGTAACTGCTCGTTATTCAGGTCACCATAGATCACTTCTAGCACGGCTAATTCCCTCGGGTACTGGATACCTCTCTCCATGGTGGTCCACTTGCCTGGGTGACATACAACATCTTCCTTGAAGGGATACCTTTCTTTTATGCCTGACAGGAGTCGCCTCCAGAGGCTGAGGGCTTGTGCCCCTTGTCCAATCACTTTGTCAATGCCCCCTTCCCTAGAAAGGGATCCCAGCTGCTTGGCATCCCTCCCCTCTAATTCCAGGCTACTGGCCCCGTTATCCCAGCATCAGAGCAGCCAGGCGACAGAGCAGCCAGGCGACAATGTGCTCACCTGGACAACGGCTGAAATCTTTTCGCATATCTCACTGCTCACCCACAGATAGGGGTCAGGTGGTTACCAGGAGATGACATCATAGAGGAAGGTAGTGAAGGTGCCATTCTCTATTTCCTCCATAAAAAACCTCTCAGAGAAAGAGGTATAATTGCATTGCCTCCATGAGGTGGTACCCGAAATGCAGTAACTGCTTCATTACAAATCCCAAATAGCAAATAACCCCCAATGCCAGTGTTTTAATAACAAATCTCCCAGGCAAAATATCACTAATCACTGCAAAGCACAGCAGACTACAAAACCCAACACCAATCTTTAGCATGTACAGGAAAAACAAGAGCATGGTGCAGATCAAACAAATTAATATCAAGAAGAGATGAATCAATATTGTGACCGGCAGCTATTAACAGACATAAATTCCTTAATACGCTCTAGTTGTTAATCTGTTGCTATCTCAACCCTTCGTGCCCCACGTTGAGTGCCAAAAAGGACTGTCGTGGTTTAACCCCAGCCAGCAACTAAACACCACGCAGCCGCTCGCTCACACTCCCCCTCCAGTAGAATGGGGGACAGAATCGGGAAGGCACAAGTAGGAAAACTCGCGGGTTGAGATAAAAACAGTTTAATAATGGAAATTGTCATGGTTTAAGCCCAGCTGGCAACTAAGCACCACACAGCCGCTCGCTCACTCTCCCCCGGGTGGGACAGGGGAGAGAATCGGAAGGGTAAAAGTGAGAAAACTCGTGAGTTGAGATAAAGACAGTTTAATAGGGAAAGCAAAAGCCGCGCACGCAAGCAAAGCAAAACAAGGAATTCCTTCACTTGGGCAGGCAGGTGTTGAGCCATCTCCAGGAAAGCAGGGCTCCAGCACGCATAACGGTTACTTGGGAAGACAAGCGCCATCACCCCGAACGTCCCCCGCTTCCTTCTTCTTCCCCCAGCCTTATATGCTGAGCATGACATCATATGGTATGGAATGGAATACCCCATTGGCCAGCTGGYCTAGCTGTCCCGGCTATGCTCCCTCCCAGCTTCTTGTGCACCTCACAGAGCATGTGAGCTGAAAAGTCCTTGGGACGTAGACTACCTAGCAACAACTAAAAACATTAGTGTATTATCAACATTCTTCTTATACTACATCCAAAACATAGCACTATACCAACTACTAGAAAGAAAATTAATTCTATCCCAGCCAAAACCAGGACAGAAATAAAACAAAGTAGAACAGTAATAACAACGAGAACAACAACAATAACAGAATATACAAAGCAGGCAATGCACTATGCAACTGCTCACCCACCCTGTGTCCCAGACGAAACCGCGTGTCCCGAAAGAACGGCGTRTGCCAAGCCCCAGAGCCCCCCCTCCCAGTTTTATGCTGAGCATGATGTCACATGGTATAGAATACCCCATTGGCCAGCTGGGTCAACTGCCCTGGCTATGCTCCCCCTGAGCTCCTCCTGCACCTGGCAGAGCATGGGAGCCTGAAAAGTCCTGGTGCAAGCACCACCCAGCAACACCAAAGCATCAATGGGCCATCAACGTTCCTTTCATTACCAAACCTCTTCTCATTCACCTCTTCTGTAAACTACATGCCTTCAATCTCTTCAGTCTCCCTCCCTGTGAAAGTTCAACCACCTCTGCAATTATTTGCCCTCTGTCCTAGTTTTGCTATATTCTTTTCCGATAAGTTAACAAGAATAATTAAAAAGAACTATGTTAGATCACTAAGGTAGTGTTAGAGAAGCAACCATTATCATTATTTATAAATGACTTAATATGCATGTATACACGTGTGGGAATATATCACTAATATAATATATTCTGGTTTAATTTCCATTGAATTCTCGATATTGTCTTTTTATGTGAGAAGAGGCAGTCGGACCCAATGATTGAGGAGAGGGGTTCCAGACCACAGTCTTTTATGCCAGTACGGAAAATAGGAGACAAAGGCAGCAATATAATTTAGTGCTTGGTGTTCATCTGCAAAAAATACACAGGAGCCATTTTGACATTGGAGTAAACTGCTATGAAATATCAAGTATATCGCTGATTGTCTTTGACTGTGCAACTACAGTATGAGATCTGTGTGCTTGCTCTTCCTTTGGCTCCTGCTGCCCATAGCGAAATGGAAATCTTGTGACCTCTTACAGGATCTGTATCTGTCACCCTCCTTCCTACAGCATATGCCTGAAATCTTGTGACTTTATTTGCTCCTCTTCAGTTTTTATGCATACTGCTAGCTGGACATCTTCAGTGGTGCGTGTAAAAAGCCACAATATCGATCCTTTACACAAGCAATATCTCATTGCCTGTCAGCATTTTCTGACATGCAAAGAAATAAAAAAAAGGGATTCCCGATTTGAATATTTCCTAAGGTGATACAGTTACTAAAAATGAAGAAATTCCCCACATCTGCTTCACATTTTGAAACATTAAAAATGGATTAAAATGGATTAAAAAAGGCATTTTTAAAGTCAGCTGTAAAGAAACCATATTGGCCAGTCCTACTCGCAATTTCTGAGTTTTTTTCCCCTATTGCAGGTGTTTGTGAGATTATTTCATTGTCTCCGATTACCAATACTCCCAGGGGATGAACAGAGTGGGTGCATGACCTCAGACTGGGTGAATTAGAGAAATGGTAACATTCAGAAGTAGAACAGCCACATTTCATAGCATCCTATAGCAATAAGGTTCCCAAAATATCATAGTGGGATATTCAGCTGTAGAAACCAGTAAGTCTGGAGTGCAAAGCTATGGTAAAACTGAGAAAACAGATCACGCCAGGGCAGAGAATATGCCAGATGTCATTAGAGCAACTGTCAGAATGCCCATCTCTAAATATGAATAAACTAATAATAATAATTTATAACTTAATTACAAGAATAATTATAAGCAGGTAGATTAAATAAGAAATGAGCTAGCAGGAAGATCTGTAAATCAGTTTCCTTTGGAGACAGCAAATTAACTGAGACAGATAGTCATTTTATTGTCAAAGCACGCTGTGATAAAGACAATACACATCAGACTTTCATAAGATTCCTCATGAGAATCCCAAATAATATGGGAATTTGAAAGCATTCATACAGCCTCCCAGCATAGACGCCATATCCCACATGTGAAGAACAAAACCTAATTTTCCTTGAACTAATATTGATAAAAGTTACAGTTATTTAAAAGAATCCTACTGCTGAAAAGAGTTTGGACAAAGCAATTTTGGCTATTAAGAGCAAAGCATGATTCTTTTCTGTTTGACTTTTGAAATCACTTTGCAAAGCTCAAAAATTATGTGGTTTTGGATGTGTATCTAAATGTTAATCCTGTGAAAGAGATCGACAAATGAACTTCTATTTCTGTACTTCTTCAGGAGTAAATCGCTGTCCTGGTTTCAGCTGGGATAGAGTTAATTTTCTTCCTAGTAGCTGCTATAGTGCTGTGGTTTGGATTTAGTATGAGAAGAATGTTGGTAACACACTAGTGTTTTAGTTGTTGCTAAGTAGTGTTTACACTAGTCAAGGACGTTTCAGCTTCCCATGCCCTGCCAGGTGCACAAGAAGCTGGGAGGGAGCATAGCCAGGACAGCTGACCCAGCTGACCAACGGGGTATTCCATACCATATAACGTCATGCTCAGTACAGAAACTCGGGGAGGGGGCTATTGAGCAGCAATCGCTGCTCAGGGACTGGCTGGGCATTGGTCGGCGGGTGGTGAGCAATTGTATCATGTATCACTTGCTTTGTATATTTGTAGTGGTTTAACCCGGCAGGCAGCCAAACGCCACACAGTCGCTCGCTCACTTTCCCCTGCCCCCACAGCAGGACGGGGAGAGAATTGAAAAAAAATTCATGGATTGAGATAAAGACAGTTTAATAGAAAAGAAAAGAAAGGAATAATAATAATAAAAATGGTAATAATATATTAATGATACAATATATGAAATGAGTGATGCACAATGCAATTGCTCACCACCCACCGAGACAATAGCTAAAGCGATCGCCCCTTCCAGGATCCCTTCCCCCCTCATTCATATACTGGGCATGACATCACATGGTATGGAATACCCCATTGGCCAGCTGGGCTGGCTGTCCCGGCTCTGCTCCCTCCCAGCCTCTTGTGCGCGTGGTAGAGCATGGGATGATGAGAAGTCCTTGAAAAGTAGATTACCTAGCAACAACTAAAAACATTAGTGTGTTATCAACATTCTTCTTATACTAAATCCAAAACATAGCACTAGGAAGAAATTTAACTCCATCCCAGCCAAAACCAGGACTACTAGTAGTAGTAGTAGTAGTAATATTTTACTTTATTTTATTTCTTAAACTGTCTTTATCTCAACCCACAAATTTTCTCACTTTTACTCTCCCAGTTCTCTCCCCATCCCACTGGAGGTGGGGGGAGTGAGCGAGCAGCTGTGTGGTGTTTTGCTGCTGGCTGGGGTTAAACCACAACAATTGCCTTCTCACCCAGTATTTCACATAATGCAAAACTGTAAAGGCAGATTAAAGTCTCTCCTGCTCATTTGTGCACATACATAGCTATCAATAATTGCAGCATTGATCCCCTTCATCTGTCTAAACTTGCTTATACCTATCTGAATATATTCACACAGTTTCCTTTAAAAACTGCTATAGTCCATCCCTGCATCATTCATTCTTTTAGGCATTCACATACATGCCTAGTTTTTTGTGAGTCTGAGTGTGCAAACATATTAAACTGCCTTAGATTTCAGTCATATGTATCCCAGGCAAGAGTCATGAGTATATCTCAGGCAATATTCAAAGCTAGGCCTTGCTCATAGCAGGGTCAGCAAGAGCCATCTGCTAAGTGTCCAGTTGGGTTTTGAACATCTCCAATGGTGGAGACTCTACAACCTCTAAAGGCATCCAATGTTTGACCGTCCTCTTAGGAAAAAGGTTTTCTTCCTAGGTTCAGACAGAATGTCCTGTATTTCAGTTTGTACCTATTGTCCCTTGTGCTGTCTCAGGGAATCCACTAAGAAGAGCCTGGCTCTGTCACATTTACTCCCCCCATCAGGTATTTATACACATTGATAAGATCCCCCTGAGCCTTCTCTTCTCCAAGCTGAGCAGTTCCAGCTCTCTCAGCCTCTCCTCATATGGGAGGGCCTCCAGTTCCTTAGTCATCTTTGTGGCACTTTGCTGGACTCACTCCAGTATGTCCAGCCTCTCTCATACTGGGGAGCCCAGAACTGGACCTAGCACTCCAGTTGTTGCTCTTCATGAGGATCCAGTTGGCACATTTCTCCAGCCTGCCAAGGTCCCTCTGAATGGCAGCCCACCCGTGTGATGCATCGACCACTCCTCCCAGTTTTGTATCACCTGAAAACTTGCTGAGGGTGCACTCTGACCCCTGTTTCAAGTCAATACTGCAGAGGTTATCTTATCTTGATCTTGGCCTATAAAGCTAGGTGACTGTTGTGGTTTAACCCAGCAGGCAGCTAAACACCACACAGCCGCTTGCTCACTCCCTCCMAGTGGGATGGGGGAAGAGAAAAAAAGTAAAATTTGTGGGTTGAGATAAAGACAGTTTAATAGGACAGAAAAAGAAGGGAAATAATAATAATAATAATGATAAAAGAATACACAAAATATCATGATGCACAATGCAATTGCTCACCACCCACCGACTGATGCCCAGTCAGTCCCCGAGCAGCAGTGGCCGCCCCCTAGCCAACTCCCCCAGTTTATATACTGAGCATGACATCATATGGTATGGAATATCCCTTTGGCCAGTTTGGGTCAGCTGTCCTGGCTGTGCCCCCTCCCAGCTTCTCACTGGCAGGGCATGAGAAGCTGAAAAGTCCTTGACTAGTGTAAGCACTGCTTAGCAACAACTAAAACATCAGTGTGCTATCAACCTTATTCTCATACTAAATCCAAAACACAGCACTATACCAGCTACGCGGAAGAAAACTAACCCTCTCCCAGCTGAAACCAGGGCAGCATCCACCCCTTATTCTATACCATCCACATCATGTCCAAGTCCCACACGTTCCAATACATTCCAATTAACCAACACCACTTCTSCTGTCCTTTGATATATACACATAGATATCATCCCCTTAGTCCATGGGCCATCCCTCTAAAATGTCCACTGAGTTCATTTAGTCCATGACTTTGGGCTCCATCTTTTATAACAGTCCTTCAGGGCAGGAGAGATGGTGTGTGGTGTTGGATTGTCGCATGCCAAAGCCAGTTCTGGTTCCATTATCACTACGCTCATCCAGTTCTATCATCGCTGAAGTTTGCTTGGATTCATCAAAGTTCAATCTTAATTAATCTGGGTGATACTTACTGTAATACCATTGATATGGCATATAGCCACCATAGAAGTGATGATATATAGTATTATACAGCAAATAACATCATACAATTCAAATCATTGGCTGTTCTCACCCAAAATCAAATCCCCTTGAGGTACACATCGGACTTCCCCGTGTGGCGGGTTTGTGGGAGTGTGATATAATCAATCTGCCAGGCCTCCCCATATTTATATTTCAACCATCGTCCTCCATACTTGGAGAACAGGTCTTATGAGGAGCGGCTGAGGAAGGTGAGGTTGTTCAGCCTGGAGAAGAGGAGGCTGAGGGGAGACCTTATCGCTCTCTACAACTACCTGAAAGGAGGCTGTAGAGAGGCGGGTGTCGGTCTCTTCTCCCAAGTAACAAGTGATAGGACGAGAGGAAATGGCCTCTGGTTGTGCCAAGGAGGTTTAGATTGGATATTAGGAAAAATTTCTTCACCGAAAGTATAATCAAGCATTGGAACAGGCTGCCCAGCAAAGTGGTGGAGTCACCATCACTGGAGGCGTTCAAAAAACGTGTGGATGTGGCGCTTCAGGACATGGTTTAGTGGGCATGGGTGCTGGGTTGATGGTTGGACTCGATGATCTTAAAGGTCTTTTCCAACCTTAATGATTCTATGATTCTATGAYTCTATACTAAAGAGGCTTTACTCGCTTGGCKTGCTTGATGGCAAGCCAATTTCACATTCATGCATAACCTGTGCAATAGTGTCCATGGTCAAGTCCACCCCTCGATCACCGGCCCATCTATATGTTGCATCTCTTCCTTGGTGACCTGAGGTGTCATGGGCCCATCGAGCTAGAAATAATTCACCCTTGTATTGCCAGTCCAGATCCACCTAAGCCACTTCAATCTTAGCAGCCTGGTCCATCTGCTGGTTGTTTTGGTGTTCTTCAGTGGCCCGACACTTGGGTACGTGAGCATCTACGTGACGTGCTTTTACAACCAGGTTCCCTACCTGAGCAGCAATATCTTGCCGCAATGCGGCAGCCCAGATGGCTTTACCTCTGCGCTGCCAGTTGTTCTGCTTCCATTGCTGCAACCACCCCCACAGGGCATTTGCCACCATSCATGAGTGAGTATAGAGATAAAGTACTGGCCACTTTTCTTGTTCAGCAATATCTAGAGCCAGCTGGATGGCTTTCACTTCTGCAAACTGACTCGATTCACCTTCTCCTTCAGCAGTTTCTGCAACTTGTCTGATAAGACTCCATACAGCAGCTTTCCACCTCCAATGCTTTCCCTCAAGACGACAGGACCCATCAGTGAACAGGGCATATTACTTATCATTTTCTGGCAATTTATAATACAGTGGGGCCTCTTTAGCACGCTTCACCTCCTCCTCTGGGGACATTCCAAAATCTTTGCCTTCTGGCCAGTCCATGATCACTTCCAAGATTCCTGAGCGACTGGGGTTTCCTGTTCAGGCCCATTGTGTGATC